>OX596259.1:12031349-12387837 GCA_951394255.1 Polyploca ridens
GAATAAATAGTAATACAATATAGAAGGTTCACCCTCTAACAAAAACAGTGTTTTTTTTTTTTTTTTTTTTTTTTTTTTTATTTGTTTTTTTTATTTGTTTTCAAGGATCAACAAACAGTGTACACACTAAAATTATAAATGTTTATTTCTTTCTATAGCCATAACTCTATCTCTGTCGGACGCTTCACAAGTAACGATAGGGTTGTCATCTAGTGAACCTATTGGTCTAAATAAGGTTTAATGCGGATAATAAGTTAAATCTAAGTACTATTTTATTTAGTAGCTGTAAGTAGGTACCTATCACTCTCTTACTAATATCATCCTTGACACAATCCATCTCTATCTTATGAATAGAAAACTAAATTCCCTCTACTTGTGATGCCCACCGTACAGGCCACCGCGCATATTGCAGCGGGCAACATGTAATTTCTCATGCTAATGCTGCTCGCTACCGGCTTGTACCGGTGCACTGTACATGCTTTACGACATACGTTGCGTTTGTTCTGTTCTGTTGTGGTAGCGATGGGTGATCTGCCTAAACTATTATAATGATTAATCTCAGAGATTAATTGTGGTTACAGCCTTTTATATAATGGGAACAAAATTGAGCACGGTCTTAGTTTAGTTATGAGTAGAAGCGGTGATCTCGTACCATTCTGGTGGTGAGATGAGATATCCTCATGAGCCATCCCTCTAACATCCTCGAGAGTTAAAAATCCACATTTCATAAGATATCTGTCTCTTTTTCTTCTATTTGGTACATCCACATACCAAGATGGGATATGTGCATTAAAATCTCGATAAGTTTAGGTATATTGAGAAGCCTCAACTTTGATTGGTGCAGGCAACAACAGGACACAAGGTTCCTCTCTCCTGTGATGACCCATTCCGAAGATTTTCTATATCCATTACCTTATAATCAATCCAAATCTGTTAGTAAATAAAACATAAACATGCATGGACATAAATAGGTATTCATTTTCAAGTAAAATACCAACGACCATGGCAACACTGCCAATTAGCAAACGACATGTAAATTAAAACGTTACCAAAATGAAGTCCTACCTTAATAAACCAGCGGCTATCTCTACAATTATCAATTATACAACCTTGGACTAAATTTCAACGCTCACAGCCGATATTAAGACGCCTGAGATCGTGGGAATGTCGCGAGAGACACAAAATGCTAAGGTATGCAAATTACGCGGGAAAGGATGAATGTCACAGCCGCCGCCATATTTTATTCGTTTGCGGCTGCGTTCAGGCTGATTTACGTCGCGTTCGTAGATTGAATTAGATGAATGGTTTATTTGCTCATTTATGTAAAAGGGGAAATTCTATTAAGTTGGGTCTATATTCTTCACAATGACGATTGAATGATAATAGTCAGACCCTATCAATGTAAGAACTCCTACAGCAAAAAACTCCAAAAGAGGTTTTGCTGTGATAGCCCATCCTGCTAATTTCTATTTACTGTTACTTATAAATTCTTAGATCCCTACAAACGTCGACTATCTTTTATTTACTATAGACACCTGTATTTGATCACACGCTTAACCTGAAAGTGATAATGTAGCTGAGGGTGGTCAGCACACAAAGACTAGAACTGGCTCTCAAGTAACAGTTGGAACATAGTAGGCAATAAATTCAAAACAAAGCAGGTGCTCTACCACTGTGGCCTATTCCTAATAGTCGCTGTATTATTCTCCAATAAGTTTTTGTTAAAATAAATATTTTTAATACATGTTTTTTTTGGTGTGTATATGTACTTTTCGTTGGCTGTACTTACATTTACTTCCAATATACTAATGTACGTATACCAAATAACAAGTTAACCCGACCACTGGAAGTAGGTGAAATTCGACATGCAAGATTACATACAAACATACATACATGAGGATAAAACAAAGTACATTACCTTCTCAATTAAAAACCTAATAGAAGTTGCCAACCTTAACAATAATATCTATGCCCACAAATGTAGTTTCCCCCCAGTCCCAATTGTTCCTGTCCCAATATAAATCCTACTAAATGTATTAGATATCTAGGAATCGAAATTGATGCTAACTTAACTTTTGAAAATCACATTAAGTCTATATCCCAAAGAATACGCAAACTAACATATATTTTCAAAGAACTCCGTAATGTAGCAGACAAACAGACCATGAGGATGGTATACGAGGCTTTGGTACAATCTATTTTATCTTATTGTATCACCACATGGGGAGGTGCATCTAAAACCAAGATGATAATCCTCGAAAGAGCTCAGAGGATGATCCTTAAAGTAAGTTTATCCAAACCACGTCTATACTCCACTTCGAAACTTTATGAGGAGAGTCAAGTGTTGACTGTACGCCAGCTGTACATAATGCTAACTGTGCTTCTTAAACATTCCGACCTTCCCGAGGAAAGGAGGAAACGCATAGCTCTCTCCAGAAGAAACTACGCAGTATGTGAACTGACTGCCGTAAAAAATTTCTTTGCGCAGACATTCACATAAACACATACACACACCCCCACAAAAACTACGGTCATTCACACATCTCACATTCACAGTCTCGCTCCATTTTGACATCTGCACACTATGATGTATTGGGCCTGGAGCTCTAAAATACAGGCTTAGGCTTAGTTTAGACTCCAGATCTCCCACAAATTACTTTTTTTTGCCATTTTTCTATTGTCAACTGCATATATGTACAATGTAATTTGTGGAGATGAAATAAACAAACATTATTATTATTATTATACATACATTACAGCTTAAATAAAAGCTTGTAAAAACTCTTGGTCATTGTAGGATTTGAACTCACGTCCATTAATTACCACAGAATTCAACCCAGTAGATCGTAAAGCGTATTAGCGTACCAAACATTGCGGTTGGTTTAGACATGAAAAGTTAACAAACAGTTACTTGCACATTCATAATATTAGTAATCACTTATGGATTTCAATACAGGAGTACAGTACCTAGTCATAAACATTCTGATATTTGGCTAACTGCTTGCGATTATTATTTGCAATAGCAAATTTATCCTTTGGACTGACTTTATGCCTTTTGCGGTCGAGACCGCAAGGTGTGAAGTGTCCAAAGAGGAAAGTCTGCCAGCCTGTGGGAACCTTGTCGATAGGCAGCAGCTACAGGCTCGAGTGTATTTTTACCTAGGCAGGTAGGAATAAAATGTGTTACTTATAAGAAATCCGAGAAAAATACAAAATATTTACCTGTATGGTTCAGCCATTCAAAACATCTCGTTTCTTGACTATTTACGTACAATCGCATCATTCCACAATGCCGCCCGGTAAATAGAGCAAAAATGTCTCGTCCGAGTATCAGCTTCAGTTTGCGACATTTAAATGTGCCGGCGGCGCTTTTACCCCCGCCATTTGCATCCGAGATCGCGTCGATCGGCCATCTTTGTTTTTTTTGCCGCCAATGCCAATGCTTCGGCTAGGTACTCGGTACAACGGGAGCAAGGAAACGGGACACAATCAAAACTAAATATTACATACTTATATGGTAGCCCTATTGTCTTATCTTCTCCAATCAATCACAGTCGTAGGCCAACCACGACTCACGAGTCGACAATCATCAGCCATAATAGACTTTATGTTGTGTAAAGTTGTGTTCCTGCGCGTGAGTAAGGTCGCCAGAGCTCATAGGGGAGAGGGGAAAGGTCGGTAATGCGTGAGCGATGCTTCGTGTTGCAGCGTGGCTACAGTAACTGCTTACCATCAGGCGGGCCGAATGCTTGTTTACCGACTTAAGTCGTCTAAAAAAACCAATGGAGTTAAGATATTTTTGAGACCCAAGTTACAGAAGAAATTTAATGTGTACCGGGATCAAGAGGATCTATGGTATGATCTAACTATATGCCAAGTTTCATCCAAATCCGTTGTCATTACGGGATATACGGCCACAAACGGAAAGTTTGCATTTATATTATTAGAAGGATACCAGGAAGGATGTACAGTAGTACCCAACTGATATAGCTTACCGATGTACATGCGCAGAAGATACATTTTCAAAGCGCGGGAAATGCTATTGGTCGGCAGCTGCCGCCATGTTAGCGCGCGCCGTGCGGAGGGGCGTGACTTGCGAGTGAGACGGAACTAACAGCTGCAGTGTATTATGAACCTTATAGTAGTGATCTAAGGTTGATTGTAAATTTTAAGCATTCTTTGGTTAATCTTCGGGGCCATACTTTCTTTTCTGTGCGAACGAAGATTCACGACGCGCCTTATTAGTCGGGTAAGTACCTAAGTATTTTCTGATTTGAGTAAAAAGGTTGTAATTAATTAATTGATTCACCCGGGCTGTCATATGCCAGCCAGCCATACCTACCTAGTCTTAAGCACGTAACTATAGTTGTAAACTGAGTGTGTCCCGCACCTACAACTCGCACCGCATATTTTGTTGCACTTTTTCCTTCTTTATATTCGGTAGCGGCGATGCAAAGGAACGCATTCAATTATTCACTCTAATATTTTTTATTTATTTATTATGTATAGTTGACTGGCCAGTCGCAAGTGATGCCTATCATAAGACCAAATATGTGGCTAATTGGCAAGGATAGATTTTTGTATAAGGTGGATGCTCAGCCTGAGGCGGGAGAATTTATTCAAGTTTTTAATGATTTTTACCTTTGTAGAACAATATGGCTAAACATTTCAGGGATTCGCGACCGTAGTGGTTCATTTTTGTTCTCTAGGTACTATCGAAACCAGATAAATTTTCGGGGACCTCCACTTTATTAGGTACATCTACACAATCACACACACAGATCCTAAACACACGCTAAAACAAACTCACCCCATTTACACTGACAAACACTCTTTTTTAAAAATATAAAGAATTTTAATTTAGGTAAATTGAACAAAAAAAACACAGCTCTTAGTATAAAATCCAACAGCCAAAGACGGATTTACAAATAAGAATACATAAGACAGCTAGTGGTGCCGATTCTGTTGTAAATCTCTAGAGGCCCTGATTCTGTTGTTCACAACTAAACTAATTTTAATCTCACTATGTCTCTTTCTAACAAAGAACATAAGAAAAGGATGTAAGAAATCTAGTCCTGTCCAATTAGTCCAATGCTTGTTTTCAATATAAATTTAGTGAATGTATCAGGTCTATTCGCGCATAGATTATTATCAAAATTTAATTTTGACTAACCTCGACGTTTCGATCAAGTTGCATTGATCGTGGTCGATACATTAATATTACAATGAATTTAGTTCGCGAAAGCTTAAAAAGTATTAAAATATGTTTTATCCTTTTTCAATAATGTTCGTATGAAAGAGATGAGATGTGACTAAAATTAGTTTAGTGCGATTTACAACAGAATTGGCACCACTAGCTGTCTTATGTATTCTTATTTGTAAATCCGTCATTGGCTGTTGAATTTTATACTAAGAGCTGTGGTTTTTTTGAATAAATATTATACTATTTTTTAATAAATAAACTTGTGTACCCGTATATGTTTTCACGTCAACGTATACCCTCGTCGAGTCTACGTGGACCCCGAAAGGTCACTTTGTGAATCACTGGTTTTACTTCTTGGAATAGTTGACGCCAAAGCGTAAGCCCATTTAACATTAAAAAAGAAAACATTCCGTTCCAAATAATTATTTATTAAATTATCGTTTACAAGAAATAACATTTTGTAATATGTACACAAAATTCAGTTCTCACATTAAAAAGCTCCATTATTTTATTACTAGCTTTCCGCCCCTATTTCTCCCCCTTAGGGTTTGAATTTTGGGAAACCCTTTTTTGTGGACCCCTTAGAAGGAACCCCTACTCAAGGAATATTTCCTGGTCAGAGACCGAAACCCTAACCACCTTATTACAAAAGATATAAAAAACTCAGATTTTCTGTGACTTTCTAACGTCATAATAACAAAAAAAATGGCCAAGTGCGAGTCAAACTCACACAGGGAGGGTTCCGTACAATTATAATAATACTAACTAGCTCAACTTTGCTATGAAATTAACAGTAGGCACAACAACAAAAAAAGGCATTTCGTGGGCTCGATTCCCATAAAGGACATACATTAGTGTGCGAATATGTCTTCATGTCCTGAGTTTATTGTAATTATCTATAAAAACTATGTATTAACACAGAATTTATCTGGTTTCCATACTACAAGCTTAGTTTGGAATCAGATAGCCGTGTGTGAAATAACAGGTGGAGATTTCGAGATGGCATATTTTCGAAACCTATGTTGGGTTAGTCATGCTGAACAACTTTTACTATGGAACCAATAGTGAATTCTCAAAAAAAAGGTTTTACTTTCCATAGTAAATGTCAATCTTGCTCGATCATAATGTTTTTTTTTTAAGTATTCTGTGTTTTGACCCATAGTAAATGTTGTTCAGCATGTGATGGGTTTTTGCGTAAAAATATTAATATGGAAAACGAGGAGCCTCCTAGGATAAAGGTAAGGACTTACCAGGAACTCCAGGAACTCCTATGGTAATCCAGCACAGTGATAAGCACCAATATTTCACATCAATTCACCAATCACAAAGTCCAATGCTTCCCGGTCTGTAGCGTATTTCGTACTGAATGTTGCGGGGCGCGCGCGTTTCGTTTCACTCGCACACACGCGTTTGGCGATGCGTCGCCGAAGTATCTCGAAGATTCCCGAAGCTCTTTTCTCGCTTTCACATATGATGTGGGAAAAGGAGAGGAATCGGGAAGTAGAGGCTCGTCATTGATACTCAATATGAGTAGGTTTCTACTATAAATATTATCATAGGTATTTTGGCCTAAACATCCTCCGCCGCCTTGAGAATACGTAGTGTTCTCAAAAGAAAGAAAAAATAATTAATTATAAGAACTAATTACAGATTATAATAATTACTAAAGTACTGAATATAAGATGCGGTATGATTAATTTTTATTGTGAGGGTAATGGACATAACTTGACAATGGGTCTTTTGAATGATCCATTTGAAGTTTTTACTAAAGCGACGCGGATATTTCCATCCTTGCCAGGATAAACTTGTGATATTATGCCCAACGGCCAACGTAAAGGGGGAATATCATCTTGGTGTATAAGAACCACAGTACCAATCTTAATGTTATCTTTATCAATGAGCCATTTCTGTCTAACTTGAAGATTATGTAAATATTCTATACGCCATCTTTTCCAATAGCTACACACCATCTGATCTAATAATTGTTTCCGACAACGTAAAGATATGGTTTCCTCGGACACATTCTGAAGCGGCAATGAAGTCAATGGTGAAGCCATTATAAAGTGAGCGGGAGTAAGAGGCTCCGGGTAGGGATCCTCAGATAAAATGCAAAGCGGTCTAGAATTTAAGACTGTTTCAATTTGGGTAAGAACAGTGAGGAGCTCTTCATATGTGAGGAGCTGCGAACCGATAACACGGTATAAATGAGTTTTAATCGATTTTATATTAGATTCCCACAATCCTCCGAAATGTGGGGCGCGGGGTGGAATCATTTTCCATTCAATGCGGTACTGATCGGTAAGTAGTTCTTGTAATTGAGCTTTAGCTCCGACAAAGTTAGTTCCGTTATCGGAGTAAAGAAAAGAAACAGGTCCTCGACGGGAAATGAATCGCTTAAAAGCGGAAATAAAAGTATCTGATGACACATCAGTTGCCAATTCGATGTGTACAGCTTTGGTTACTAAGCATATAAACAAACAAATATATGCCTTTTGGCTCTTTTGACCTCTGCGTCTACATAATGTTACTTTAATGGGTCCAACATAGTCAACGCCCGTATGCACTAACGCTTTGGTCTCCTGAACGCGGCAAGAGGGTAAATCAGCCATTTTTGGGCTGAGAAATGAAGGGGAATTTTTAAAACAAAAGTTACATGAATGTACTCTGTGTCTAATGACAATTCTAGCGGACAGTATCCAATATTTCTGGCGCAACAGTGAGCTCAGAAGATTGGCACCAGTATGGCAATGAGCACGGTGAAAATAGTCTATAATAAGATGAGTAACGTGGTCATGTTTAGGTAAAAGAGCGGGATGCTGAGCTTCATACGGAAGATTTGCATTTGAAAGTCTACCTCCAATTCTAATAATTTTATCTTGATCTATAAAGAGGTCAAGTTTTTTAAGCGGGGAAGATAATTTAACTTTTTGAATATTATTAAATAAATTTTGAAAATGAACTTGTTGTACAGAGCGTATTAAATATACTTCAGCTTTATTTAGCTCAGAAGCTGTGATGCGGCTGTGAACTTGATCACGAGAAATTATGCGAGAAAATCTAAGTATGTATACTATTATACGTAATATTTCACGCGAAGCTACTTCAGCAGCGCGAGGGAATAGGTTTTTCTCATCCGAGCATAACTGGCGCACAGTGCGCATGGTTAAAAACGGACTGGACTTAAGACCGAATGCAACTCGGTTAAACTGAAATACGCGGATCGGATCATTGGGATCAAAGCGGAATAATATTTTTTGATATTTTCTATGCTCATCAATAACAGCAATTTGTAGGTACATTTGTTTTATATCTGCTGTAATAGCAATGGGAAATAAGCGGTAGTTCAGTAATACAATAAACAAGTCAGATTGTAAATTGGGTCCCGTATGTAAAATATCATTTAGTGATATGCCATTGTGACATTTAGCACTAGCATCGAGTACTATACGAACTTTTGTTGTTTCTTTGTCTTGCCGTACGACGGGATGGTGCGGTATGAAGTACCCTTTATCATGGTCGTCAGAATCGGAAGGCAATATTTCAGATAAGTATTTTTTATCTAAGTACTCCTGTATAACCTCATTATAACTAGCGCGTAGCTGTGGATCGCGTAGCTTGGTACGCTCCAAAGCAAGTAAACGGCGGTGAGCAACGGAACGGGAATCACCTAACACGTCAGGATCCTCACGAAAAGGTAACGCGGTGCAATATCTGCCTGCGGAGTCCCGTGAGAAGTTACGAGAGAACAGCTGTTCACACTCCTTTTCGGCCGAGCTCATAAATTTTTGCGCGGGAATTTCTTCGAGCTCCCAAAACTTAAGTAGGGAATCATCTAAAGAAATAGTAAGGTCATTGGGACCAGAAATGAAAAAAGTCGCGGTATTAAAATAAGTGGATGCATTTTTATTAATATTAGAGTTAGCGGGAACGTCGCCCATAAGAATATAACCGAACACGGTTTCAAGGGCAGAAGGAGCGGGAGGTGCAATAATTTTTTGACCTAATAATAAAAATGGGAACAATTGTGCCCCGAGAACTACTTCGACCTCTCCGGGGATGTGCCACAGAGGGTCAGCGAGCGGTAAGTTACCTAAATGTTGCACTATAGAAGTCTCAACATATTCAGTCGGTAACCTGTCAGTAATGCAATCAACGACAAGAGCGGTAATATTATAAAAATATTTTTTATTTTTCGCGGTTATTTTAAGTTGAACGTAGCCGTGAATAGGACGCGAAGTGGATCCTACACCATTTATAAAAGAATTGCTAAGCGGTATTATATTTAAATTTAGTTGTTTACAACAGGCAGTTGTAATTATGTTGTTTTGAGACGCGTTATCTATTAAACATCTAACTGAAATATATTTATTGTCCTTATTAGACGCATAAACTTGAGCGGTTGATAAAAGTACAGTAGTATGGGAAGGATTTAATTTATTAAAAGAATCGCGTTCGTTATCATTATTCTTATCAACTCGCGCTCGGGTGCATAGCGACACCGGTTGTGGAGCGTCCGTAGCGTTAGAAGGAGACGCGGTCGGATGCGCGGGCGAGGCTGCGCACGGGAGCGGTCGCGGCGCGGCGCGGGCGGCGGCGGACGGCTGCGCGCAAAGCTGCGCGTCCTGCGCGTGTGGAGACGGCGCGATGCGGTTATCGCTATTATCAAGACGCGCCGAGTGAGAGGGACGCGAGTCAGAAACTATTTGTTGCGATTGCGAATTGCTATCCAAATGCAAAAGAGAATGATGGTGTTTATTACAAGTTTTACAACTATACGACGACTTACACTGAGAAGCAGTATGCGTAAGGCTAACGCAGTTTACACAGCCTCTTTTAGATTTAACAAAATCTAAACGATCTTTAGTATTAAGTGCTTTAAAAGAGGAACAATTTAAAATCTGATAGTGATCAGATTTATTACAAAATAAGCAAGTGCTTTTTATTATTATTATCGCGTGCAAGGAAAGCATGGTGGACTGTATTTTGAATTACGCGGTTTGAGACCGAGAAGCGGGCGGATTATTAAGGTTGCTACCGACTGGGGCGGTTTCGCGCGGAGCCAGCAATTGGCGTAGAAGTGCGGTCTAATATTTTTACTTGCGATTTAATAAAATCAACAAAATCCTTATAAGAAGGAATTTCTTTATTCCTCATAAACATTTCAAAGGAATTAGCGGTTGCGGGATCTAACTTCTTTAAAGCTAAAGAAAGTAAGATAAAATCTTTCATATCTTCAATACCTAACTGTTCCAAAAGCAGATACAGAAGCGTGGAAAGTTTCAATGAAACGTATTTAAAGACGCGGAATTATTTAATGCGGGTTTAATATTGAATAAATTAGACATGTAGTGTGAGCCTAATGCTCTTTTTATCTTGATATTTTTGAACTAAGCTGTCCCAAATAGAATTATAATTATCACCGGACGGTATTAATATCTGCCGTGAATTTTAAAGCATTTCCTGTTAATTTACCTACAAGATATTGTACTCTTTGAGAATTCGAAAGATCAGGATTTGAATGTATATTAGATTTAAAAGATTCAAAGAAGACGGGCCAATTTTCTATTTTTCCATCAAATGACGGAATTTGAATTGGTGGTAGTTTGATACGACCTTTATATTGGGACGGAATAGTATTCTGCGCAGACACATTCGACGTAGTATTTGTCTTACTGACGATAAGAGAACGAACCCTTTCTATTCGGGTGTACACTGTATCAAAGGAAATCATTTTTTTATAATCAATCTTATATTCTGGATCAAGTTGCATATTTAACGCGTTAATTGTATCTAAATTGGCACTAAATTCATGACGAATTGTACTAATAATTTCAGTGTCCGCCATGAATGTCTCTGAGGAACGAAGGTCTGCACTCGCGGACGTGGAAATATTCTTAGAAGAATCATATAAGAACGATAATTGTTCAAAAATAGCTTCATTTTTAGCTTCCAATATTTTAATTTTAGTTTCAATAGCTTCCATTGTGAAAGATTGCGTAATAATAAATTGCAAAATTACCTAATTAAAGTAAAATGTTGTAGGTAAGTAGGTATATCCAACAGTTTAGGCACCTAATATAGGTATGAAAGTTTATTTCAAGTCGACAGACAAGGCTCATAGAATGCAATTATATGCGTAGTAATAGTACAAATAGTAAGTACGTATTGCGGTTATTAGTACACCATATGATTTCGTATAATAAGATACGAATCGGTACCTATAAAATCTAAGTCCTAAAAATATGGAGGAGCGGCGGCGGTATTGAATACCTAACTACTTTTTATCACGATTGGCGTGGTAAAAATGGCGGGAGTACGAAATATCGTATTTATATAGTCTAAAACCTATTTATGAGGTATAAGACTTGCGTATTATGAGGTATATACCTATTTAGAGGCATAAAACCTATAGAAAGCGGGAAATTATACGTGATTTGATATGAAATTAAATTGCTGTAATGGCTGACTCAAAATGTATCCGCTCGAAGGCGTACCAGAAAAATGATGGGTTTTTGCGTAAAAATATTAATATGGAAAACGAGGAGCCTCCTAGGATAAAGGTAAGGACTTACCAGGAACTCCTATGGTAATCCAGCACAGTGATAAGCACTATTTTTTCATATCAGTTCACAAATCACAAAGTTCAATGTTTCTCGGTCTGTAGCGCGTTTCGTACTGAATGTTGCGGGGCGCGCGCGTTTCGTTTCACTCGCACACACGCGTTTGGCGATGCGTCGCCGAAGTATGTAGAAGATTCCCGAAGCTCTTTTCTCGCTTTCACATATGATGTGGGAAAAGGAGAGGAATCGGGAAGTAGAGGCTCGTCATTGAAACTCAATATGAGTAGGTTTCTACTATAAATATTATTATAGGTATTTTGGCCTAAACAAAGCCATTATTTTCGCTGTTTTGCTTATTAAAACAGCAAATTCTATTGCCAAAAACACAAAGTGATAAGTGTCTACCGCCACAAACCGTGTTAAATAACTGATCTACGTCAATACAGTGCTACGCGTTCGCTCGATGCAGAGGCGGCACTAACTGGGAGTTAAGATTCGGAAGGCGGTACCTATAGTTGGTCGAGCTTATTAGACCGTTATTTCACCGGTCACTACACTGGATTGCGTCGACTGGATTCTCGGACTATAAACATGAGTTCCTGCAATGGATGTCATCATTTAATTAGTATAACTGACAGGATAAGTTGTTCTGTTTGTTTGAATAGTTTTCATTACACCCGTGTCAACATATCAAAAGAGAACTACAGCAAGCTATCCTCGAAATCTAAAAGTGCCTGGAAGTGTCCTGAATGTAAACTGCCCAGGAAGAAAGGGGACAACAGTGATACACCGGTCAAAGATGTCGCACTTTCCCCCGAGGTCATTATCCCGCTGGACCACCTTGATAAACGTCTGGATAAATTTGAAATTTCACTGCTTCCAAAAATTCAGGATATGATAACTTCTTCTCTGCGCGCTGAAATTCAAACTCTTAAGGAGTCAATTAACAAGATTCCGGATTTGGTTCAGTCGATTGAGTTTATTTCTGCTAAATATGACGAAATGCACGAAGAGCTCATTTCCCTGCGTTCGCAGACAGTTGAACTCAAAGCCGATAATACAAAAATGACTGATAATATCAAGGATCTCAACTTCAAGATTGGGATGTTCGAGCAATACGCCCGCGAGTCAAACATTGAGATACAATGTCTACCGGAACACCCGAGAGAGAACCTGGTACCTACAATAATTCAGTTGAGCAGTATAGTGGCGTGTCCGCTTGAGGAAAAAGATATACTCTCTTGCACAAGAGTAGCCAAATCCAATCCCAACTCAACTAGACCTAAGGCTATTGTCGTGAAGCTACCTTCTCGCCGTATTCGCGATAACTTCCTCGCCTCCTGCTTGAAGTTCAACAAAACAAACTCGACTGACAAGTTAAATAGTGCTCATCTTGGATTGGGTGGCGACCAGAAACAGATTTATATCGCAGAACACCTTTCACCCGCCAACCGTGCACTCCACGCTCAAGCTCGAGCCTTCAAAAAGGATAACCATTATAAATATTTATGGGTTCGCAACGGCCGTATTTTGATGAGAAAGGACGACGCTTCTCCTTCTGTGTGGATTCGAGATTGTGATGTACTTCAAGGCCTAAAAGTGTAAATATGTAACGTAGAACCGCTACTTATCACGACTTATTATTGAAAAGCTATAAATTCAATTCTGTAATTTCGGTGTATTATCAAAATGTAAGAAGTATCCGCGGGAAATTACACGACTTGTATTTGTCTAGCTTAGATTTTGAGTATGATGTAATTATTTTTTCGGAGACCTTTCTGAATGGGAGTGTGCTTGATGCCGAAGTACTTAACGAGAAATACCGTATTTATCGCAGAGATCGTTGTCATGTATCTTCTTCTAAAAGAGATGGTGGGGGGGTTTTGATAGCTGTCTCAAAGCAACTAGTCTCTCAACGCCTGCCAAATCTAGACAGCCCTTATGAGGATCTATGGGTTTCTGTTGCGTCCGGTGCTAAGCATATAAATATATGTGCAGTTTATGTCCCTCCCCCAGTATATTGTAACCGTCTGGATTCCCAACTTAACTGTATCTCTGATGCAATTTCCACTTTAAACAACAACAGTGACGTTTTGGTGATTGGAGATTTTAACTTGGGTAATATAGCTTGGAACATGACTTCTGATCAGGCACATAACTCGACAGCCACGTCACCCATCTTTTCAAATTGTTACTCTAATCAGTTACTCTCTGATTTTATGTCTTTAAATAATTTATTACAATTCAATAATATAGGTAACAGAGATGGTAAAATGCTCGATATAGTACTTTGCTCGAATCGTGATGTAAATGTCGATAAGGTTGCTGACCCGCTCACAAAACTTGACCCATACCACCCAGCTCTTAAATTGTCTTTCGAACTGGCTACACGTAATTTCCTTAAGAAAACTAATGTTAGTAAGTTCAACTTTTACAAGGCAGATTTTTCAAAAATTAATGACGATATTGATAATATTGACTGGAGCCAAGAACTATCTCACTTCAACACCGTTGATTCTATGGTCGAGCAGTTGTATTCCGTTATCAATAGTATTATTCATACAAACGTCCCCAAAACTGTACACAAACAAGACAAATATCCAATATGGTACTCGAAAAATCTTATCAAATTAATTAAAGAAAAAGAAAAATATAGACAGAAATTTAAGCGATTTAGAAATGCTATTGATGAGTTCGACTTCACGGAGGCTAGAGCTAGATGCCAATTACTTATTAAAAAATGTTATTCCAACTACTTATTGCACATCGAAAACTCCATTGCGAAAAATAACATTAAAGCATTCTGGACATTTATTAAAAATAAGCGTGTCACTGCAGAGACCATACCTAGTGTCATGTTCATGAATGATGATAAATTTTCTACCCCAGCTGCAATTTGTAATGCTTTCGCAGACTACTTTTCTTCTGTTTATGCAACAAGTATACCTTCAAATGTTGATAACACATCTTTAGGCCCAGATTGCTCTGAAAATACGGTTAATACATTGAGTAATGTTACGTTGTCACCAGAATCTATTGAAAGTCACATGAAACAGCTGGATAAAAAGAAGGGTTCAGGTCCTGACGGTATTCCGGCGTTATTTTTAAGTAACTGTGCAAGCAGTCTCGCATATCCTCTTAGTATTATTTTCAATTTTTCATTATCTTCTGGTACCTTCCCTACAACATGGAAAACTGCTAATATAGTTCCGATCCCCAAAACAGGGAACTCCTCAGATATCTGCAATTACCGTCCTATATCACTATTATCTAGTCTTGGTAAAGTTTTCGAGTCTATGATATGTCCGTTACTTACTAACCATCTTAAGTCGATCCTAATTCCCCAACAGCATGGCTTTCGTAGTAAAATGTCTACTGCCACAAATTTGGCTTGCTACATTTCAGATTTAACTAAAGAAATAGACAAAGGTTATCAAGTGGACGCCATTTATACTGATATCAGTAAAGCTTTCGATAGAGTCGATCATATCCTATTATTACGTAAGCTCAGCAACATCGGCATTCACGGGAGGCTATTCGAATGGTTTTCATCATATTTAAATTCCAGAACTCAAAAAATTTTAGTTTGTGGGTATGAATCACGGTGTTTTAAGGCTACCTCAGGTGTCCCCCAGGGTTCACATTTGGGACCAATTTTATTTTTATTATTCATAAATGACTTGACTGCAGTTATAAAAAGTTCAAAATTTTCATTATTTGCGGACGACTTAAAGATCTATAAAACAATCCATGACTCTGTCGATTATCAATCTCTTCAAGATGATTTAAACAACATTTCAGATTGGTGTTCAAAAAATAAACTCCCATTAAATTTAAGTAAATGTAAGCATATTAAATTTAAAAAAAAAAGACTTCCCCTAACAACATCTTACTCATTAAACTCCACTATGTTGGATGAAGTCGATATCATAAGAGACCTCGGAGTTATCCTGGATAGTAAACTTTCTTTTGTTCAACACATTGATTGTATAGTTACTAAATCATTCAAGTTATTAGGGTTTATCTGGCGAAACTGCAGAATGTTTAAGAATATTTTGGCCCTTAAATCTACTTTCTATGCACTGGTTCGAACCACTCTGGAATACTGCTCTTGTATCTGGAACCCTTACTACAATAACCACTCACACAGGATTGAAAGAATTCAAAAGAGATTCATGTTTTTCCTCACAGTCCATCAAAAGAAACGACTTGAGCTTCTATCTTACGAGGATAGGTTAAAAATTTTCAAAATCCATCTCTTAAGGACCGCCGCTGGGTTATGGATCAAGTTTTATTGTACAAGATTGTAAGAGATCTTGTCAATTGTCCCCAGTTACTTGCCGAAATCTATTTTACTGTTCCTCGTCCAAGGTCTAGGTTAATTAACTTTAAGCCATTTAATGTGAGTACGTCTAGGACAAATGTTGGTGTCAATAGCATTTTATCAAGACTTTGTAACGAGCACAACAGGTTTTACAAATGTAATAAAACTGATATATTGTCTTGTTCATTTTCATTCTATAAAATATGTCTTTTTAAGTTTATATCTATTTAGTCATTTTCTTTTTGTAATGAGCCATTTTATATTTTCCATACCATGCAGCACTAATTAGTTTAGTTTTCATAACATGCTGTGTTTGCCTTTAATTGTATTTACACTATGACAGTGTTTATTTTCATAATTTTATTTACTTTAAGAAGTGTAATATACGTTGGCAGACCTAATAAATAAATAAATAAATAAATAAGGTGTCTTCCCCTATCTTTATACATAAAATTCTACTGCACGTGTGTATGTCACTGAATTCCTCCTAAATGGCTGGACCGATTTGAATGAATGTTTTTGTATGCGTTTGGGTGGCGCCCTAGATAGTTTAGATTCACAAATCAGCCCGGCAGAAGGCGCTGCAGTCGGTATCTAGGTTATTTTATCGACAAATATAAATATAACTACATATAAAGTTATACCACCACATATCCTGAATTCCCTTCATTATACACAACACAACCAGTTACGAGTCCAAATATAATATTGAACCTCAAAACTTCGACTCGACGAAAAAAAAACAAGAGAGGAAATATGGAATAGCGGAATGATATATGCGACCCTTATCAAACGGGATGAAGTCCGAACGATATTATTTGCAAATAAATAGGCAGCTACCTAATTTGCATGGGGTCAACTTGTGCCACAGTTGGTAAATTAACAGAAGTGTCAAGTAGTTTCTTTAAACATGGGCCCAAGTCTGCTATTTCAATTGTGTTCCAATGAAATTTCAGTGGTATCAAAATTGTGACGTTTTACAGGTTTGGAAGTGCTAACATAATAGCGTCATTATGGTATCATAATAGCGCTATAATGACGCCATAATAGCGCTATAATGACGCCACAATGGCGCCATTATGACATTATTAGTACACAATTGAAATAACAGACTTGGGCCCCAGATAGTAGGTAGCGTAAATTCGGGATAGAAAATACCCTTTCTAGAGCAGAAACGATATATAGTGAATACTAGTGACCGTTCCCACACTTCTTTTCCATATAAACCATTACAATGCGAATTCTCACACTCCTCTGTGCGCGCATATACGTATTTGGTTTCCTTATATTTTTTTATAAGTAAGACTATAATACCAATTCAATTTGTGGTAACTTCAATAGTTTCGACCGTCGTAAGTGCCCTCCTATTAACTGAATCTGGCTATGACTTGGACTTATTACTTAAAGGTCAACTTTTCAACCGCTTCATAAACCTTGGACCCTTTGATTAGTCCTTACATAAACGGTTCCAAGTGCCGAATATCTAATTGGGTTTTACGAATTAGGGTCTCAAGCCACAACTAAAGCTATGATATATAAAGGTACATAGTCGTTATACCTACAGGTGTCCCAATACATAACGTCAAGTGGGCACTGGGCGAAAGACTAGTCTATACCAGCTCTGGTAAGTAAAAGAAAAGTAATCCATGTCTCGTAGTTCAGTGATAAAAGCCATATTTTGAAAGAGTTGAAAATCGACACCCTATATAGCATTGAATTATTACACAATGCTATATAGACTATAATCATTGGGCACTGTGATCACACATTTCCCAATGTTGCAGTGTTTTTTTTATGAACGTAATCTTAAATAACCACAGTGCCCAAAGATATGGTGAGTATCGATTTTTAACTCTTTCAAAAGATGGCTTTTATCACTTTACTACGAGACATTGTTTTTTTTTCTTTTGCTTATCAGAGCTGGTATAGACTAGTCTTTCGTGCAATACCCACTTAAGAGGACTCAATTCGTCATATTTTTCATACAAAACCTCTGTACTTATTATGGCGTTGTTAAACATTTTTCGTTAGATGTTTTGAACAAATTAGTATCTTGTGCACTATATCTAGCCGTGTATCTAGGCGTAATTTAAAAAAAGTGTGAAACAAATGCAGTCAAAGCCTCCGAAAAACAGCGTTTTTGTCTGTACTTTGGCCATATCTAATGTACCTATAAATTGTAAAAGTAAAGAAAACGTTAAGATACCAGGCTTGCAAATGTATTGGAGATTCTAAATAACCAACATTTTTTTCACAAACTTGTAAGATTTTTTCACAAGAAGTACACGCCTGGAACAAGTTTTATGAATGCGAAATCATGAATGACGACCTAGCGAAGTGGGCGCGAATGATCAGCGGAATTTACCGACTGATAATCGACGGCTATGATGCTGTCTCTCTTTTTTCGCAGTCAAACATTACGTTGGATGAACCAACAAGCTTTTAGACTATGCTTGCGTCGAAGTTGCGCCGGCCACAGAGGGCCGCCTTAACGTTACGTTTTGCGTTTTGGCCTGTATATTGACCAAACAATAATAAAGATCAAAAACATAACCTTCAATTCAACGCTATTTTAAACACTTCACAGTTCACAGTGGCGTGAATAAATTAATTAATTTGAACGCACTTGAAATCTTTTCGAAAATTCATCAAACATTTCCATGAAAATCACAAAGTAAATGTAATTAATGTGATTTAATACCGATGGAAACAAACTTGCACAAAATATTTTAAGACTGCGCGTCCATTAATTAAGCTATAATATCGTATGCTTCGTCAAGCAACTTAAAAATCGTGAATTTTTCAAGTGGGCATGAATGGCCAAATCCTAAAGTATACATCATAATTTAGGGAATAATTAATAGAATGTTTGATGTTGGAAATCAACGCGATCGATTCCCGGCGAGTTTTTTTTTATAATTAGTGTAGTTATACAGTTTTTGAATAATCTCGAGATTCCCTTACGTATATCTACGTCAATTTTTTTTTAAATGTTTGCTAGTCTAACAAAAAAATTATGAGCTGGTCATTGTATGTGTAATATTTAATGTATTTGTACGCCAAATAGGCATAATATGCAGGAAACATATTAAGCATTATTTGAATTTGAATTAGAACAATACGTACAATCAATTTATTTTAAATTCATATTTAGTCCTATTAAAATTTACCCAACATTTATTGGTACATTCCACAGAGACACATTCAGATATTTTAATAACATAGCTCAATTGGTGGTGACAAGGTTTATATTTAAATACATTTAGTTATAAGCGAGAAACAAATTAAAGCAAGTCAATTGTATTCAAAGAAAATCCTCAACAAAGCCGAAAACCGACCAATTTGTAACATCAAACAGTGAAATAGAAATTTTGAAATTTGTGACGAATAAACTCTTTATAGGGCCGTAAGTTAGCATTCTCGCTCGATTGCGATGAAATTCATTTTCACTTAAGATAGGTTGTGGTTCCACTTATAGCGATTAAGCAGTCATTAATGTAGGAACGCAAGGGTTATGTATGAATATGGAGAATGAATGAGACAAATGATCGGGACAAATATAGGTGTCAGAGAGAGATATACAAGGATGTCCTATTAATAATTAATTTAATTAATATGTATTAATGGCGTTAGGACTCTGTGTGTGGTTTTTGATGATAAAGTAATAGTGAAAAAAAAATTAACACTTTTCTGATAAGAAAAGTGTTTTTTTCTTCGCCCTCCGATTCTACATGTACTTTCACTTAAAAGGATGTGAAATTTATGAAACTCAGTTAATGTCAAATAACAAAAGCTTAACTTTAAGAAGGAAGTCCGAGAACAATTTAAACATTGATGATGCAAACGCTGCAATATGCAGTAGTTAACTAATTAAGTTTCAACTCATTACTCGCTCACATTCGGACCACATCGGCAAACATCGTACCTCTGAGATAATAAAATTTAAAAGGGCAAACTTCGTCGGTACGGGCTGGAATGAAAAGTGATTTGCTTAATCCACTTCTCAATTTTCCAACCCACTGGGCTTCGGGATTTACAGTCACTATCGAACTTCCTTCATGTTGCAAATGCCCTAGGTGATAAATAAGTTCATTTTAAAGAGCTTTTATTTCTATTCGGTGCTACAATGCTGCCGATATCACTTTCTACAAAAACAAATGCGCGAGCATTTAACGTTAGTATAAAGTCCAGTTTTTTTTTCCAAATGTTATGGAATCTCGAGATTCAACGACAGGGGTCCAAAAGACCGATCTGGAACATTAGGCAAAACGAGAACTTTTCTCAAAAGATAATATTTCCCGACCCCATTGTCGCCGAGATCTTTATATTAATTACGCACATAAAAATGATTAATGACAGAAATCTGGAAACAATGCTGAGGATCCAGTATTTATTGGACGTCCTCTCCTGGTATTTGTCATGAAGACAAATTATGACCTGATGTTTGTTTTTATGATTTTTAATATTTCCTCTTCTATTGTGCCATTTGTTTTATTTCCACGATATTGTTTTTGATTTTGTTTAGGGTGTAAGGTTAAAAAATCAACTGGCTCACTCGACTTTTGTACTACTTGAAGTAATTGACTTTGTGCTTTGCTTTCTCTTACCTTATGCAAAGTACTAGTACAAAAATTTACATTGCATTGTGCAGTTGCTGGAATGCACCAGTATGTCCTTGGGCACAGATTTTCAACATGAAAGTGCCTTAATGATGTTTTCCACTAAATTCTCAAATCTCTTTGTATGATTCACCACACCATATTAGGAACACTAGGGATTTAAAAAGGGATTAGAAACCTAATGTGTTGCAGACTATTTTGAAGAATCCATTTCAAAGGGAATACTATAATGGGGAGCTAGGTGCATGCAATAGGTCTGACTGACTGAATATTTAAGAGAATATACAATGACTAGCTTCTGCCAGCGGCTTCGCCCGCGTGGCCTACAGGAAACAAAAAGTTTCTCAGATAATTCAACTCCCGTTTCGACCTTTTAGGGGTGGAATTTCGAAAAAAACTTTCTTATTGGATACCTACACTTCACAAAAAACACAACCTCCACATTTCATGTCTCTAAGACCAGCGGTTTAGGCTGTGCTTTGATAAATCAGTCAGTGAGCTCCCATACACTAGTAGTGGAATTATCGAAAACGCTGAGACACGTATAAATTAATTTTCAATCTTCAGCCTAAACACAAAATTTGAAGATCCTAAATTTGAAACTGACAGACTCAACTGGGGAAGTACCTCCACCTTACAGAATACCGCAGCCAAATAACTTTATGTTGTGTAAAGTTGTGTTCCTGCGCGTGAGTAAGGTCGCCAGAGCTCATAGGGGAGGGGGGAAAGGTCGGTAACGCGTGAGCGATGCTTCGTGTGTTGCAAGCTTCCATATGGCTACGGTAACCGCTTACCATCAGGCGGGCCGTATGCTTGTTTACCGACTTAGTAGTATAAAAAAGAGCAAAAGGTTATCAGCACCTATAACTCATAACTATGACCTTGTAACTGCAATCTTCTCCCTTGGTCCCCTTTTTCAAATATAACACCCCCAAGGTTAACGAACTCGTAGAGGTGAGAATAAATTGGTCTTTCTACGGTTTCAGACTACACAAATCTATAATTCAACACCCTGAGAGCCAACGCTCGATTTCAAAATATTTCTGTTATTTCACTGTCGCCCGCAAGAAGCTTTTGCATTTTATATTAAGTTGCGTCAAGTATTTATCAGACTCTCCAGACGATTGTAGAGCAAGTTGTGGTGCTTTAACTGGTTCTAGTCAACGTATACTACCAAATTTTAAACTTTATTATGACTACGAAAAGTTTGTTGTTTAAATGAAAAAGTTGTAGCATCTAGGCCAGAAGCAATTGTTTTGTTGTATTTTAAAAAGATAAAATATTGATGACATTTGAAAAGCATAAAACATTTGATCAAAGCTTAGGGGCCTACCACAAGCTTTTAAAACAAGGTTAAAATAACCTTATTTTGTGTTTTCGTACCATGACATCCTTAAAAACAAGCTTATTGCAGGCTTAAAACAATATTGTTTTGTTACCCGGTTTGATACCGTCACCTCTAATCGTTCATTCAAATCGTACTATGATGTGTCTTTTGACAGCCAGCATAATGGTTTTTATGTCAATTGAAAATATCAATATTATAATATAATATAACTTGTATACGCGACGAATTATCCAAATTTATGATAAAACTATCTATTATTATCTACGTTAGGCCCATAGCGTTATTTCTTTTCAAATCTCAAAAATCATTCGTTCTTAGCAGGAATAATAACAATAGTGTTTTTGTAGAGGTCATGGTACGAATTTAAATAAGTTTATTATAAGCTGGAAACAAAACAGTATTGCAATAAGGTTGTTTTGTAAAAGATGGTGGTAGGCCCCCGTCTTTAGTTTTCCAGTCCGCTCTTCGTTCGGTCCGTGGAACAAAACACAAAAAAAATGTTGTCTTCATTTAAAGAGGATGATTCGGTCTGCAAGAAACAAACGCTTTAAACTTTGTTACCAGACTGCATTAGCGCTAAAATATGATGATGAGTTATTGTTTCGGCCTAAAACAAAATTTTGAATGAAATAAACCGTTACACAGTCCGGCGACTAGCAGACTATAAAAAATAAACCCTTCCTTTAATTATACGTGCTTAAGGAAAATACTTAAGGGTAAACAGTCCCGAATAAATATAAATCCACCTTATCAAGGTACTAAGCCGGCTACATCATCAAAATTTTAATTGCTCAAAAATATTTCCAACCGTTAAAAAGCGGGGTATGCCATAATTTAATATTAGTGCCTATAAAAGTAGGTGGGTAATAAAGATCGCTGGAATTTAACAATATTTATTAATATAGGTAACTACAATATTATAAACCTATTTTGTATACATGTTTTTTTTTTTTTTTATACGACAAATCGGTAAACAAGCATACGGCCCGCCTGATGGGAAGCAGTTACCTTAGCCATATGGACGCTTGCAACACACGAAGCATCGCTCACGCGTTACCGACCTTTCCCCCCTCCCCAATGAGCTCTGGCGACCTTAAGCACTTATTACACCTGCCTATTTTTAGGATCCTAACTAGGAAATAGGAACGTGTAATCGCAGAAAGAACGGTTAGTGTCCTAAGTAGTGAGATAGGAAGGTCCCAACCGCTCTGCTTCCTTAAACAGGAAAGTGTAATCGCGTCGCTCCGATTTAGGACGTTTAGGGATGTAACATTGTTCTTCAAAACATCGATGTTTTGAAATAATTATATAAGGCTTCTAAAGTCTTGGCGTATATTTTGAGGGATGAATATATAGGTCATTAGTAATCAAAAAACAATAATAGAAAAATAATCCGTACAATATATAATTATTTCAAAACATCGATGTTTTGAAATAATTATATAAGGCCCTTCTAAAGTCTTGGCGTATATTTTGAGGGATGAATGTATAGGTCATTAGTAATCAAGAAACAATAATAGAAAAATAATCCGTACATTGAAAGTACTACATTATTTATAAATTAATACTTGGTACTTACTTACATAAAGTTCAATTTTGTTTTATTTTAACATAAAGGAGCTCATTTGTATTCATTAAAATTTTAATTTGTGTGATCGGTTTGAGAGAATAAAAAACTTAAAACATCGGAAGAACATCGACGTAAGTATAGTTATATTTTTTTAAATCGACATTTGTTACAACCCTACGAGTCGTCCGTCCCGCTTTAAGTATAGTTGCTATACTCTTTGCCGCGTCCTAGTTAGAAAGCAAGATAGTGTAGTGTAATAAGTAGCTTCCTGCTTCCTAGTTAGAACCATTCTAGTTAGGATCCTAAAAATAGGAAGGTGTAATAAGTGCTTTACTCACGCGCAGGAACACAACTTTACACAACATAAAGTTATTTGGCTGCGGTATTCTGTAAGGTGGAGGTACTTCCCCAGTCGAGCTGCTCTTTGGGCGAACAAACGCTATGCTCTAAAAATCCATCTAAATTCTAAATGCAACGCAAATACGCTGCGCTGTACGACTCATCAAATATTTTTGGGAGCAGAATAAGTAGGTCCTTTGTGAACTGATATTTTAACAAATATAAAGACAAAGTTACGTTTCTTCCTGTAAATAATTATTATATAATAAAGATATTTATTTCTCTTCACAAAAATAGATACAAAAAAGTACTTACGTACTATGCGAACCTGTTTTGTGAGAGACTGGTGCTTGTTGTAGGTTTAAAAAAACGTGTAGTACAAGTACCTATTATGCAATTTAAGTTGTACTATACTAACAAAATGTTAGAATAAAATTGCAGTATTCATCCATCAGAAGGTAGTTTAGAACTAGAAAAACGCATGAGCTACGCATATTTCAGTAGTCCACGTCCGACCTTTGGCCTTGTGCCTATAACTGTAAATATTTTAAGATCTGCGAGCAAATATTTATCACTCGTGCTACCTTTGAGAACATGAGGTTAGCCTGCAAGTTCGAAAACGTACCTCCTTACTCGAGGGAGGGTACAAGAGTATCACTTTTCACCTTGGGACTATAAAAATGAAACGAAAAATGTGTACCCATTCAGTAATGTCGAGAATTTATTCTGGTACGTGGGAAAACAAGAGGTGCTGTAAAATATCTTGGTCGTTTATAAAGGAATATTACGGATTTCAAGAAATGCTCATAAGGGATTATTAAATATTAAATTATTCTACTATTATATAGGTCGTAAAATACTACACTGATAGCTATTTCTTTTTAAATCTTTTACAATAGGTTACGTTTTATTTCATTGCTACGAGCTTTAACAGTTGATACTAAATAAGTATTAGCTGTATTTAATGTTTATTGGTTGAAAAGTTTATATTGATTTCTTTACTGTAATACTCGTAATTCAGAATATCAATAAAAGATATAAAATTTAAATGAAAAAAAATGCCAAACAAATTACGGCCTTACTCATAAACGCTATTTAACTAAATCTACTGAATAAATGGTCAAATAAATAACGTCACCTTGTTGTCATTGTCAAACAATTTGACGTTATTTAGGTGACCACTTAATCAGCTTATTAGTTAAATAACGTTTTATGAGTAAGGGGGATAATGTCTATATAAAACACGACCCATTATTGAAATGTTATAAAGTAAAAATTTACGATAAATTTTAGTGCTTACGTTTCCTTTGTTCAACACAAATCTTTGCGGCTTTCGCAAAGGTGTGATCGCAAATTTTATTTCCATTTATTTCAAGCTTTTGTCCGTAAAAACAAGGTCCGAGTGCTAAATTATAAAAAAGGAAGGAATAACGTTTCTGGAGTTAATTTAGCGGCCGCTTTAAATAAATCTCTGTGAGGTTTCATTTGTTTCTTTTCTTTGGATAGCCTCGAATTTGTTTCTTAGGAAACTGAGTATTGTTACGGCTTTTTAGCAAAATAAATCTGAAACGAAAGGAAATCAAAGGCGGCTTTGGGATCAAAGACATTTTAGTAGGCCGCTCATTAATTTAGTATCTATTTTTGTTTATACAATATTCAATCAGGATTCTGAAAGGAAGTCTTAGCATTTACCCTGGAATAACATGAGATAAAGGATATTAAATTTTTATCCCTAGGAATTATTTGAATCAGGTAAGACTGTGCGTGTGGGCGGCAAGATTGTTTTCTACGATACACGATGTATAAAAATGTGTGATTTGAGTGTGAGCTCTCAAAACATTATAAAGTTTGCACGTGCTTACTTGCACGTGTGGCCAGTGTACAGTGATCCGTTTACAGTTTTCAACTGCGCATCCAAGTCGGAGCGTGCAGCCGAAGAGGGGACGCGGGTGAAGCCGCGATACTCTAGTCACAATTTTTTTTTATTACTTTGATTGATTTAGATTATGCATGGACAAAAAGAAACATAAAGTACTTTAATTTTAAGAATAATGTCAGTCCATCAAATCTACCAATCTTATTTTCTAAAAATACTACCGAACACAAACAGAGCGTTAAAGTGAATAAATGTATGAACATTCCGTCAAACTGCTACAAAGGATAAAGCGTGCCAAATCTAATTCTAGATCTTCCTTCAGACCGTCCCCATTGGGGTAGTCATTTAACACATTGTGCCTTAGCTTCACGGGCTATGGAAATAAAAGGCTTATTTTCTCGCGGCATTTGTTCACTTCCAGAAGATGTATTTCGGATGTGCGACAGTTTATCTCGGGTGTTAGTAGATTGTGGGACTCATTGGTTTGGACGATGGCGGTTTCAAATGTTGGTGACAATTTATCCGATCATTTTATTGAAGAAATGCACTTTGAGGTTTTTAGGTTCGGCTTCGTACATAGGCTCGTCTATAGGCTACGGTAACAGCTTATTAGGTGGGCCTTATACTTGTATACTTACTACTAATCCTATTTAAAAAACCTTGACTTGTGCACCAAGGGTTCTGTCCGTCCTCCCATGAACGTATATTTCCTTCATTTGCGCCATAATTGTTGTCAAAATAAAATAAGAAATGGACCGCAGATAGCCAGTTTATATGCTAATAGAACTTGTAGGTTTTTGAGTAAATATAAAGATTACCAAATTTTTGAGATATTACGAGAGATCGGAATAGGTAGATATTTACTAAAGGTATTATCTACTCTAGTTACTTACTCCCTCGAAGCTTAGGTAAATATAGTTTAGTTACCTATTCTGATCTCTGGATATTACAGATGGCTATCTGACATCAAATAGTTTGAGTCATTATAGCCGTAGCAAATAACGTCCGCAACAACAAACACTTTGAACGCCGTGACTCGTAAGTTATTTTGAAACGTATTCAGTGGAAATGTTCGCTACGTTTAAAATTCCGTGTGTAGAAAGATACGAATTGTCGTTAGGAGAAGCTACGGTGCTCTGTTTTTATTGTCGGACCACTAATGGTATCATTTTTATTTCAAGCTTTATTTTAAAGTAAATACCAAGTTTAAATTACGTAACTTTGTAATTTTTGAAACATATTGTTTATCTATCTTATTCCCGATAATTTGGGGTCGACATACATACTAGATGTACGTTTATTCCATTTATTCCTTATTTCTATTCTCTTTGCATTAACTCCTTTACAACTAATGTCATCTTTCAAATAATCTATTTTTCTCACCTCCGGGTGAAAGCGTCAACATTCGTCCCGCTGCGGTAAGCGAAAATGCCGCTTTCCGCCTTCGTCGAGGAGAAAAATAGTAGGACACACCTTGGGCAGGAAATAAGAGAGCCCCATTTCTTACTTTCCTGCCCAAGGTGAGTAATATACTATATCTTGTCTTCTGTCTTCCTCTCTATGTATCTTCCTCAGTGCTACCAGTGGCCGATAATTAAAATATATAAACGTCTTCATATTTCAGTCACCGGTGCTAATAACATACTTCCGCTATTATACTCATTATTTTATCTGATATATTCTTGTCACTCCACACAACCATCTCAACATTCTCATCTCAGCTGCATGCAACGTCTTTATCTTTCCTTCCCTTAAGACGGGGCATCAAAATTTATCATCATTTTTGACTTAATATTCTAAGTCCATCACAAGTCTGATCAAAAAGGAAATTATAATTTAAGTTATTTCAGACCTTTATCTAGGGCCCCAAAAAGCCAAAAACATGATTCGAAGACTTTCATTCGATCATTTATTCGTTTTAAAAATGGTATTTTTTTAGCTTTAATATCATTTTCTACGTAAACGGCTTCAGGTTTCTGTCTTAAATTTGTCTTACAGCAAGAAAATATAGTTTACTAGGGCATAGCAAACCAAAATTTTCCTAGATATTATATAACTCATTTTATAAACGAAATTAGTTTTTAAACTTTTAGTCAGTTACTTTTGGACCATTCTACGTTCAAACGTCACACGCGATATTCAACTTTGTATTCGTCCTCCCTCGAGTTATAATAGCAATGAATAGGCAGCGGTTCTTCAGTACCGCGCAGTGCGCTCAGGAGAAAGGATGTATTCGTTTTTTTGTTTTTTTTTTTTTTTTTATTTGTTTCAATTTCGACGAGTTGTTTGACATGACAATGTTTGTAAACAAAAGACACTCTGTCCACCAGTTCAATTACTTTTTGACGTAAAAAATGATAGAGAAAAATGAATCTTAATCCTGTATAGTAAGATTCTTTTGTAACATCATACCTTTGATTTTAACAGATAAACCTTATCACAAAGCATTAAAATTGAAACTCGTGGGTATTCTTAAACGTCAAAAACTGATGACCCTGGTTGGCAGAGTTTATGTTTAGTTTCATTTTAGAATACAAAAGGAACAGATCCAGTGGAGTCGCCAACGAAACATAGAATTATAGTTAAATTAGAAGTAGCAGTATGAGAACCTAGATTTGTCTGTAATCATTGTATTTTACAGATATGGATTATGTACTTTTTCACTTAGCGAACGTTCTTGTTTCAATAAGAAATCTAATATATAAAAATAAGTCGGGTTTTCCTTCCTGACGCTATAACTCCAGAACGCACAAACCGATTTCCACGGTTTTGCATTCGTTTGAAAGGTCTCGGGCTCCGTGAGGTTTATAGCAAAGAAAATTCAGGAAAAAACGTGGGTGAAACCGCGGTGGACAGCTATTATATATTTTGATGTGAACATTTGTAATTATTTTATTGATTGTAATATCAGATTGTATTAGAAATTATTTGACGTTATAAACTTCAGTTCTACATTTTTGGCATTATTTTGTAACCTTTTTTATATTCTCTCGTTTCGTTGTATAAAACTAGTAAATTCAAAATCATCATCATCATCATCAGCCTATAATGTCCCACTGCTGAGCACAGGCCTCCTTTCACAAATGAGGTTGTAAGGTAATGGGCAGATACTCCACCACACGTGCCCACTAAGGATCGGTGGAGTTAGGGCTAGTGGCCAACCTACTGTTGAGATTTTCCAAGCCGCCTATGAGGCATCCAACTAGCTTAACGACTATCACAATTAAGTGATAACCGGGACCAACGGCTTTTCGTGCCTTCCGTAGCACGGAAACGCTCGATTTGAAATACCACTAGGCGGTCACCCATCCAGGTACCGACCACGATGGTGGTAGCTTAACTTTGCCGATCGATTAAGAACGGCTAATTATGCTACACCACAAGCGCTTCAAATTCAAAATATTTATCGTAAACTGATTGATTGTTGATATATCAACGCACAGCCCAAGCCGCTGGACGTAGACTATAAATTTTGCACAAAGATACCTTATACGGTATAGGCATCCACTAAGGAAGAGTTTTTGGATATTTTCTTATGGATTGGATTATTTATGGATTGAATGAAAGTTTCGATGAAAGTCAGCCAGTTTAGAAGTTAGAATCTTCAAATTATGTGTTCAGGGTGTTTAGTGTCTCAGCGTTTTTGATAATTCCACCCCCAAAGTGGTGAAAAGGGGCATGAAATTTTGTATTCAAGTTGTTTATTCACAAAATTTTATATTCAAGTAAAAATATCGTACACGTGTATCGTGTTATTACTAAGCCTCTACTGCCGCCCGTCTATTTGTCTGCCTGCCTGTCTACCACAAGCAAATATCTCAGCTGTCAGGATCACATCTTTGTGTGCCGTGCTAGGGTATGTATTTAAGTTAAGGAGGATATTTGCTGTCGTCGTCTCCATGGCCTGTTTTGTGAGCGCGCGTAGATCACGGTGTCCACACCAAAATTTACGCGTACCTTAACAGGTCCCACAGCGATGACTCCGAGACAAAACGGTTATTTGAGCAACTGCAATCGATGACTGACAAAGTACTGAAGCAGTACCTCTCCGCGGAGTTAGTGATTTTAGCTTCAACGCTCACCAAGTTGAGTGGCATGGTTCTCGGTCCACTGACTTTTCGGGGAAGACTGCTCACGACTTTGCTCTGGCCTATGGCTTCTCGCAACTGATTCTTTCTCCTACGAGAATCCCAGATATTGAGAGCTATACTAGCTCCTTACTGGACCTTCTGCTGACTATGCGACCGGACGGCTATGCAGTGACAGTGGATGCGTCACTCGGCTCATGGGACCACTGTCTCGTCCGGACGCAGGTGCCTTGTGCGTGGCCCGATTTGCTCCGGTCACCCGGGTGTCGTCGTGTGTGGCACTATAAGTCAGCAGACTGGGATGATTTGCGTGGATACTACGTATCGTACCCGTGCAGGCAGCTCTTCTTCGCAACAGAAGATCCTGACACCTGTACAGTTGCCGTCGCTGATGCGATACTGGCGGTAATAGAATGTCCTTGAACATCAGTAAAAGCATCAGGATCGTCCTCATCGTCCACTCTCTTGAAGTGAATCCTTGATACATCTAAATCTGCTGGCACTCGTGACTTGAATGCCCAGGTTCCGAAATTCTGTACTAAAACTATTGTTTTCCTAATTACCATTCTGTTCAAAAGAGCCTTTCTTGATTGTTATGTCCCTTCTGTCTGGAAGTCTGCCTTCATTACCAATTTACAAGAAGGGTTCTAAATTAGAAGTAGCCAACTACCGCCCTATCTAAAAATTATGTATAATATCCAAAATACTTGAATATCTTATCTAACATCAAGTTTACGCAGCTTTAAAGAACTCTTTCAACCAAAGCCAACATGGTTTCTTAACAGAATTGACCATAGTCTTCTCTTATCCAAGCTAAAAGGCATAGGCATAAGAGGTGTCGATGGTTTTCATCTTACCTAGAAAATCGGAGACATGCTGTTGTTGTCAATAACTACATATCAAGCTAGGTTCCCATATGTAGTGGCATTCTCCAGGGTTCATTACTGGGGCCTTTGCTATTGATAATATTTGTAAATTAACGAAAACGGTGCATTAAGACTTCTCATGTTCTTTGTTTCTGATGCTGACGCGCTTCTCTCGTCTGCCTAAGTTTGCCACTTATTTATTTACTTATTAAATATAGATTCAGTCTACTTTGCCGCCGCACTGGGGCACGCAATTGTTGTCAGTGCGATTAGAATGTAAATATTATGTAATGAATCTAAGCTTGTTTTGAAAAGAGTAATTGCTGAGTTTATTGCCGGCTCTTCTCAGCAAATGCAACCTTCCGAACCGGTATTAGAGTATTACAGTCAGACTTTTCATAAGTGCCTGCGAAGGTCTATTTGCATAAATGATTTTGAATTTTGAATTTTGTGGTGCGTATGAATGTTTCACTCAAGTAAAATGGTTAAAAATATTGTATTGCACTTACGTCTGAAGCCACTTGGAGTATGCATTGCAGGTTTAGAACCCCAGATACAAGGACCTTGTTTCAAGAATCGAAAATATCTAACAGATATTTCTTGAATACCTCTGCTACCTCTTTAAACATAAATATGACTCGTCTATGTACCTTGATCTTGATAAGAAACATCACTCGCATCAGCGCTGCGAAATTGCCGACCTTACTTACCTGTTGAAGATAGTATCTGGAAGTGTCGACTGTCCAGAATTACTATCTAACATATCGTTATATATCCTCTACGCCTAATTGGCGGTATAATAGTCCCGCATGCCTCTACATGTTACAGGCAGAATGCCTTCCTTCTGCGAGCTGGCGACAGGTATAATAGGCCTTGCACATGAGCATGACATTGATTTGTTTGATTCGAGCATTGTTTCAGTAAGGCGCAAACTCAGTCAAATCTTTTTCTTAGGTAAGCTGTTAAGAATAATATCTTCTGTGAATTATTCCTATTTTGTGTTACATTTCTAAATGTTGTCTTTATTTTTTAGTAGGTTATCTTTATTTTTAATCCATTTATCTTTATTAATTTGTTAATCCAAAGCTGTGGGTTTTTGACACTGAAACATTTTAACCAAATTACTCAGTACGAAAAATCCCTGATTCAGTATTAACCACCCATGGGTTACAGTGGATAACGTCACCATCTTTTTTAAATGTATATATTGTATTACTGAACTTCCCAAGTCCTATCTTTGTCTTTGATTTTCTAACACAGATGTTAAACGTATATTTTAAGAATAAAACTAACCTTTTTGAAGCGAAACTAGCGCGATGATATCAGTTTAAAAAAAAAACCACACTGACCCTCTCTCCCCTATAGTTTTATTATTTTTACTCTTTTTAGTAGAGTTTTTGTAGTAAATGAATATTAAAAAGCGGCTCTTGAGGCTACTTCTTCGGGGATAATGAGCGTGACGATGGAAAAATATTTATTTTAAAAACTACTCCATTCTTTTTGTGTTATTTTCTTACTCGCGCGTCATCAATCGCGCAAATTTCTATCGGACACTAGGTCGTGCTATCGCGATACAGACAGCAGCGCGTCTTATACATGAGGGGTGGCGGGGTGTGTAGGCGGAGCGAACGTGGGAATTTATTTTTCAGGGTATGGTCTTAACTACCTACGCAATATTCCGAACAATAATAATATGATCACAGGACCTTTATGATTGTTTTAGTTCCTGGAGCATCCATATTTTATAGGATGAACTTATCTATAGTCATTTCAATCAACTTCATTTAAAAATATATCAATACTAAGCCATAACTAAAACGCAATTATTTATAATTTTAACGTTTTACATACTTTTCTATATTATATTACTAGCTGTCCCCCGCGGTTTCACCCGCGTCCCCGGGATAAAAAGTAGCCTATGTCCTTCTCCATACCATGCTATCTACATGCCAAATTTCATGATAATCCGTTGAGTATTTGAGGCGTGATGGCGTAACAAACAAACAAACTCACTTTCGCATATATTATAAAATAAAATAAATATGGCTGAACTTTTGCAAATTATATGAAATTAAAGTCTTGTTTAGTATTAAATCTGCCCGTTCAAATATAATGCAAACTACTCTACCAGATTTTTTCTTTCTATTAGTTTATTCTTTGGTTCAGATATGAAATAAAAGCTGAGAATTTCGAAGGTATGTCTTTGACTTTGGCCCTAACTCCTCTCTGAAACGGAGGCTGGTGTCTTAACCTCGAAGGAGACAATGAAAGTTAAAGTTATATGAGAAATAACTCTGCGAAACTAAGGTTTTATTACTTGCATCATAAAAGTGGCTGCAAACTTGGAATTTCATAATCTCAATTAAGTTATATAAACTGCTTAAGTTTAAGTTGCAATATTATTCTAATTTCTACTCTTTATTTTTCATTATGACCATTTTGTTGAGTCCCCTCGTGGTTTTCCCAACGGAGTACAGCATGAGGTTCTTCGTAAGGGATGTGAAGAGATTTCTACAGGGTCGGCAACGCGCGCGCGATACCACTGGTGTTGCAAGTACCCATAGGCTACGGTAAACGCTTACGACCAGGCGGGCCGTATGCTTGTTTGCCACCTAAGGGGTATAAAAAATAACTTATGAAACTCTTTGTTGAGCAAGGTTGGTAAGACCCCTAGCTATTACGCTGCAGGTCGTGAGCTCGATTCCCACCCAGGAAACATTGTGCACCTGTGTGCATACACCATCATACCGCATGAGCTGAGTACATGAATCGGAGTGTAATTACGTATACCTAGGAAGTATGTATTTATAATCAAAAAAGTAATTTAAGCAGTATACCAGTCTGGTTTCCATAGTACAAGGTCTGTTTAGTGGGATCAGATAGCCATAAAATAAATATCCTGGGACAGTATTCACATATTATGTGAATAATGTCGCAGGATATTTATTTATTTTTTGATCTATTTGATGAGAAAAAGATCTGTTACTCAAATTCCCAATTTCTTAAAAACCGTGCTTATGTAAAATCTTACCATGTCGTAACTAGGAATACTACATCCGCAGCTCACGATGAGTAGGCCGGGTTAAGTTCAGACTCCGCATGAGACATCAGTAGTATGATGAGAAAAAGACTAAGTGCCTGTCCAGAAGGGGCGAAATCGCCGGGATTCACTCGCGCGAATGCATTACGCGCGTTGGCTAGATACTGGGAGCCAATACATTGCGTCCACAAGCATTGTGCACTTCCCACATACTTTGACTCGTAATACGCGCGAAAGAATCGCCGCGAAATCGCTCTTTCTGGACAGGGTCTAAAATCATCGGTGAATAAAAACATTGGAAAGAAACCATGATACGACGATAGCTCAGTATAGATTGTGCCATCCACGAAGACGCGCCCCAATCTTTTTCATGAGGATGGCATGATCTATAGTCACCTTTGGAGGCCTATTCCCTGTCGATTATCGACTCTTCGTGCCCTTAGGCCTAGGTTCCTTTTGCTTCATCATCTAACATACCTTGCAAGCTATGTCCTTTTTTATTATAATATATCCTGTCAGGGGATTTAATTGGGATTATTTGAGTAATGCTACGAAAAAGAGCAATGTTTTCAATTATATTGACTAACGACCTAGACAAAACATCTTATTGTATGTATGAACTAATGACTAGTCTTATAGCATACCTAAGATAATTGCAAACCTTATTACATTCGTTTCCAAATTGATTTGTGTTTATTTCTCGTGTCGTCTATTATAACAATACTTACTTTTATGTATTGGATATTTGGTTTTATTTGGTCCTTGGAACTTTGATAGAACCGTTCAATCTATCGTACTGTAATATAATATTATAAATATAAATGATACTGATTTTGTTTTTTCATTACTTTTTGAAGCCTCATCAAATAACTTAACGCGGGTACAGCCGCGGTAGACAACTAGTCTTATATAAAGTAGTCACCCTTTTGTAAATATTCAACACTCTGATAAGGTTTGTTAAAAATAATCCTTTCATTGCTTTTTCAAACATTTATTTGCGATTAAATCTATTTACGTTAGAACCAAAATGTAAAAAAACTGATTGGTTAAATAAACAAAAAATAAAGCCCTCCAAAATGTTTCTCGATGCAAATACCAACAGCTGTTTGATTCACTGAACTGTTCAAAAGAACATTATTTTCTTTTGAAAAATTTAATTAACACCTAAATTAAAGCTTGTTTTTACGAATTGGACCAACTCTGTTTTTAATCGACTTCGAAAAAAGTGATTATCAATTCGACACGTATGTGTGTAATATTATTGGAACTGCATTATATTCACATTTAATAATATATTAGGGCTTCCAAATAAATATACAAAATGTTATAGGTGTACGGTTCACGCTTTTCTTCGAAACTATTAATCGGATTGTGAATATTCTTTTTTATTGGCTTATATTTACTTTAACTTAGAGATCAGTGCAAGTTTCATCAAAATCAGTTCAGTAGTTTTCAAGATATGGACTTATATGTGTGACGGCGCTTATTGACATGACTCTTATACCTTTGTCAAATTCTTGTAAATGTAAGAAGAACTATAAATTACGAAATAATAAGGTAATTAAAAAAAATATTTAATCGACCTCAAAATACATTAACCTTATTCATAATAAAGTTATCAAACATTGATTAGCTAAAATTCCGAAGTCTTTATCTGACAGGTGACATTTGGTGATCGAAAGACTGAGACGGGGGCACACTATTACACTGATTTAGTTAAAAAGCGATTATGAATAGGTAAGAGTCATTTCATACTTTTTAGTGTATTTTGAAGTCGACTATTTTTTTTAAATTATTTAAATAATTAATATTATAATATACCTTACAAAGTATACCTACCGAGATAGTATTCTCATATAGTATGTGTAGTTAGTTATACACGCAACATAAGCCTGAGACACGGAAGACCCGGCGGATTGTGAGTATGCAGTACTCAGATTTCACGGAAAGCTTTGTCATTTAACCTTCTTTGCCTTCATAGTCCAGCAATTTTCGAGGAACTTCGTACTATTTACGATCTTATTGCACTAAATAATGATAATTAAATTCAAGTAATTCAATATAAGTTTTTGATATTAGAGAAGTGCAATTCTAACATATTCTGACTGAAATCAAGACAATGCTTTACTATATTATATTCACAATGTTGTTAATTTTACTGATCGTACACACGGCAACACATCAAGCTATACATTTCCAGTATAAACTGATCTCGCATTGTATAGGATTTCCCTGCATTGAGAGGTCAGCTTATATTGGAAATGTATAGCTTGATCTGTAGCCGTGCGTACTAACGTACAAAGTTTAGTTGATTTCACAAAAAACGTAATACCTGTAAAATTGTAAAATTTACTAGTTTTAATAAGAATTTAGAACGCCAGATAAATACTGTTTCTTCAGCCTATTATAATATGAATGGTAAGTTTTTTTATCATCATCAATATAATTTCTTTACACTCTATGCTCTCAATAACTTTAGCGACACCCTAATACATATTTTTTTCGTAAATAAATAAAACACCAAATACATCCGTCATAAAAACCATCGATATATTTACACTCGTCAATTATATACATATTTACAACAGATCTTTTACATTTATAATTGAACGATATTTACATTCAAGTGGAACCGACTTAATTCAAACAATACCAAACAAACACTCAGATATGTTAAATTTAAACTCTATATAAAACAAACCATTTCTATACAATATTAAATAGTGAGGGTAGTGGTTAAACAAAGGTAACTTTGGGTCCCATAATAAATAGCTTACCGCTGCGCTGGTCCTATGTTGAGTCAGATTTATGTTAGAAATTCTTCATAAACACAAATAAAGATATGTTTTAACTAATAATCACTATAACTCAAGTTATTGGTGATAATAATAATGATTTTGATGAAAACATAAGTCATAAAACGTTGATTAAACAAACCATTTTATATAATATACATCAAACACTGAGTGATAACTTTAATAGCAGTGTTTAGGATTCATAAAACAAATCTCACAAAAGATAAGGAGACAAAAGAAGGCTTTACAAGATTCAGAACTTGGCAATTGATAAAAGATGTAATAATACAGGCCTTTGTTCTATTATGTATAAAGACTAAAGTAAATAAATGAACAAATAAAATTTTGAACATCTAACAATCTAATATAGTACCACTTCGTGGAATTCTGAATACCATAAACCAAAATACGTGAGAGTATGCTATGAATAAAATAATTTCTAGAGCTCCCTGAATAAACTTTATTATAACCGATTAATTAAATTTCAGACATCCAACGAAGCTTCTAGAACTAATTATAAATACAATTCTCGTTATACAAGGGATGGAATGCTTGCTTGCATTTATTTGCATAAAATCGTCTGAAGAATGTAGTTGGGTATATGGATAGTGATTATAAAGTTTGACATAGCAATCATTAAAAAAGAAACTGGAATTGGATATGCTAATGAACTAAAAGCCATTGAAAATAATAACATGTTTTTTTATTTATTTGCATTGGACGACAAAATAGTTTAATGTGAAGAAACTATAGAAGAACTTATAGCAGTAATTTTAATGAGTTGAAATAATACTAGAATATATTATATCACACATATAAAAAGTGATTGAAAACAACAAAATAATGTCATCAATTCCATATAACGTTAAATTATATTATGTAATATAAAATTAAGTGATAATCAAGACGAATTAATTTCTGAAAATCATAATCTAATAGCATTGAAAGAACTTTATCAAATATTTAGTTGAATAACCACATATTTCAATGGTCATATAAATATTATATATACATAATTATAATGAAACTTCTATATATCAGTCTGCAGTATAAAATTAATCTACTTACAATTGAATAGTATTACATTGCTATGTTGGTTCCTCTAGTTCAGTTTTAGTTGGTATTGTTAGCTTGTCAGCACTTGTTTTTAATGTAGTTGGTATTGATAGGTTGTCAGCACTTGATTTTAATGTAGTTGACGTTGTTAGTGCTACCAAATCTTCGTCTATTGTCGTTAGTTGAGAGTATTCTGCTTTTGGAAATAGTGTTCTGTATTTTCGTCTCCTTGATTTAAACTGTAAATAAATGACTCATTGTAAGTATGCCAAACGCAACACTACTAGTTAAGAGCTTTATTCACCAAGCTGAACGGGCCGCAGGGGTTGAATTTTGTAAAACCCGCCCCTAATGGTATTATATACCTATATAGTAGTTATAGGAATTGTTCAACCTTATTCCACCATCCCCATTTTTACACCGAACCACAAGACGCTGGGAAAATTTTCACCCGTACGTTGTTGACATACCGAAAATACGGACACAGCGTTTTGCATCCTCATTTATAGTGCGGACTGCAAGGGAGTGGAACTTGCTTCCGGCGCGTATGTTTCCTGACGCCTACAATCTAGGTACTTTCAAGGCCAGAGTGAATAGATTTCTTCTGGGTAAGCGTGTTTTATCTCAGGCTTCGTTATTGCCCCTTATGTGCGGGTCAGTGGCCAAATGCAAGCCCATTTAATTAAAAAAAGAAATCTCCACACCGTATAAGGAGCCAGTGTGCAAAATTACACGCTGCAGCAAACTGCAGGAACTAACAGATTGATATCGCACAACTCAAAAGCTGTGCGATATCAATCAGTTAGTTTCTCCTGATGTTTAAATAGATAAAATCCTTCTATAAGATGTTCGATGACAATTCCAACGATACAATATGCAAATATACATCAACGTTCATAGAAATCTATTAAATAATGATTTCTAATGTTTTCCATTCATGTCTGCCTCAGTATATGAAATAGTACAATTGCATACCTACTTCAGCTTTATTAAAGCTTAAATTCTAATATTATACATACCTTAACAATAATCACCACTGCAATAACAACCAGGAGTGTAGCACCCACACTCCAAATGGCTAATATATTGCGATCCAATATATTGGTGGAGTCCTTTGGATCATCAACGAAGAATGACGCAGTAATGTGTGTGCGGATATTCTCAGCGATACGACGCTTGCCTGCAGATGATCCGTTTAAACATCCCCCTGAAAATATTATCATTATGTGATCCTAAGTGGTGTAAGATTACGTAATTGCAACCTTAGATACCCATTTTACCAAGGATGTCTTGTACACAGTGGGGTAGATTAAGTGTTTATAAAATTACCAGTGTACTCAGCTGGATTCTTAAACAGGGTTATTAAATTAGTATTCAAGAAATGTGTATGCAAAGTATCGTCAGTAGAATCGATCCTCATGGATTTTATAGTGTCTTAGTGTCGAAACTGATTAAAAATATTATTTATGCTCTTTTTGTGAGCGTTTAATCTAAAAGGCCTATTTAAAAATTTACGAGCAAGTAATCTGTTGAAATTAAACATTTTAATATAATTATAATATATATTAAAGCTTATTTTGAAACAGATTGTGATATACAAAAGGTAAAATTAAATTTTGTTTCTTAGAAAATGTAGTAATACTTACCAATATCTTTGTCACAGTGGCAACAATCTGAAGTTTGATTGATGCTCACATAGATTGGTACCATATTTTCTGTACAACATGGCAAGCATTTATGGTTTACTCTGTAAAACGTAATGAAAATAAAGCACCAAACAATAAGGGTGAATTCTCAATTCTAGCTCATAAGTGCCTTCATCATGACAAGAATATATAAAGCCTACATTTTACTATTTCTAACTGAGAAACTTCGACTGAAAGATCGTAATAATTTGCAAGTAAAATATGTTTTCTTATTCATATTTACAATTATAATAACTAGCACATTTTATCATTTATTCCGACGAATATATTTTCTCTCCAATTACCATATTAAATAAATAGAATCAGATGTTATAACAAATTGCTAGGCTGTAGAAACAGATGTTACAACAAATTGCTAGGCTGGGCTGATCTGTTCTGACTTACCTATCTAAACGAAGGGGATGAGCGCAAGTTACACAACTAGTTGGCCCTGGTCCTGAACAAGACCTGCAGGAGTCGTGACATGGACGACAGGTCCTCGTCCTGGCTTCATAGTACTGAGAACTAAGGCACTCCACACACAAACCACTTTCCAACGAGAAGTGTGGTGGACAGGACGTACACCGCTGCGGTCCAGCACCGTGGCAGTCCTGACAGTAGTGGTGACACCGACGACAGCTGTCCTCCCAGGGAAAGAAGTTCTGAGGACACTCCGGTCTGCATTCCCCTGCTGCCAATCTCCAATCAGGGGGACAGGACGCGCATTGGTCACGTCTCGGACCAGTACAAGTCTCACATGATAAGTAGCATTTAGAGCAAGTGCCTTCGTCAGGGTAATATCCCGGCGCGCAAGTAGCTCTGCACGTCCCTGATTGCAATCTTAAGGCACCCGCGCACAAAGTGCAATTCAATCTTGACACGCACGCCGAACACGTATGGGGACACTGTGAACATCTGCCCGCGGTCTGGTAATAGCCCTGCCCGCACTCTGCTACACACCTAAAAGTAGTACAATCGTTAACTAGGCTACCGGCACGTACGAGAAAAGGTCCCGGATTAATAAAGTGCCTACCTCGATCCTTGTAATAACAAAGGGCTCGAACAAGACAAACAGTCCCATTCGTTTGGTCCGCTACATTTTTCGCAGGTGGAATGGCAATTTTTACACCGACCTCCTTCGTGATACTCGCCTGTAAAAATAAAATACATCAGAATCTCAATAAAGATAAATAAATGAATCACTGTGTACAAAAGATTACTCACTGGTATCACATTTATCATTGCCGTCTGGGAGACAATTTCCTCCTTTTGTAAGTATCCATTTCTCTTCGCAAACAGAACAAATGGCACACGTGCAAATTGAACAACCAATTGGACACCTAAAATAACAAAGAATTTTCTTTGTGAACGGTAAGATTAAAAGTAAGACAACAATTAAACGTCGAGACATTAAATGTTGTTACAAGTAAATATTTCAAGTACCAAGCGATTAATAAACTTTATTTTGTTGTAGAATAGGGGGTAAATATAAGTATATTAGCGTAACAATAATACTCACGATAAACATTCCCGTTTTTGTGAGTCTGCGTAATATCCTGTTGGGCATTTTGGGATACAGCGATTCTTGAATGCGTAATCACCAATTTTACATGAAACACATGCAGTTTCGTTGAGCCCATGGCACGATTCACATGTTTCATGACATGGCATGCAACCGAAGTCATCTTTTTGATAAGTACCAGGTGGACATGATGCTAAACATGAACCATTATACAAAACATAGTTATGGGCACAAGAAGCGCACATGTCTGCTTTTTCTGAACACGTGTCACAGTGTTCTGCACATGGAAAGCAAGCGATTGCGTCAGGATCTTCATAATACCCATCTGGGCACTGTTGTAGGCAAACAGCTAAATCAATCACAAGTAAGTGGGCTGGAGCGCATGTTAAGCAAGAATCTTGACCAGCACCAGCGCACGTCTCACATGACTCATGGCAAGGCCAGCATACACCACCCTGATTAACGAAACTTCTTGGAGGACATCTCGAAACACAAGAATTGTCCAAACGGTAATGTTTGCAAGCAACGCATTGAGTTGGACCTTTGCCATAACACCCCTGTGAATCACATTCAGGATCGCATAATCTTTGAACCTGTTTATCATTTGCATCCGCCAATACATTCTTTCGTTGCGCCGAAGGTATATTTTTAGGGTAGTTTCGCCTGTCAGAAATACCGAGTTCGATTTCATTGAGAAATTGTGAATACTCAGATGCGTCATAAACATCATTGATATGGTATGTTTTTTCTTCTTGAAAAACATTGTTTGAGTCGAAATGACCTTTATTACGTAGCCGTATCGGGTTCGTTGCCGTTCCGTAGAAAATTAACTGCCATTTCTTCAATATACCCGGTTGAGTGACGTGATTATTCCCAGCGTTTATTATCTGAAGGGTCCAACGTCCTTCGGCATTTTCGCCCCAAAAGTGAACGCTTAAAAACGGCCAATCGTCGAAGTTTGAACTGGTTGCGTCATGAGTTCTCTCGAATAAAAGGGTAGACGTCGTGCCCATCGGCGACGTAAGCAGTATCCGTAAATTTCCTCTCGGGAAAAAGCTCAGTGAAATTTTACATTGAACATGTTCCAAAAATCTGACCTCATTCATCGTACCGCTGCACCCATTCACATCCATGTGCACAGATATCGTATAACCGAAAGATGTTTCAATGCTCTTGTCCTCGTTTATTTCTTGCGACTTACAAATATGTTGCGGCGGCACATTACTCCATTGTTCGGCTAATGTAACCATTTGAGCTGCATCCATTAGCCCGTACCCGAATTTATGGCTCACTTTTCTTTTTACACCGTTCACTATCCAGCCTTCTTCTTTGTCTAATGGTTGTGATCTAGAAGTTATAACAATGAGATGTTGCACGTCTCGCCAAGTTAGTAAAGAGTTAGCTTCTAATGCTAGAGCGCAAATTCCTGCAGCCAGGGGAGCCGATGCCGACGTTCCCGTATGATCAACTGTACAAATATGATCTGGCCTTAATTGGACATCCATATCAACCGTCGCTACACTTTTGTCCCGTCCTGGCGTTCCAGAGCTGTACGTCGAAGCTAGCGTTGAAGAACATTCTTCCAAATACCATGGTTTATATCCACCTTGCGTTGCGCTAGATATAGAGATAGTAAATATACTATTTGCATAACCATCGCAATTACAGGAGTCTGTATGCCTTCCCCCGTTTCCTGACGCCCATATAAAAATAGAACCTTTGCCCCCTCTTCCGTTCGTCACGCCGTTTATAAACGCCCTAAAACAAAACACTTTTTAATGAGCTTGCCTCTAACCGTTTCTAAATCACATGCAATTATACAATACCTTCTAGCTAAGGGACCGGGACCGTCGACCGTTTTTCCGTCGTCCTCGGGTCCCCAGGATGCGCTATAGATATCTATGTGGTGTGTGTTAAATCCGAGTGCTTGCGCTTCCACTGCGTCATTAACTAGGCCATCTAGCATCCTCACGCCTCCAATGCTAGCGTTGTACGCTATTCCGACGCCGCAATACCTATTGTAAGCGACAGCGGCGACCTCGCCGGCGCAACGGGTGCCATGTTTATTGTCGCCATTGTCTTGCGGTGTCGGATCCGTGTCGTTCCCATTTATGTCCGTTGATGCTGCTGGATCCTACAATATCGGATTTCTTGTTCAATACATTTCACTTACGTAATACATTATCGCTAAAAGGTAAGTTATATGAAAGTAAGTTACAAAGACGATCTAGTATGTTTTATACGAAGAAACATAGTTACATAGTTCTGTGATAGATCCGGATGATTAGGCTGGATTCCATCATCTAATATAGTGATGACGACCCCTTTACCCGTATATCCTTTTCTCCAAGCATACCCAACATTCATGTCCAAGCCATCTGCGGCGCCGCCGTTCTGTAAAAAACGTGATAATAAAACCCCAATTTAAATTAATAAGCTAAATAAAATTTTGTTTATTCTGCGCACATAAAATGTCTGCATCTATATTAACCAAAATTGGACGTATAATTTACAACTTTATGAGAGTAAATATAATGTCTAAATCATAATAAACTGGTGAAAGTTTATATCATACACGAGAGCTTATAAAGTTCTCGTAAATAAAGCTAGAATTTTATTTCAGTGTAGCAAAAGTGTAATAAATAGTATGTAATTTAAAACCTCTCCTAAGTTATGTTACATTAATATTTTAGAACACCTCAATCTTTTGAGCTAGGGTTATCTTCTATGGCATAAAGCGATATTATGGCGATATTATTACTACGTAATAATAGCTCAATGATTACGATTTTTTTTATTTATGGCAGTTTATTTTAACCTGTAGATATGGCATTCTAAAAATAAGGGGGTTGATCCTTATTTTGAACATGAAGGAATATTTTGTACTTATGAATTTAATGAGATATACTTAAAAGTTATGTAGAAATAACTGTTAAATATTTAAAATAGGAACCGTTACAGTATTACCCAACTGATATGGCGCGTCGTGAATCTTATTTCGCACGATTAACGAAAGAACGCTTAAAACTTACAATCAACCTTAGATCACTAATATAAGGTTCATAATACACTGCATCTATTAGTTCCGTCTCACTCGCAAGTCACGCCCCTCCGCACAGCGCGCGCTATCATGGCGGCAGCTGCCGACCAATAGCGTTTCCCGCGCTTTGAAAATGTATCTTCTGCGCAGGTACATCGGTAAGCCATATTAATTGGGTACTACTGTATCTTATGTGACTAAGTTGAACAAAACAATATACAGAAAGATAATGTTTAGAGAGTATTATTAAATATTACCAACCCTAAATCAGGGTTAGGTTTATGTAGAGACTATTAAATAATCTGTGGTTAGTTGTATAACTTCTAAATAGATATAAAAAAGTAATCCATCTTATTGTGGCAACCTTAAATACGTCTGAAATGCAAAGAAATTCGTTTTATTTTCATGATCTTAGACTTGGAACTTTTAGAATTAGTAATTTCACCAGGGCAGGGCTGGTAAACCTTTAATGTGTTTAACGTTCAAGAATTTAAGGTTCAAAGATTTTCTGGAAATTTTGTAAATAGGATTGTTATAGTATCTAATAAACGCTCTTGCTTAATGATGTGCCGATTAACGAGTATCCAAATTTACGATTTGATTTATATTTTTTTTAAATTATTTTTTACCCCAGTAACAGATTTACGGTTTACATAACATAGGTATGCCATCTTTTTAAAATCTGTACTATACTTGACAAGTTTCACAATTTACGACATTTTCATCGAGCAATTATTGTTATAATTGTCTTAGATTTCGAATATATAGTCATCATCATCATCATCAGCCTATAATGTCCCACTGCTGAGCATAGGCCTCCTTTCACAAATGAAGGTGGAAGGGAATGGGCAATACTTCACCACACGTGCCCACTGCGGAGCGGTGGAGGTAGGCTAGTGGTCAACCTACTGTTGGAATTTTTCAAGCCGCCAAGGAGGCATCCAACTAGATTAACGACTATCACAATTAAGTGATAACCGGGACCAACGGCTTTACGTGCCATCCGAAGCACGGAAACGCTCTATTTGAAATACCACTAGGCGGTCACCCATCCAGGTACCGACCACGACAGGCGTAGCTTAACTTTGCCGATCGATTAAGAACGGCTAATCATGCTACACCACGAGCGATTCATAATATATATTAGTATCTGGACTTATCCACCCTATAGTTTATTTAAGAATATTTCAGCCAAGCAAATAACTAAAACAATATAATCAAACAAAACCATGTTTGTCAACCCTACATTCAGGTCAAAGCATCCATTCTTTGTGCTTGAATCGTATAAATTCTGCTCCGTATCGCTCCAAATGCCTTTGTCTGTTTAAATAAAGTTCGTTGACTATTTAGTAATAGCATGTCTGGTCAATCACATACATTTTATAATTAGTGGAGAATTCACACGTAAAGATGTCGCTACAAACATCGTATGGACTGATTGAAAATTAATTCTTAGTCAAAACGCTATTAATTTACATTTTATTGAGCTTTATTGCAAGGAAATAGAATTTGATGATAATTATTTACATAATTTAATTAAATTAATGTTAAAACTCGGTATTTTTAATATTTGCAATTTATGTAATTTTATTTAAATCTTTCGACCTTACATAGATGGCCTAAGCGTCGATTATTTTTATTTCATTTCATCGTCTAAAACCAAAACAATCAAATAATAATAAAATAAATCTAGTAATAACCTGTTTCTAATAAGCAGAGACTTCAACCACAGATTACCATACTTCAACGGTAAATAAATAAAGTCTAAATATTTTTGAATCTACTACGCTTTTTTTTAAAGTACAATGGGCAGTTTCGTCCCAATTCTATTTCATTTGTTTTTATGGGGTTAAGTCTGTATCAAGTGCTGGAAAAGTTATCGTGGTTTCATTCAAATTCATTCGTGGTCACAACAACTTAATTAATAAGTCTTTTATATGGACAAAAGGATTAAAGCCATTCGTTAGTCACTGAACCTGCTCACAAAATGTCTGGAGAATCGGTTGAGAAATGCGACCTCGACATACATACGAAAGCATTTTTGTCCAAGCTGAAACGGAGACGCTTCGCTCGCTCGGTATTAAAGTGATTTTTAAAACTTATAGTAGATTTAGAAATTGTTATCTTGACCTATTTTTAATCGTTCCCTAATCAGGGCCGGCTCTAGCCTATATAGCGCCCGGGTGCAAGCAATACCCTGGCGCCCTCAAGTAGGCGTACGAACAAAATACAATATTCTCACCAGAGTGATCGAAAATTCGTGTGCAAATATAAATGACAATATTTTCATTCTGCAGTTTCAAGCAAGGTCTTTTGGACATTTAGAAGGCTTCCCAATTTAAAAAAAAATATATCCACTCAGTGATAAATAACAATATGATTCGACTGGTGAAAGTTTTTTTAAATCGTTCCATTAGTTTTTGAGTTTATTAATTACAAACAAAAATACGAAAAAGATTTGTATTTTCGTAGATTATCTCTATTAACATCTACACTAAATGTTGAAAACTACTTTGTTAGATTAATTTATGGTATTTTCTATTGTATTTTTTTGTTTATAAAAACTATTGTAATATATCAGAACGAAAATAAATGAGTGTGTGGCTTGGTCGCCTATTTTTTCCACTGCTAGCAAAATTATCGAAATCCTCTACACTAACACTATTAGTGTAGATGTCACGAGTGGCGCTCGACGCCCGTCCGGATATCCTGTATATATATTTTAAACTTGGGAAAAAATGGGACCAGGTTTTTTTACCAATTTTGTTGGAGGTATTAGAGAGAACTCTTTCAAGCTTATGTTATCCTAGTATTATATTTGAATAAAATGAGTGACTAGAGAACAGAGACAGAGTTCGGGAAAAGCGAGTAAATCTAGTCACTCTAATCTCATCTCACAAATATTATAAACGCGAAATTTTGTGGGTTTGGATGTTTGTCCCTCAATCAGGCGTCAACATCTCAAAATTCAAAATCATTTATTCAAATAGACCTTCACAGGCAATTATGGAAAGTCTGACTCTAATACTACCGGTTCGGAAGGTTGCATTTGCTGAGAAGAGCCTGAAATCTGTAATTACTCTTTTTAAAACAACCTTAGATTCATTCATCTGAACGGATTTGGATGAAATTTGGTATACAGATAGAACGTATTCTGGATTAACATATACATAGAATACTTTTTATCCCGGGAAACTAATATATCCCTCGGGAAGGTGGGTGAAACCACGGGGCGGAAGCTAGTACAATATAAAGGAAGGAAGGAAGTTCAATAAGCATGATTTTGATATTGCATGCTTATAAATACTGCGACTTCTTCATAACATCTTATGTGGTATAATGCAACTTAATATTTAGTAATAATTTGATAATTTCGATGGAGGAGTTTGCGAATTGTTGATGAACAATAGCTAGAGTATTTTAGGAATTGTCTCAATTACCCGTGGAGTAAGATGCAACTTAAAATCAGTATTTTTAGAATTGAATAACATATTAATAATTCTTTGGATTAGTTTAGGACTTAATGTATGGAATTCTTATCTTTTTTGAACAAAAGTATGGAGTAGTTTGGGAAAAAGCCTTTGTGCGAGTAAATGCTACGCTATACCTCTCTTACACAAAAACAAAAAAAATTACACATGTGCCCATTGTTCTTTAAAATTAAATTCTTTCAACAGTGCCATCTGTTGTCATTTACTGAAAAACAAACATTGCTGTAGTCACTTACAAACCCAGAATAGGAATTAGTACCCCAATCTCGCCACCGGCGCTGTACTTGCGCGAGTTATGGTGGTAACTTTTGAAGTATGGGCGTTGTCTCTCTGTTGTACGTAGTATTTATATACTCTGAGGTAATAGTATTTAGACGCAACATCAGGATATATTTATTCTACGATCATTACGAACCTTTATGTTGTAGTCAGAAATACTTTAAGCTTTTACCTTAAATGTCTTGTTTCATTTCCATTTGTTATTTCGTTTAGTTACGGGTTACAATTTCTTTGGTCTAATAGGGCAGTGCGTTTTAAACCCAGTATAACAACTCCTTGATCTATTTCAGGGTTGAGGTTCTAACGAATATAAATAAAATTATAGTGGTCCAGTTATTTAAATTACCAATTCCATATCTCTTCTCCACATTTCTACATATTGGAAGTCACCATTAAGGCTCGCTATTACGTTCTGTCATCCTCATAATTATCTAATTATAGCATAAACAAGGCTTTAAAAGAAAATTGTATAAAAACCTTACCAAATACCATTGCTCCTTGAACAAGGGGTCAGGAAATGAAGGCGTGCTGGACTGCCTCATGACGTGTCTTGGCCGCCACCGGTGGTCCCTCTTCGTTCTCCTCAATTCTCTCTGCTGCATCACCCATCTCACCTATTGGTACACATTTAATAAAGGAAAAACTTAGTAAGACTTGAAATGACTTAACTATTTACCCGTTGGTTCTCGCGAGTTTTTTTATTTTTTTTACTCTTTATAGGCCTGTGTTTGACCGCAATCTCACCATGGTAAGTGATGATGCGGCCGAAGGTGGTAAGCACACAAAGCCTAGAAGGAACTGGCTCTCAAGCGCAGCTATCGGGACACACCGAAAGGTGCTTGGCGACAGATTTTCAACTTGAGGGTGCTAGCCAGCCAGGCGGGTACTACAAAGTACCCTACCACCGTGCTATGGTTTCCTCACGATGTTTTCCTTCACCGAAAGCTCAAGCTCATTGTAGGATTCGAACCCGGGACCTTCGTCTCGGTATCCGACGTCACTACCACTGAGCTATCATCGCCTTAAAAAGATAGACGCGCGTCTTATAATAACAATAATTGTTTTCAATGTTATTTTTTTAACCGCAATCTAAAGAAATAAAACAAATATCCATAGTTGAAATGTAATAGATTATCTTCATTATCTTATCCAAAAAAGTTTAAGTCAGTGATAGTAAAAGCAATACAGCATTCTTAAATTGCCATTTACCTAAATTAGTCAAAATCAGGACACGTCTCGAAACCCGAATCAATTAGCTATCAAATCAAATCAAAATAAATCAAGACATTGACAATTGGTGGCATCGGCCATCTATCAAATTATTCATGGTATAATCCTTTAAGTTCGGTTCGGGTATCTTGACTTTAAGGGGTATTTTGAATAATTGATTCGGTACCATATTGACGTTATCCAAGCGATGGGACTGACAGTTAACCTTTGAATGAAACCTTCCAAATATAAACTATAATAATATAACATATCATCAATGTATGCGGTATAAGTTAATATAAGTATATTTTATTTATTTAAGGTCAAGATTTAAGGTACGCGCAATTTTCTGGTTTATGTTATGACTGTTATATTTAAATTACTTATATTCTTTGATCGCTTAGGTACTTATGATTTTATTCATGGACGAACTATAAACAAAACTTACATTTATAACGTCATAACGTTACGTATTTATAAATATAACTAAATATAAGCATAATTGTGATTTTTTAATTCATATACTTTTATTCTTGGCTCGCGGTTAAAAATATAATAATGACATCAATTGTTATAATACATGAAGCTTCATGTTATAATAGGACGCGCGTCCCTCACGAGAATGAGTATGGAAATAGGAAAGAGATGGGAGTATCAAAATGTATTCGATTAAACCAAAAAGAAATTGTATCGTGCAAAAGTTACACTTTCATCACCATAAATTATAATATTGAATACTACACTTTGTACTACACTTTATAATACACTTTGTACTACACTTTGTACTACACTTTGTACTACACTTTGTACTACAATTTGTACTACACTTTGTATTACAGTTGTACAACTCCATGTCAAGTTATTCTGAATTGAATATTACCTTTTACAAAAATAATCACTGTCAAGAGTTTTCCTTAAATAATGCGAAGCGTATTACTTCCGACTTCCGAATAAACATTAATACAATTTATATACAGCATTATTATTAAGATCGTAAAATAAATTACAATAAGTACATTGTCAGTCCATTAGAGTTTTTGGGAAAAAAGAGTCTAGTAATTAATTAACTTTTTAATTAAATTTACTTAGGCTTTATTGGAAAATATACAAAGGAAGGTTACGAGACAATATAAGCCCCATTTCTTAATAAAAAAACCGATATTTTTTTACAACAATACTTCATCCGAGCTTTTAGTTGGGTTATTTATATCGTTGGAAACAACATAATAATATGATAGTCAATCGGTTTTCATAAAACAACTAGCTTTCCGCCCACGGTTTACCCTGCAACCCCTTAATTCTTTTTATTTAATTCTTTTTTTTTATTCTTAATTCTTTTTTCTTCCTTTTTTCTTCCTTTTTTCTTCCTTTTTTCTTCCTTTTTCTTTTTCTTTCCTTAGGAAATAGTATTTCCAAAAATCCTCTTTTATAGGCTATAAAAAGAAATATTATGTACAAACTTTTGAATAAAATGTTTCTCTTGAAACATTAGTTCACCTTTAGCCCCGTTAGGGGTAGATTTTTGAGAAACCCAAAAACACGTGTTTTTTTATTTTCTATCCGAAGTATTAATACCGAGTTTTAACTTAGTCTGACCGCGCGGTAGGTTTCTTTTACTTTTTAGCATTCGACAGCAACACAATCTTTATTTTACATTAGGTATCTAAAGCTAAAATGAACTTTAATTCCAACTCACCTGAGGATCATTTTTCAGTCTAATCACGTAATCAGTACTAGCATTTGATGATCTTTTACTTATATGTGGATGTGATAATAGGTAGTAATGTTTTAGGTTCCCAATCTGTGAACAAAGAAATAAAAAAAATTACCAATAATACTGACTTCTGAACAAAAACACATCCCCTGGTATTATGGCAACAGTGACCACTAATCATCAGATGGACCTTGTCAGCTAATATATAAAAAAATATCCTGGGACATTCCTCACACACGGTCATCTGATCCCAAACTAAGCAGAGCTTGTATTATGGAAACCAGATAACTGATATACATATACTGCATACACCTACTACTTTTTGTTTGGTAAATACATAGTTAACATAGGTACATAATTACACCCAGTCACGGGATATGCAGAAATGTTCATGCAAATGCATGTCCTGGGTGGGAATCAAACCCATGACCTGCGCCGTGATAGGTGGAATCTTAACCAACCACGTCAACTGGCCCGCCCTGATAAAAGTAGTATAGCTTGGTTATGGTACAAAATAACCTAAATAATAAGTATAATCTAATGGTTCTGGATTCCACTCCCAAGTCAGGCAAGGTTTTTTTTTTTCAAAGGCCTTTAATGTATATATATGCATAGGCCTGTATTTGACCACACTCTCACCATGATAAGTGATGATGTGGCCGAAGGTGGCAAAAAAGATGGTAAGCACACAAAGCCTAGAAGGAACTGGCTCTCAACCTGTGAACCTGTGGAAACACACCGATAGGGGCTTGGCGACAGGTTTTCAACTTGAGGATACTATAAAGTAACCATACTACCATGCTATGGTTTTCTCACGATGTTTTCCTTCACCGAAAGCTCAAGCTCATTGTAGGATTCGAACCCGGGACCTTCGTCTCGGTATCCGACGTCACTACCACTGAGCTATCATCGCCTTAAAAACACGATTCCTTTTTTTAAACTGTCTTATTCAAGAAGATAAGGGAAGTAAACATCTTCAACCGATCCATTATTTCAATCGCTAACACAGAATTCCAAAAAACTCGCTTTATACTATACTCATACCAGCAAATTGTATTCAATATTTCAAGATATTAAGTTTTACTCCATGATTTTTTTCATTGGTGCTTAAATGCTAAAGACTGATCCATAGACACATAAAAATATCTCCATCAAAGTCACAGCCATTTATTCTAAATTGGCCCTAGTAGAGCACTTATGAAGGTCAAAAGCTACTGAAGTTACCAGTTCGGAAGTCGGCCATCGAGTATAACAGGCAAGAAACTCCGAGATGTAATTCATGTATTACCAATAGACAAAATATACTTGGCTTAATATTGCCGGTTGTTGGACATCGCATTATCCCCTGCACAGATACGAAACATACTTGAGGAGATTTCAGCGTCTGATTTCCTCAAGAAATAATGTCATCATAATTATATTGATTATTCAGTCTGAGTGACTTCATTTCAAAGTGAAAACGTGAATAATTTAAATATTATATTTATTTACTTGCTCGAGAAGGTATAAAAGTATGTCCTTTTGAAAAGAAAATGAAGGTCTATTGGGGAAAGGTAAAGAAAAATAATCAAACGAAATCAAATATTTATGCTCAAGTAAGGATGGACGCTTTATACACCGAAGCGTAAATATAGTACGTAACGTTATTTGTTAATTCCGGCATGAATGTTGATTAATTGAGAATATGTTATTGGTTATTAGATTACTAAAGTTTTTACTAGTATAATTTAGAAATAATTTATTCCCCGAGAAGCTGGCCATTTCTTTTAATATTTTTTATTGTTACAAAACTAATAATAATTTACAATTATTGCATAAATCTTTATTTACTTAAGTTCACAAATAATTTGATTTATTTACAGTAAGGGCTTGCTATTCCAGCTAATCTACACGGACTTATAAAGGGAAAAACAGACTGAGAGACTGACATATCGACGCACAGCTTGAACCTCAGGGTCTGGAAACTGGAAATATTGCACAGTTTCCATATTATAACATAACTATCAACTGAGAAAGGTTTTTCTAAACTCCTACACTAAGAGATAAAATAGGGAATCGATGGTAAAACCGCGGGGCGAGAAGCCATATCATCTCACTGTAAATGTGAAAGTATGGATGATACAGTGAGGTAGAGAGAATGCGTTCATGAAAACAGCTAATCTGATTATAATGAGACTAACTACATAAGAAAATACTGAACTATCCTGTGAAAGTCCCATTGCAATCGGATAAGCCGTTACCGAAATTAGAAACGCATTCTCACGGCGGCTGCAATGTAGTGCCTCAATCACGCAAACGGCGAAACGAATTTGGACGAAACTTGGCACAAAACTGGATCATACCCTAAAATAACATATAGGATATTTTTTATCCCTAGAATACATAAGATCCCTCGGGAACACGGGTGAATCTACGGGGTGAAAAATAGTTATTCATATAACCGTTATTATAAAAATGTTACAGTACGGTGTAACAGGTGGTCACCTAAAACGGTCACAAAAGAGGTCAAGTGCTGTATCGACGTTTTTCCATATTCTATTGTTTGTTTTAGCACAGAAAGGACCAGAATTTGAACAGCATTGTTGCTAACCGACTTTGAAAGAATCTCAATTTGAAACAGAAATGTAGGTATTTTTTGAGTTCACTGATCACTTTGAACTTCTTTAAGGCTTGAGAAAGTGGATTTAAACTCTCTTTTTTTAAACTTAAGGCGTATACACCAATATCTTACCCTGGTAAGTGATAATATAGCGGAAGGTATTATTATTGATTGGCATTCATTCACCCCTATCTTCGCGTTGAAGTCTCCCAAGATGAGTAATAGCTCTCTTTTAGCTATCTTTTGGATTGTAGTCTCCAGCTCGGAGTAGAAGCTCTCTATGTGGTCATCACTTGCTGCACTAGTAGGTGCATAAACCTGTATGATGTTAAGGTTCACTGGAGAGGCCTTCAGTTTAATGCTAATGACTCGGTCGCTGACAGGTTCATACCCAATCACACAATTCCTCAGATGTTGCGGGAGAAGTATAGCGATGCCATTTCTGCTACTAACATCGTTTCTAGAGAAATAAACGATGTGTTTCTCGGCTACAAAGTGACCATTGCCCTGCCAATGCGTCTCACTAATGCCACAGATGTTCAAATCGCATCGGGTTATTTAATTTTCCAAAATGTGCAGTTTCCCTGGCTGTAGTAGACCGCGTACATTCCATGTTCCTATCTTCTGGATTTGTCGCATCCTTACTGAGGTTCCAGTAGTCTGATTTCCATGCGTTGTCTGGTTTCCTACATCCACATAGCCGGTAGCTAATGTCCCACCGCCTGCCCCGGACACAGTACGGCGCCGGTTGCTAAGCGGATCACATGGCCAACTCTGTATTTTATTTTGTACTATCATGACGACTTTCTTAGTACTTAGCCTAGAAAAGAACTAGTTATAGCTGGCCTAATACAACTTACAAAAAAAATAGCTTCATTGGAATTTAGTAAATTAATAAAATAGTTTAATGTACAATAATAATATATTGTGCGGGAAAAAGTCTTTACAAATAGTTGTCGCTTATTCCTAAACTGAGTCAAATACTCGTACTTTAGGATTCTCTAGATGGCTCAGGTTTCCAACCAATACAATACAAAATACAATCTTAAGGTCATCGCCCACTATGTCAGCACCGCTCCATCGCAGCAACGCCTCGGCATCTACCTTGACATGCAAGTGAGGCCTTTAAATCGTATGCGTTAAAGTAAATTTTACAAGGACTAGATAAAATAGTGGACGCCTCTTGGCAAGCGCACTTGCCGTTACAAGCCACTAGTCCTGCTGCTACCAATTTCACCGGCGACGCGCCGCCCGCGAGCTGCCACCTCGCAGGCGGCGCGCTGGCAGCTGGCAGTGGTTGGTTTGAGTTGAGGCAGTGCCGGGTCGCTGCTGCGATGGAGCAGTGCTGACAAAGTGGGCGATGAGCTTAACCCCCTTACCCCGTTATTAATGATAAAGTTATCAAACGTTGATTAGCTAAAATTCCGAAGTCTTTATCTGACAGGTGACATTTGGTGATCGTGAGACGGGGCACACTATTACACTGATTTAGTTAAAAAGCGATTATGAAAAAGGGGGTTAGTCTAAACAAGTAAAACAAACAAAACAGTGATTCAACTGACAACATTTCATAATCAATAAAAAATAAATCGCAAAAATATGTATCTACATTAATGTTATAGAAAATTGTACCTAAAGGTAAACATTAAATAACTATCATATATTTCAACTGTAGTGTATAAATTCCAACCATCAACATTCAAAACGAATACATTGCGAAATTATTCGATAATTGCAATGGTACCGAAACCGCAATTGAAAAGCTAACACATAGAAATTAATTAAATTCGCCACAAACGAATGAAAATAATCATTCAGACGGGTCTAACACGACAATGGTGGGTGAAGTGAGAATGAACAAAAGCTTTGGATAATTGAAAGTTCGCTTCAGTGAGCCTGCGAGTCGCTAAGCTCTTAATTAATGCAATGCGCTTCTTTTGCACTCGTCATAACCCCGCGTTTATATGGCGCCAGATTGTGGTATTATGCATTAATTATATCTTACAACTAAATCATCGGATTTCTATAAAAGACTTTCGTCGATTGTTCAGATACGAATCCTAAAATTTTTCGGACATGTCACCCGTAAACATGATTCTATGGAGAGGTTGGTCATCCAAGGTCGAGTTGAAGGCAAACGTTCGCGTGGTCGATCTCCAACCAGGTGGCTTGACCTCATAAAATCTGCCACGCAATGTACGATTAGCCATGGACGAACACTTTACTTTATGGATTAGCGAATGTTCCCGAAACGCCACAAACAGGAGAAAATGGAGAAACATTGCAAATGCAGCAGTCATGCGAGAAAGGGACAATCCATGACCACGACCACTCTGCCAAGAGTGCACGACTAAGAAGAAGAACAACTAATTCAAAGGTATGCTTATTACTTTTCATCCCTCATATTCTGAAAGTAAACTATAGTTTATCTAAAAAGCGGGTTGAAATTATACTTTTCAACTCTAGGGGAGAAAAGTAGTTAAAAAAGTAAGTATACTGTAAATAGCTATACTTACTATACTTAGCAATGACAGAAGACTATACAGCCACTTTGATCAAATTATATTAATTGTATTTTTTTTTATTATTATGAACAACATTATTTTTAATTGAGAATTGTATTAATTATAAGCATTTAAACGAAAAAACAGAGGCAGTATTTTTCAGAAGTTACACTTTTTTTTTGGAAATTTCATTCTAATAGTCGAAATGAAAAGCAGAGTGTTTAACTCGGGTGAAATGTACCAATTAAAAAAAACTAAAACATCTCCTGTATTTTTTCATAAGAGAAGTTTAAGTTTTTTTTTAATTGGTGCCTGTGAAACTTGGGTGAAAAATTTAATATTATATCTCTATAAAGGTATTCCCAATAATTGAGAAAGATGTCTAAAGATAATCCTTCAATGAGAACATTTTTCGGCGGCGTAATACCCAGCCCACGGAAGGTCTATAGCTTCCATCTAAATCCGACTAAAACCTTACCGCCCCAAAATAAAATTCGAGCACCGACTTAATTTTAGGCGATATCTTTTTAAGCCAGTATTAAATTTTCATTTTTTACTCTGCTAATTCCGAGGGATTGTCATCCGATATTCGGGTTTTTAAGTTACACTTAATTAGTAAGAGATAACGCCAGACTTGTTATAATGAAAAAGAAATGCCTCGCCGAGTTTCTTGCCGGAGTCTTCTCAGTTTAAGTGTATTGCAAACCGGTGGTAGATTCTGTAACATTCATGAGTCCCTTATCAGGCCAGGAAAGAATAACTACTTTCATGGGCGGGGAAATACCTAATAATCTTAGCCTCTTGTTTCCTTAACCAATCTTAGCCTTTTGTTTCCTTCTTTGAACCCAAACTCAATTAATAACACTAGTTTACATTTTTTTTTTCTGTTGCCGCGAAGTTTTTGTTTGCTATTGTTTGCTTATATATTATTATCAAATCTACCCCCAGTAAATTTTTTTCAGCTCAAATTACTTCATTTTTGATTTTTATCATCTAAGCGTATTTTTCCGTTCATAACGTACGTGTTTCATTTTGTTAAGATCAATATCTTACATGAGTACTTCAAGGAGAAGTTGTTTAAACAATCCAAATCATTGTTGCTATTTATGTAGAGAAAATTGTTTCTTAATTGTAGAAAACTTATATCAAAGGTCATCAAAAACACCTACTTACTGTATTTTGGGACGATCTTGGATAAAAATGAGATGTCTTGGGACCTGATTGTTTTTGCAAATCGTGTGTTGAACATTTAAGATTGTTGGAAGGTGGTATAAGAATTGCTTTTAAATTCAAATAACCAACCATTTGGCGAGAACCATAAAATTATCTCGATGACTTATTTTTGTAGAGTCAACATAAAAGGCACTAACGCTGAAAAATCAAGCTAAATGGCAGTACCCAAGTACTAAGTATTTATGTTCAGAGTCCAGTGCAACATTCATTTGACTCTCCAGTGCCTAGAAATGTATCTGAACCCTTAGTACCTACCAGCCGATGAAGAACCAAACTCATCAGAAAATGATACTAATTTTAAAGATGTATCCAACAAACAAACATGTAGGTATTTCACAAAACGAATTAGATGATCTTGTTAGAGATTTTAATCTTTCTAAACAAGCTTCAGATTCGTTAGCATCAAGACAGATTTAAAGCTTTCATCTCTGTGATGCAAAACTTTCGCAGAAATAGAGAATTTCAAAATTATATTTAAAATAGGAGGTATTCAACCGACCTCCTTCTACAATAAAAAAAATGGGCTCAATATGAGCATGAAACACTGCTTTCTCCATAGTCACCTGGATAGATTTCCTGAAAATCTAGGAGATATGAGCGAGGAGCGGGGTGAGCGTATGTATTAAGATTTTCATGTCATGGAAGAACACTATTAGGGTTTTGGGGATAAAAATATGCTATTGCTGGTCCCTAATTCTAAAGTCTACACATAAGAGTAGAGCTTTAAAACAAAAATTTTAGAACTACATTTTTAATTTAAATTTTAAATTTTTTTTTCTTAGTTAACACGTGTTTTTCTGGTTTGAAAGTAGATACCTGAAACTCAAAAACTAGAGCTGATAAAAAAAAATTAATTGTATATTTGAACCTAGCGTACCATATACAGGTCGTTGTTTTGGTCAGCGACGAGCGACTCAGGGTCGATAATACAAATGATACTGGTGCAAAAAAAAATAAAAAAAAAATACTTTATTTTTTTTAATAATAATATTAAAAAAAAAAAATTTGAAAATCATGTAATAAGCTAAAGTGTAGACATAATACTCAACGGGAGTACGAGGGAGTAAAGGGGTGGGGCGATGGCGGCTTGCGCCTAGCTCTAGTCTGTGCACGCGCCTAGTAACCATACTTTGCGGTAATTTTATTTCAAATTCAATAAGGTATTTCTCAACATATTTACAGTATTTAATGGAATTAAGTCCATTTTTGGGGAATATATATTTTGTACTATCGCTCCTGGGTCGCTTGTCGCCGACCAAAACAACACCCTGTATAGTGAGTAACAGCAAAAAAAATCCCGGCAACAGATGCACTGTAAACTAGTGTACTAGTATTTACAAACTAGTATTTTCTAAACCATTCTTAAATAAACCAAACTACTGATGCCATCTATCGAGTGTCCACACCAACTACCCTTCGACGGGTAAAATTGTAATGAAACCGTAAGTAGGTCGAATTTTTTCCCTCTACTTTACATTATTTTCACATTTGGTCGTCCAAATGAGTACCTTCATTTAATAATTTAGTTCGAAAAGTAATATTCACTTTCAAAAGTGATTTTCTCCTTACTTTTGTTGCTGTCCGTAGAACTAGGGCAATGGTTTTCATTAGAAATATGAAATATGTTAGAGATTTCTTCAAGATTTTTGTTCCATATTATTATAGATCCGGATACAGTATTACCCAACTGATATGGCGCGTCGTGAATTTTCGTTCGCACAGAAAAGAAAGTATGGCTCCGAAGATTAACGAAAAAATGCCTAAAACTTACAATCAACCTTAGATCACTACTATAAGGTTCATAATACACTGCAGCTGTTAGTTCCATCTCACTCGCAAGTCACGCCCCTCCGCACGGCGCGCGCTAACATGGCGGCCGCTGCCGTCCAATAGGTAGCGGTTCCCGCGCTTTGAAAATGTATCTTCTGCGCAGGTACATCGGTAAGCCATATTAGTTGGGTACTACTGTACCTACTTTATAGTATCTACCCTCCTGGCATTTTAACCGGTCAATTGCCAAAAAAAGCCAGTTTCCTTCAAGCCTATGTACTCACCACCTTCGGACACATCATCACTTACCAGAGTCTAACACAAAACAATCATTAAAATAAATTAAATTATTAAAAGAAACAAAAAACCCGACTGCGTAAAACATAAATTAACAGAAAAGAGAAAAACAAGCTCTTAAATGTATAGAATTTTGAATATAACTTGAATTTTATAAGGTATTGCAATCGGGGACAACCAATAACCTAAGTATGTATTTTTTTGTAATATTTGTTTATCCCCGACTGCAATACCTTATAAAATTCAAGTTATATTCAAAATTCTATACATTTAAGAGCTTGTTTTTCTCTTTTCAGTTAATTTATGTTTTACGCAGTCGGGTTTTTTGTTTCTTTTAATAATTTAATTTATTTCAGACTTTTTAGTTTTATACAGAAAGAGTTGTATGTATTAGTAAGTAAATGAGCGGTACGGTAAAGGAACGCTAACAATCATCGCAACTCTGTGATTTACGTATGGTAACGGCTCAGTAGGTACCTACTGTCCTTGCATTAAATGTGTTTTTTTTGCAGTTTACGTCAAAATGTTAGCATAAAAGTATTACAATATATACATATATGGAATGGTCTATTTACAAGCTTTCATTTGATACCCATATTGTTATAATAACGAAACTTTTATTTTTAATACCCCCCCTATTTTTTTATTCTTAGGGGCCATATAAAAATAATATACCCTATGACACTCCCCCAGTCAAGACGAATCTAACGACACCTCATATGCTTAAATCCATCAAGCCGTTTAGGCTGCAGAGCGGCACAAAGAAATAGACATACATACATACATACATACATACATACACTCGAAAAACATAACCCTCCTTCCGGGTCAGTCGGGTACGAAAAACATAACCCTCCTTCCGGGTCAGTCGGGTAAAAAACATGGAACATAGACATTTTATAAACTCGTTTAAAAATAATAATTTTATATGATGTTAGAAGAAAGAAGAGAAGATAGAAAACACATTTATATTTAGGTCATGTTCTAAAACTTCAAAATAAATTCGAAGCATGGCAGAAAAAAACAACATAGAAACTCATAAACATCGCCACCGCGGCGGCACGGAATTCGCCTAACATAAAATCTGCCCACATCATGGACCTCTACAAAAGCAGGTACATTTATATTTCACATATCCAGCATGAAACTTTTCTCACGAGACACGTAGTGAAGACGTCTAACATACAAAATTGTAGAAACAGTTACATCTATCTTTGATATACCGAAATAATCAATGAAATTATTCATTATATTTTTAACACGCAGAAAAAATAGTGAATAAAAATAAGGCAAAGAACATTAGGGTCTTAAAAAATGCGTTATATTGAGGGGATAAATCTTAAAGGATCAAATAATAATAACGCCAGTTTTCCGGATAAAACCAAATCAAATCATGAAAGTGAATTACCCTTGGTCTCAGTTCCCTTTGCCCCCCATCAATTAACCACCTATATACATACATAAACAGTTTTTCCATAAATTTGAGTATTATTAGATTTATTTCCCTTTTTCCTTACTGCTGTTTTTATCCCGATTTCTTTGTGATTCTGATAATCCAGTTAGTGTGGAGTTGAGGTACCATGACTGCCACAAGTTTTAGGTTCTTTAGGTTCGATTTCACATGGGATAAAAGTTTCAGTGTCTGTTATTTCTGATTCGGCGTCTATTTTCTGGATTTCACAGTAAAAGGTCGGCTTTGGTAGAGATCAGATGGCCGTATGCAATGTTATTATTATTCTTAAACAGGGATCTATCCCAGATTTAATAAATAATTTTTTCATACAAGATCCTTGCTCAATTAAGCAATTATCAAACTGCCCCGCGCCTACGCGCGTACTTGCGGGAGTGCAGATTTGCATCATCGTGCGGGTTTTTTTGGCGCACTCACGCGCGTAGTTGCGTTCTGTGGATTCACGGCGGCTCTGACTCATTCCATACAAAATAACGCACGGCACTATGAGACTCGGTGTGCCATACCTTGCGTCTCGCCGCGCACCTACGCGAGTAGGTGCGCGGCGAGACGCATGTAGGTGCGTGATCTGTATGAACGCGCGTAGATGCATTTTCTGTGTGTTGGACTGTGCGTCTTTTCTATACAAACGGAGATACTTACAAGCAACTTTAAGAGACGCATTGACGCGCTACGCTGTGTGTTGCTTGGCACCGTGATAACCGCCTTAAGATGCATTCTTAGGGTTTAGAACCAAAAAAGTAAAAAGCGTGTTGAAAAGGAACCCTTATGGTCCATCTGTCCGTCTGTCTGTCTATCTGTCTGTCAGTAAACGAGTCAGACTCGCACTTGTCTGGCTTTATTTAATTCGGTATATTGTGCACTTTAATGCAAGTTGAAATGAACCAAGCTTTTCAAACAAATACATCAATCCAGATCAGAAAGAAATGATACAATTTAAACACGCAGAAAATTTATAAATAAATTCTAGTAACCAACAAATCCAGGCACCAATAACAACAAATTATCTATCATATTTTAAATACAGAAGCCAAATAAATAAAAATAAACTTAGTAACACAAACTACGTGTACGGTCGTCTTGTTTACACACGTTTAGTTTCCCTAAGCCCACCACGAGGGTTGAACAGCCTTTCAATGGTGTTTACAAGCTTCAAGTGTGGTCTCAACACACAAAATATGTACGGGATATGTTTACAGTGTCGTAGCTCATTATTATTGCATATTTATAGCGTTTGCTTCTATTGATTTTCTTTTTCGCTGTATGAATGCTGGAAATGGAACGCCCGAGATAATGATTATAGTAAATGTAATTGTAATTGAAACATAATTGTCAGCGCAAGGAAGAATGAAAGAGAGAATAAGATAGAGATGGAGAGTAAGTTGAATTTGAAGAAACCAACTCGTACTATTAGGTAATATTCAAACTTCCTAAGAATGTTTGACGGGCTAGTTTGCGCAGTTCGTTAAGTTTCACCTCACGCGCCACAGGTCGTGGGTTCGATTCCCACACAGGACATGCATTTGTGTGCATGAACATGTCTGTATGTCCTGAGTCTGGGTGTAATTATGTATATTAAGTATGTATCTACAAACTAAAAGTAGTATATGCATTATATCAGTTATCTGGTTTCCATAGTAAGCTCTGCTTAGTTTGGGATCAGATGACCGTGTGTGAGGAATGTCCCAGGATATTTATTTAATTTAGCACCGTACTATGGTTTTCACAATGTTTTCATTAACCGATATCCCATGCTCATTATAGGATTCAAACCCATGACCATCAACACAGCAATCGACGGCACTACACACCAATCGACGGCACTACACACTGTAGTACGTATTATTCCAAAGTATTGCAATTATTAAATCAAAATTGATAATTTTTTCGACATTGAAACGAACATCCAAATATAGTATACTAGCTGTCCCACGCGGCTTTGCCCGCGTTCCTGGGAAAAACAGCCTATAATGAGATAATGTTGTTACGTTTTTGTGAAAGAATCTTTCGAATCCGACTGGTAGTGCCAGAGATTTGCCCGTTACACAAACAACCAAAAAATCACTCTTCCGCTTTATTATATTAGTAAAGACAGTATACATTTTACTGATCCAATAATCATTGGTGTATCATTGTTTGTCAAGTTAAAATTATCATCGAGAATAACTAATAAAAATTCCACAATTAAAATCATAACAAAAAATGTTCCTGACGTCGGTACATAATTATATGAATACAATAATTTAGGTAACCTCGTTCAGAAACAATAAGCTCTTACAAGCAACTCACTGGAGCTTCAGACGTTTTCAGAACAAAAAAAATTTAGAACGATGTTTAATTGTATATACTTGGATATGAAACGCTTTTCTATTACTTTTACTAATGAGCTTGCGTAACCACAGACCCGCAAAACGCGACGACGAAGACGGTAATGGAATTTGCTTGCCCAGTGTGTCTGCGTTAGCATGATGTTATACAATACTACATAGAAATATGCATCCATTGATGTCGTGGACGGCTGCCGTTGCCGTGCGGTGTCATGTCGTGTCGCCCAATGAAGAAACGCTCATTCCGCCCCGCGGTCCCCCCCCCTAATTCACCCTATTAGGTTTGGAATTTCCAAAAAATCTTTCTTAGGCTACAAAAGGAACCACCTTTTGAATTAATCGAGTACAACATAAAATCCTCTTTTTTAGAAATCCAAAAACACGTGTTTTTTAATTTTCTATTCAAAGTACCTATTTAATATAAATATATCTTGTTCAATACAAAAGTACAGTCGAGGTCAAAGATACGTTCACATTTGAAATCTACAAAAATATGCATGCATTCAAACAACTAACCATATAACGTGATATATTTAACGGGAATACCCGTTCACATGACATATGACTAACATATGACAGCAGACATTAATACCGAGATTCAAGTTAACGGAACCCCGCGGTAGGTTTCTTCCATACAAACTTGAATACCCCTAAACCCAATTGTAGAGGTAGGTTTGAAAAAAAAACTTAATGAGAATCTTTATTATTTATTAAGGTTAGTAATCGCGCTATTCAATTTTATAACCCAAGGAATAAGATTTTTCATACAAACAAAATTCCCCATTTTCACCCCTTAGGGATGGAATTTCCAAAAATCTTTTTTTAGTGGATGCTCACGTTATAAAAGAACCTGTGTTCAAAAGTTTCTAACCCCAGCAGTTGGGCTCTGCGTTGATCAGTAATTTAGGAGATGTAATTATATTACCTACTTAGATAACCTATAATCTTCGTCAATACTTTTATCACGAAAACAAGGTTGCACCCTCAAATACCTCACCCCCTTATTCATAATCGCTTTTTAACTAAATCAGTGTAATAGTGTGCCCCGTCTCACTCTTTCGATCACAAAATATCACCTGTCAGATAAAGACTTCGGAATTTTAGTTAATCAACGTTTGATAACTTTATTATGAATAAGGGGGTAAGTATTTTTCTTTTTTCTATTTAATTGTTTTTGAAATTATTGTACTTTTCAACAATAAAGGAACTCAGCTCTAACATTAAAGATCTCGTTGTACAGTCAGTACAATCAATAAAAATATTTCATTTTTGATATGTCCGTATTCGAAAATTTTACTTGTATGAATACACAGCATACCCATGATAATTTTTTCAAAGCTTTTTTTATCAAACTATAATAAAACATCACTACAAATGGCATACCTCTAGACCATAAAACTGATATCCAGACCCTCTGGCTATCACCAAATCATCGTAACACTCTCCATAAACTCATAAAACCCTTGTGCAGATAGCATTATTTTCTCGTAAACAAGTACATAATATGTAATCTCTTTGATCTTTTTATTGCTAACTGTATCAAATTGTTATCTTTCTATAAATTGTCTGGGTAAGTTCGTAACTTTGACCGTAAGTAATTCGGTACTTATGAAATAAGTAGGGGAAAACTTCCCTCGGGGATTTGGATGTATTTCAAGTTGTTACTTAATTTTGCTAAGTGATCACGCGTGAGGATATTGTTTTACAATTTGATTATTGTTGAGTTTGTGAGGAAAATTATTGAAGAGATATTAAAAGGTATACGCAATTTATTTTGTTTCATACTAACTTACGCCAGTTGAGCGTAATTCGTGCTGAACAAAATCAGTCACGTAATTTTGAGCAGTTTATTTTTTACCGTGGTGTGGCTAAAGTGCAATAAATATTTGAAACAGATTCAATAGTACATTATGATACATGTGTGCAAAGTTGGTTATTACAGACGTGGCGGTATTAAGAGATTAGAGAGCCGAGATTGTAATAATCAATGCACACGTGTGTCATACGACGTTTTTCAACACACTTGTGCGGAAAAAATAGACTTTTATATCTTGGACTAGATTTTATAGTTGATAATAATCAACCACATAATGAGAACATTACGTGAACACAAATATGACGCGATTTTTTGACAGCGAAGCGCTTTCAAACTATTTTACCCATTATTTAAGAATGCTTTGTCTACACACATATCAGTTGTATTGAGGTGCAAACTTAACATGATCGGAATTATACATGTCATAAAACTGTGCGGTAATATAAAGTAAAAAGCACTAGTACGTAATAAGCTGCATTAAGATACTAAAAACGGTGCAATAAATGTCACTTTATGAGCAAGTGTGTTGAAAAATGATTTATCTTAATAACTTCCGATTAATATAGTAACTGGTAAAAGCTACCCTCAATTTAGATTTTGGTAAATTACATTATAAAGTATTTCATATTAACTCACTTATCTACATGAGTGACTGAAGATGAAACACTTTAAAATATAATTAAGTATAATCAAGATCTAAATCAAATACTCATTTAGTTAAATGAGACCTTGGTAAAATGTACCCGCGTACATTGACTCTAGCACCAAAATATATTTTATTAGATACATAATACAAACGATTGTCGTATAGTAACAGAATTACCTAATTACTGTTACGAACTGAGACAAATACCTACTATACATAACTAGACAGATCTCTAATCAAAGTCCTGTCTGGCTCAGATTAAGCCGAATGGAAGAATCTTGAGAGCCTAAGCTTAGCAGAGGTTTGTCGCTCACTCACAGCGGTATGAAAGCTTACGGAAAACTTTTATCTGTCATATTAGTTTCAATGTCTGGAAAAGCATTTTTGTGAGTGTACACAATTTTTGTTTTTGTTTTTTTTTTTTTTTACCCTAGGCGTTTTCTTAACTGATGTTGACAAGGCTTATCATTATCACACAATGTTTTGTGATGATTCAATATATTTTTTTTGATAATCAATGTAGTTGTTTTGGCATTCGGTTGGTTGTTTTCTTAATTACTTTATCAATGTGATAATATCTGCGGTAGTGATATTGAATACCGTAGGCGAATTTCGATGGCGAAACTATGACTTAAGGTGTCCCTTCATGACCTAGCAACTTCAACGCAAGCATAGCCTAAAAGCTTGTACTTTCATGCAACGTAATGTTTGACTGCGAAAAAAGAGAGACAGCATCAGAGCTGTCGGTTATAAGTCGGTAAATTCCGCTAATCACTCGCGGCCGCTTCGGTAGGTCGTCATTCATGATTTCGCATATCATAAAACTTGTTCCAGGAAAAGAATCTTACAAGTTTGTGAAGAAAAAGTTTGTTATTTTAAATCTCCAATACATTTGCAATGCCGGATCAGGATGTTTTCTTTACTTTTTTCAATTTATATTTATATCAATTTATACATTAGATTAGGCCAAAGTTCAGGTAAAATTTGGGCAAAAACGCTGTTTTCTGGAGGCTTTTACTGAATTTGTTTAAAACTTGTTTTTTATTTTTGCCTATAACAGGCCTAGATATAGTGCACAAGATACATATTTGCTTAAAACCTCTAATGAAAAATATTAAACAACGCCATAATCAGTACAGAACTTTCGTATAAAAAGTATGGCGGATTGGCTGCTCTTAAACACAAGAGTGAGAGCTCAGCTTATGCTCAGCCTAGTCAGAAACTGATAAGAGTGCGACCGCCCAGATATTGAATTTGTGACACCTGTTAATAATGGCTTATCATGAAAACGGCTAATCCAATTTCAATAGTAAAATCTTCCCGTGAAAGCCATCAAAATCGGATTACCAGTTCCGTATTTAGCCCATTATTTACACACTCGGCGACCGCACTGTAGACACTTTAGTCATACGTTTCACCGATATTAAGTGTATTCCGAACCGGTGGTAAATTCAACTGTATGTACATAACGTTCATAAGTGCCTTACTAAGGCCTAAACTGAATAAATGACTTTTTGATTTTGATTTTGATTTTGATATATTTCCTACTCTTTACGAACAATTCAGGATCCCAAAAGACCGACTTAACTCACGTTGCCTTACTTACAAAGTAGTGGAAACTTAGCAGTTCATAAGGGAATTATAGCAGTGGAGTCAAGCTCGGAAAATCCACTGAGAAAAGAAGCGCTATAAATTGTGAGGAATGTGTGAGGTTTATGTTAAGCTTTCTTAGTATTAAGCATTTACTTTTTCATAGAAATAAATTAAATTAATGAGTGATATATTCTTGTTTGTTTCCCTACACCATATACATTTAAAAGAAGTAATAATATAATTAATAAAGAGAGACAACACAACAAAGCCGGTCTCGCGGATGCAAGGCAACTATTATCATTATCAAGCAAATACTATAAGCAAATCTATAAATATAATTACAATACATCGAAGTACCTAGTTATAATTTAAGAAGTATATTTTACAAAATATTAAAATAAAACTAGACTAAATAACTTAAACTAAATATTAAAATAATAATAACTAAAACTTTAGTAAGCTAAACAATTTATAGCAACAAAAAGAAACTTATAATAAATAGGCTAGCCTATCAGGTCGCTGCCAAGTGGTAGCGTGCCCAGAATACTGGTAGCATTACCTCTCTCTCTTATACGTTGGGCGTTTTATAATTATTTACTACATATTGGTGCCAATTATGTTGTAAATCGCACTAAACTAATTTTAGTCACATCACATCTCTTTCTTACGAACATGATTGAAAAATGATAGAACATATTTAAAGCTGTCAAATTAGTCTTTGCCGTCTTCATTTGCGCGTATTTAGACCGCGATAGATGGCGACTAAATTAATATTGAAAACAAGCATTGGACTAATTTGACAGGACTAAATTTCTTATGTTATTATGTTCTTTGTTAAATAGAGACACAGTGAGACTAAAATTAGTTTAGTTGTAAACAGAATCAGCACCATTGTATACTTTTTATGACATTAACAAAACTTGTTGAAAGCACCTAAAACTTAAAATAATTTGGAGTTACTAATGCTACTTGTAGATCTGTAAATAAGCACCTTGATAATATCTCGTGTAAACTCATACTCTAATAATAGTTAATAATAAAAATACGTAAAATTACATACACAAATATTTCCCTCTTGTAATATAATCACGTATTCGTACTGGGGTTCAAACTTTTTGACACAAACCTTATTTGAACCATTTTCAACATTATACAAAGACGAATCTCGCGGTAACATTAATTTCCTGTGCTCGAAAATTTTGCCGCGCCAATTTCCTTGGAAAAAATACCATCCCTAGAAGTTTTCTTGAATTAATCCTCGGTAATCCGTAGGCTTCGCATGCCGTACTTAGTGAACTATCGATTTTATGCCACGGCGAAGTTATTGGAAATTATAAATACGGTTTCTACTTGCTCATTGGTTTTGAATACGTAGTACCAATTAATATCCGTTCAAAGTTCTGCTATCCTGGTAATTCATTAGACTTAATTTGTGGTAAACAAATAAAAATAACGTAGACGTGAACGTTATTATACATTTATGGGTAATAATTTTATTTCTAAAAAAAAAATGTTTTGACTATCTATGGTAAAAAGAAAATTTTCATATCTTAAGTCGAATCATTTTCTGTTGCAACTGCCACAAAACAAATTTACTAAAATTGTTGATTTTTTTATACGAAGTAGGTAATGAGCGTACGGCCCGCCTGATGGTAAGCGGTTACCGTAGCCATATGGGCGCTTGCAATACACGGGGCGTTACTCACGCGTTACCGACTTATCCCCTTTCCCAATGAGCTCTGGCGATCTAACTCAATGTTGTCTCTTTTAGGGAAATAGCTCTACCGTTTTTTTTATGTTATGTCCTCAACCGAACAAAAGTGTCGACATATCAAATACCTATTGTATATATATATATATATATTTTGTAATATTCGGGACAAAATAATCTCACATTTCATTACTCCATGCATCAATATTAACTCATATATCATAAAGGTAATAATTTAATATGAAACTCATACTCAAGCGTAATTGCCCGGGAATCCGTAAAGTATTCGTTATCAGTAACACGAGGGTAATACAAAATGTAATAATGTTGTCGGCGTTTCTTTTTTAAAACGAAATTTCATAACACATATTGGGGATGGGGTCCAAACTCGCTAAAAACAAATATACGTGCGATGCGATGTACCTCAATGGCTGAGCTAAGCATTTGTTGCCCCTATGAGAGCGATGTTTTAAATTATGTACCCAACGTGTGTCAACGGGACCCGATTACTAAGCCTCCCCTGTCCGTCCGTCCATCCATCTGTCTGTCAGTGGGCTGTATCTCATGAACTTTTCTCATTGTCATCTTCATAATCTCATTGTAGAGCCATTTGTTAACGTTCACAAGTGCCTTATCAGGGCCTAAATTGAATAAATGCTTTTTGAATTTTTTTTTTTTGAATTTGAATTGAAATTTTCACAAAATATGTATTTTTATTGCCACTATAACAACAAATAATAAAAAGTTTATAAAATTAAAAATTAAAGGGTACATACAAGAAACGTTTTTAACCTTCGTGTGCGAGTCCAACTAGTACTTTGCCGTTTTTTTCTATGTATAATTATGCTTGGCTTGTATTTGAGGTGGCAATCTCTTTATAGTAAGTGATAAGGTAAATGCCGTTATGGTAAATCCTGTATGGATGTTTGTTAATATTTCACGCAAAAACTACTGAACGGATTTGGATGAAATTTGGCACACAGATAGAATATGTTCTGGATTAACACATAGGATACTTTTTATCTCGGGAAAACATACGATCCCACGGGAATGCGGGTGAAACTGCGCGGAACAGCTAGTAAATAAGTAAATCAAATGTTTTATAATCAATGCAATCGAGTCGGGCAAGCCACAATGAACGTGTCTTAGACCGGAATAGCTAATGTGATCAAATTTCATGTTGGATCTTTAAACCTTTGATGAAATATGGGTGCCATAATCCTATGTGTAAGGATAACCGTGAATATCTCACTAATATAATAAATAGGAAAGTTTGGATGTTTAGACATTTGCCTATCACGATTAAACAGCTGAACGGACTTGGATGCAAGGTGCAGAATTTATTCTGGATTAACACGAAAGATGCTTTTTACCCGACTGACACTAAACAAATATTACAAAAAAAATACATACTTAGGTTATTGGTTTGTTCCCGACTGCAATACCTTATAGCATTCCAGTTATATTCAAAATTCTATAGATTAAAGAGCTTGTTTTTCTCTTTTCAGTTACCTAATTTTAGTTTTACGCAGTCGGGTTTTTTGTTTCTTTTAATAATTTAATTTATTTATCCACATAAAGACTAAGTAAAACCACGGGCAGAATCTAGTATATTTAATACAGCTTTTAAATTATTATTGCAATAAAGCATAATTAATAGTATGAATCGACTATTAAAAACTTCAGATGTAAAATTAACGCATGTTGAAATATTTTGATTTGATGTAAATTGAAAAGTAACATGTTAAAACATTCAGAATTATTTACATAGCGATTTATCAGAGAAAAGCAATCATAACTTTAATAAAATCGTATTAATACTTTGATAGCTGAGTGGTAGCGTTGGATGCCGTGGTAAAGGTCGTGGGTGCGTATCCTACAATGAACTTGAGCTTTCAGAGAAAAAAGACATCGTGATAAAACCATAGCATGGTGGTAAGTACTCACCTAGGGCAAGAAAGTAAGAAATGACGATTTTTCTGCTCGACGGAGGTGGAAAGCGGCAACTTCGTTTAGCGCAGCGGGACGAAAGTTGGCACTTTCCGCCCGGAGAGGAGAAAAAACTTTTTTAGTTCCCTCCTAGTTAGTTATCGCCCTCATGTTGGTTTGGCCCAATACCATTGTGTTCTGTCATTGTATTATTTTATAGCGAAATTCCTTCAAAATTGTATGTTCTTATTTATCAATTTTAGGCACATCACTGTGGAGATACGGGGTTATAGGCAAACTAGTCATTCGATAGGAAATAGAAAATCTTGAAAAGACTACACTTTACAAGATTTTCTATTTCCAGTGATAAATTATTTTCCTAGTGCTATGAGCATTTATTGCATCTCTGTATAAAGTAAGTATGTATAATGTTTTTGAAAAAATAGCCAATATAGTCAGATTATCCAAAAAAATATTTAAAAAAATATAATCTTGCTGAGATTCTTGCCTGTTCTTCTCAGTTGAAGACCGACTTACGAACTGTTGGTAACTTCAGTAGCTTCATAAGTGCCCTACTAGGGCCTTAATTGAATAAATGGCTTTGACTTTCACTTTGAATTATCTCACTTGTACCTCCGTAAGGTTTTAATGGTAAGCAAACTCCCTTTCACAAAAGACTAATTAAAGCTAGCTAGCTGCCTAGTAAGGTCAGTCTCGTGCCCCTAAAAAGGGGCTTTAAATTAGAACTGATTACATCGATGATTAAAATCTCCTCTAGGTTCTCTCCTCTTCCTTAACATTATCATACGAAAGTACAAATACGTAGTATTGCCCTATGGAGCCTTTTTCACTTATTTAACTAATACTATATGGGAATGTTATTTACGATAAAAGCTTTTAAAATGTATCAACAACGTTTGACCCGAAAATACAAAAACAAATCAACAAAAGCTGGACAAGCTCTAGAAATCCCTACTCATACTAAAATTTACTGTTTGCATAAATCGTAAAACACATGCCTAAAGTTGTTTGCATTAATTAGTACTTAAAATATTAATTCTATCATTCAAAATACTTAATTCTAATTTCATTCTTGAAAGAATAAAATATTATTCAATCCAAATATTAACTAACATATAGGTTGAAAATAAAACTATCCAAAAACATTTTTTTGTTCATCCAAAGGTATTTAAAATAAAGGTAATCATATTCCAGCAAATAGTATTTGAATGTAGCAAATATATTCCACGTTCTTCAAAATACTTTAAATTTACGCAATGCTAGAATATTGCATGAGAAGACTGTATTACCTCAAAACGCAAAACGAATTACAAAACATTTTATAAAGCAGTTGGAAACTCTCCTTGAGTTTAAAGAAAATCTGCAGTAAAAGTACGTTTATTTTTCCTTATACTAAAGTAGTTTCTAAAGTGAATTATAGACTCAATAGAATTATTATTTTCATTAATAATTGTTGATTTTTATCGAACTCTCAATGTGATTCATAGATTCTTAAAAGAACCACAAATAATTCCGTATCACAAGAAACATATCTAGTTCTTTCTGAAGCAGAATTAATTTGGAGCTCATAAATATAAAATACATTCACAGTACCTTGTGATTGCTGTATAATGTTTTTCTGTAATTTATAGTTCCAAAATTCCCTAACATTGCTATTTAGACCTAACGTGCCAATTTTCTTGGCATTCAGTAATAGCAGAACAATTACCGAAATTGCTATGCTTCCGAGTTGGCTCCTTACTTCGAAATACGGCAAATTACTCGAGACGATTACGAAGTACCCTTGTCTTTAACAGCAGAATTTAAAGAAAGAAAAGAACCTTGGCTAATACTAAACGATTTAAAAGATTTCTGAGGTTGACATTTTAGAAAATTTGTGTCAACTGGATTTGGCAATGATACAATTGCCTCATTGAACTAAATTGAATCAAAAACTAGAGCATGTAGGGGAAGTAAAGACATATAACATTCCACATTTACTCTTACCTGTCCATGATTGATGAATCCATGTCTGTGAGCCAAATCATGTGCACTCTCCAAACCACCAGGCACGTGAACAGCAAACTGATGGTGGTAAAGCGGTACACACGAGTCCAAAACTGTTAATATCACGACTGCTATAGAAAACATAACGCACCCCGATCATTTCACGTTACTACCTAATCAACACAATTTCCATAATACTAAGCTACTCCCGTATTATTACGTATAACACGTTCGGTAGGAATCGCTTAATAATTATACGTTGAAGTTTCCACTCGCGGCTAATGTAATTTTAATACGATACGTGGTTGGAGGGTGGATGGACGTGCGGTCAATGTGACGTTTCCACCAAGACTGGATCCTCGTGACTGGTGGTGTTTGACACGTAAGAGTAACGCATGCGCGAAACTTGGCGCCCTTTCTTCAGCTTTGCCATCGGAGCGTATTGTATGTGTGTGTCAAGTCAATTGACTTGAATACTTAATTGGATCGCATCGACTTGTAACAGTATTGTTGATTTTTAATAAGCGTTTTTAATAGCTTCTAGTGTTTATGGAGTCTTTTAGTTATAATTTGCACTTAACTTACGAATCTTAATAGGTTAAGAAACACAGAAACCTACTCGCTCGCAATTTATTTCTTCGTGGGATAGCTAACCTCTTCCCCTTCTAGCTAGAAGAAATATAAGATACTAGCGTTTATTGAATTAAAATCATAAGCAACTTATCACCGCTGTATGAGGATCGTTGTATTTTCACGTAACTTACTATTATTTTTCAGTCTTCGCGATCTAGTACCCAAGAAGTCGTGTAGTACGTGTAGATTATACTCTTTCCGTTACACGTGTAGCGACATCTAACAGCCAACTATCAGTAACACTGAGATAGTTCACACACTGAAAGATAGATGGCGTGGCGCCACATTATCCTACATCCTGCATCGCGCTTAAGAAGTTTTCTCGAGAATCTGCATAAATACAACTGTCCGACATGTACAGTTGGACCGCGGTCCCCAGGCGCGATGACCCAGCCTGGCGGAAGATCTTCCCTTTTAAATGGACGTGTCATCCACCTTGCACCTCCATAGTGGTGGTGACCTCCATACACGTTTTATACTTATTGCATCACTATCTTAAAAGGTTCGCGCCGCATCGCGTCACGTCGCTGTCGCGTCTCGATGTGAACTACTGACCCTAAGGCGTAACTAATGGACATATCAACGCATACCTCAAAAAAGGGTTCAAGGTTGCAGGGTCCAAAAACTTTACACACAGGGTCCTTCAATATAATTAATAATAATATCCATTAAGGAAGGGTTTATCAAAATTCTAGCCAGAATACTTTATTAAATTAACTTTTTCCTTTAAAGTATCATCAAAATAAAGGATAATCAAGCTTATCAGCTACCATGTAAAGTCTAATAACGAACAAATTGTATATAAAAGCATGTAGTTGTTGTATTTTTACATAATTTATAGAAAAACGTAATTTACAGTTACACAGCTTTATTTGAAGTACAATGAAAAATATGACATAGAACGATCAATACACATTTCAAAAAAGATAGTAGCCAGTATTATTCCAACATACCCCCACTTAATGGCTACTTACCCCCACTTAATCTATACTAAGGCCTATGGCCCGTATACACCTATCATGGGCCACACGCCCTAAAGGCTTTGTCAATACATCAGCCGGCATTTCGACTGTAGGTAAAAATCTTAATTCTACAGTTAATTCAGAAACCTTTTCACGAATAAAGTGAAAACGCGTATCTATATGTTTTGTTCGACTGTGGTGGATCGGATTTTTGGCCAACATTTGTGCACTTTGGCTGTCCGAGAAAATAACAGTACCAGGAGATTTACCTGTCACTTCAGTTATGAATCTCTTCAAGAAACAAGCCTCTCTGGTAGCTGAAGATAAAGCCATATATTCAGCTTCGGCTGAAGATAACGCCACCGTAGGCTGCTTTCTTGATTCCCAAGAAATAGGACCGCCTGCCAGCTCAAAATAAAATCCTGTGTATGAGCGTCGACTTACTGGACAGTTTGCAAAGTCAGAGTCTGAGTAGCCACGCAGTGTGTCATCATTTGTCTTTCTGTAAGAAATACCAACATTCTTAGTAGCACCCAAATATTGAAGACAACGCTTTGCTGCATTCCAATGAGTCTTATCGTAACACGAATTAAACTGACTCAAATAACTTACGGTAAATGCAATGTCAGGCCTAGTGTTTACAGCGAGAAACATGAGACATCCAATCAATGCTTGATATGGATAATTACTAGACTCACCTGAACCAGGTTCTAGCTTCTTTTGTGAAAGAGGCGTTGAAACATGTTTGGACTTTTCCATTCCAAACTTCTTCAACAATGTCTCAATATAAGTCCCTTGGTGCATTTTAATACCATTTTCGTTACTTATAATATTAATTCCCGTAAAGAAATTTATTTCTCCTAAATCTTTTGTAGAGAAATTTTCTTCAAACTGACTTTTGAAATTGTCAAATGTCATTTTATTTTTATATAAAATGACAAGATCGTCAACATAGACTGCTAAAATCAAGGAGTCGTTATTCGAAATCCTTTTTATAAAAACACAAGATTCCGAAGGAGTTTGAATAAAACCTATTGCAGACAAAATTTCTTTTAACTTTGTATGCCAGGCCCTTGGAGCTTGTTTTAAACCATATAAGGATTTCTTTAATAAGCATACCTTATTTTCATATTTATGCTGAACAAATCCTTCAGGTTGTAGCATGTAGACTTCCTCTTCTAAGTCTCCATTTAAAAAGGCTGTGTCTACATCCATATGCCGAACCTTGTAGCCTTCATGCACTGCCAATGCTAACAAAGTTCGCAATGATGAGTTACGTACAACCGGAGAAAAGGTTTCGTAGTAATCTACACCTTCTACTTGTGCAAAACCTTTAGCTACTAAACGAGCTTTATATTTTACTACATTACCTTGAGCATCTCGTTTTAGTTTGTATACCCATTTGCATGGTATACAGGGCTTATGACTTGGCTTGTCTACCAAGGTCCAAGTCTGCTTTTTAAGTAAAGCACTATACTCTTCATTCATAGCAGTAATCCAGCTATTTTTGTCATCACTAGTGACTGCTTCATGATATGAAGTAGGTTCTTCATCATCAGCCATTTCTGTTTTCAGATTACGCATTCTATTTCTAAGTGGATATCTACAGCCACTTGTATTAGAATGTTGCTCTTCAATAGCGTTTGGTGTTTGCTCCTCTGGAACTTCTATTGCATCATGATCAACTGCATCACAGAAATCCTCAGCTTCATGATCTTGAGTATTATAGTCAGCAACAGGGGCATCAGCTGTGGCTTCAACCTCATCCTGCCTCTGAGAATATTCTTGATACGAATCAGTTGACAGCAACAACGGAACAGTTTGGAAAGTTGCAACTTCCTCTACAGATGGACAAGTTACAATATTTTCCGTCACACCAACTCTGTTTTTCTTAAGATCTGTAAAACAATCTTCAAAGAATGTTACATCTCTTGCTTTTATCAGTCTTCTCGGATAAAGAGCATCTCTAAAGAGATAGCTGTTTGGGTCTGGGTTGTACCCAACGAAAATATATTGAGCAGCTTTAGCATCTAGCTTTTTCCTCTGACAAGAAGGTACATGGACTAGTGCTCGACAACCAAACACTCGTAAATGAGATAGATCAGGCTTATTCCCAGTCCATTTCTCCATTGGTGTTTGTGTTTTTAAAGCTACATGGGGACTCCTATTTTTCAAATAAACAGCGGCTTCAAAAGCATCTTGCCAATAAACCTTTGGCAATGAGCTTTCCGCCAGCATCGAGCGTGCTTTCTCTACGATTGACCGGTTAGTCCGCTCTGCAACTCCATTCTGTTGAGGGCTATATGGAACGGTGGTCTGATGCTCGATACCTTTTGACTTCAAGTAATCCGTGAACTCTTTATTCACGTATTCAGTCCCATTGTCCGTCCTTAGTGTCTTGACTTTTGCTCCTGTTTGTGTTTCTACAAAAGACTGAAATTCACAAAACTTATTCATCACTTCTGTCTTTGATGAAATAAAATAGGGGAAGATTCTTCGCGAGAAATCATCTATAAATAGGACAACATATTTGTTTCCTTGGAAAGATCTTTCGGACATTGGTCCACACAGATCAGAATGCACAAGTTCCAATAAAGAATTGGTTTTCTTATGCGGAATTGTTTTAAAAGGTTTCCTATTTTGCTTACCTTCAATGCACGCGACGCGAGGATCCTTATCAACCTCATCATAGTCCAAGCCAATAGCTTGACCTTGTTTAAGCTTATTCATACCAAAACGACAAAGATGACCTAAACGTTTGTGCCATAGACGATATTGCGACGGTCCAAAATGCACAATGTTGGCTGATAAATCCTCTGGTGCTTTGACAGTACAATCCAAGGTGTACAATCCACCATTAATAGAACCATGTAAAACAATTTGACCTGTACAAGAAAAATCTGTATAAAAATTACAACCTTTTTTATCAAAAACTACAGTATAACCTTTATCTACTGCCTTTTTGACTGAAATGAGGTTTGAATTCAAATTTGGAACGACTGCAACATCAGTAACAGTACCTACAGTGCCATCTTTAGTGCTAAACTTAAGTTCACGAACACCTGTACAGTCAATTTTTTCTCCATTTGCTACAGTTACTTTACCAGTATCATTCTGAAGTAATTTCACATTATGTAATAACTCCATACTTGAAGACATGTGATTTGTCGCTCCAGAATCAATAAACCAGTTCTCTTTCTGTTTATTCTTAACCGAATTTAAAGTTGTTGATAAGGTAACACCATTAGCACCTTTAGAACTAATTATCCTATTAGGACAGTCGGGCCGTTTATGTCCTGGTTCATGACATTCATAACAAACAACCTGTTTCTTGCTTTTATTTTTCTTAATATTCTTAGAATTTGAAACATTACCTTTCTGAATAGTTCTCAAAGCTGATGTGCTTGGTTCATGCTCCATCCTCAAAGATTCATTAAGTAATTTACCTCTTACTAGCTCGCTTGTGATGTTTACATTTGAATTCTCCAATGCCATCACTAGGGGATCATATCGTGGTCCCAAACCACCTAAAAGAATTGCAGCGACACTTGCATCTTCAATTTCCTTCCCAATATCTGCGAGATCTTGAACAGTACAAAGTACAGCATTTATATACTTCTCCATATTGTTTTCAAATGTATCTAAACAATATCTATAGAGTTGTCTTTCTAAAGCAAGTCTTCTGCCTAAGCCCTTTTCTTCATAGGCTGCCAAGAGAGCATCCCAAGCTTCCTTAGCTGTCTTTGCTCTACGAACATACGTTATAGCTGAACCGTTCAAGGTAAGACAAATTTTTGATAAAGCTATTAAATCATTTAAGTCTCTTACTGATTGAGGGGTAGGGTCTCCTTCTTTGTAACCTACGATCGCCTCCCAGAGAACTTCATGTACTAGATACATCTTCATCTTAAATTTCCACGACGCATATTCTTTCTTGCTCGAAAGTGTAAAATGTGGTAAAGATGAACTGCGGTGAGCGTGTCCAGCTCCATCGCCAGCTGCTTCCATCGTAATGTATTCAGACAATATTTTCAATACATAAAAACAAATACAGCCACTGACTTCAACAAAATTCTGATTTACCACTGTAAATACAAATTTTCCTTCGTGCTGATAACGATTTGTTGTATTTTTACATAATTTATAGAAAAACGTAATTTACAGTTACACAGCTTTATTTGAAGTACAATGAAAAATATGACATAGAACGATCAATACACATTTCAAAAAAGATAGTAGCCAGTATTATTCCAACAGTAGTACTGTATCCCAAAAATTTAAAAGCAAAAGAGCGAAAAAATTTTAATATTAGATTGAGAGTGCCAATAAAACGGCTGACTCCAATTTGACGGTCAACAATCTGTACTTGGTTAACTCAAAAGTCTAGACTAGCGTAATCGGATTAAACTTAATTTACTCATGATACAGCACTAAATACAAATAAAAAAAAATATCGCGACGAGTAAGCAGATTTTAAGATTACGGTTAGTTTTAAAAAAGTATGATTTGAATACTAAAATCTGGTGGATTAAACCATGTTAAAGTAACTAAAGTTAACTAACATGAAACTAAAGCGAAGATTAAGAATGACCTGCGAAGCTACCGCGTATCTATTATTAAATCTGAAGACCATCGATGGGCTTCGTCATACCACGACATTGGATAAAAGTCCCGTTGTTTGTTTTATTTAGATAAATAGTTTGATCAAGACCTCCGGAGACCAGCGGGCGGGGAGCTTTTGCGCACGGTGGTACGCGTCAGCTTAGCTATCCAAAGAGGAAACGCTGCCAGCCTTCTGGGAGCCTTGCCGTTAATTGCATGCCATAGATTGTATTTTGTACATATTTGTTGTATGTATAATAAAGCTAATAGTTTGCTATATCAAGTATTAGTCTCAATTTTTTTAACTGCAAATTCTGTAACGTTTTTTTTTTAATCTATATTAGGTACACACGGCTACACATCAAGCTATGCATTTCCAGTATAAGCTGATCTCGCACTGTATGGGATTTCCGTACAATGAGAGGTGAGCTTATACTGGAAATGTATAGCTTGATCTGTAGCCGTGTGTACCTATCCTGAATTTTTAATTTAACCTGTGTAAATGAAATTAAGCGCTCGTGGTGTAGCATGATTAGCCGTTCTTAATCGATCGGCAAAGTTAAGCTACGCCTGTCGTGGTCGGTACCTGGATGGGTGATCGCCTAGTGGTATTTCAAATCGAGCGTTTCCGTGCTTCGGAAGGCACGTAAAGCCGTTGGTCCCGGTTATCACTTAATTGTGATAGTCGTTAAGAGGACACACTGGTGGTGTTTTTTCCATACAAACGTAATCCTCAGTTTCCTCTCTGGATAATGACACTAGAGCAATGATTATTTTACCATGCAATCTGTAGGTGCCACTGTATGTCCCTCGGTTTCGTTTTTCTCCATAAATTAATTATTATAAAAACTAAAAATCTTCTAAAATCACAAAAACTCATCATTTTTAACTGCCCTTATCAGACGTCCAGAAAACAAATATGACGAATATAAATAATAAAAGGAAAACCGACCGACATAGCCAAAGCCCTTCTTATTACTATTCTTGAAAAATAATTAAAATCGATTCAGTATTGGAGGAGGAAACTGGGGATTACGAAATAGCGATTTCGTCAATTTTAAATAGGTATAATCGATCCAAGCTGCAGTTGTCTCTATCGCCTGTATTCGGGTAGGGTTGAGGGAGGAGAGGCTTGGACAAATACATATACAGTCAAAGAAGTGTCGCGTAGTAGTCGATAATATATTATCGATACCTGCTCTAGTGTTGTTCATCGATATCGATATAGTATTACGTCTTTGGTAACCTACATGTAAGGTATAGTGTGCCCTAACCAAGATTGTTCTTTTTTATACTTTTGAGTGATGAAGGATTAAAGAACAAGAAATGTGATCGTTCAAAGGTTATCATAATATCTAATATTTAGTAACCTTTTTCAAAATAACAGGACAAAATATCTATTTTTAAATGACTTAAAAAAATGAGATTATCAATTCGACACGTATGTATGTATTATTGGACTGCCAAACAATATTATATATTCAAATGATAATCTATTAGGACTTCCAAACAAATATACAACATTTTATAGGTGTATGTATGGTTGCCTGGCGTATGTGGACTATGAGAAAGCCTTTGATTCAGTCGAGACATGGGCGGTGTTACAGAGTCTACAGCGATGCCAAATCGACTATCGCTATATCGAAGTGTTGAAGTGCTTGTACAGCAAAGCCACCATGTCAATTCGGGTCCAGGACGAGAGTACGAAACCGATCCAGTTGCAGAAGGGTGTTAGACAGGGTGACGTAATTTCCCCGAAACTCTTCACCACTGCAATGGAGGATGTATTCAAGCTCTTGGACTGGAAGGGATATGGCATCAACATCAATGGCGAACACATCACTCACCTTCGATTTGCCGACGATATAGTCATAATGGCGGAATCGCTGGAAGCTTTGAACATCATGCTCAATGACCTCAACAGAGTTTCTCAACAGGTAGGCCTCAAAATGAATATGGACAAGACAAAAATTATGTCTAATGTTCATATTCCGCCAATGCCGGTAATTGTTGGGAGCACTGTCCTCGAAGTTGTAGACGAGTATGTTTACCTAGGACAAATTGTCCAACTAGGTAGGTCCAACTTTGACAAAGAGGTCAATCGAAGAATCCAACTCGGCTGGGCAGCGTTCGGGAAGCTACGGCATATCTTCACGTCCAAAATACCTCAGAGTCTGAAGACAAAGGTCTTCAATCAGTGCGTGTTACCAGTGATGACATACGGGACAGAGACGTGGTCTTTCACTGCTGGCCGTATAAATAAACTCAGAGTCACTCAGCGAGCTATGGAACGAGCTATGCTCGGAATATCTCTACGTGACAGGGTCCGAAATGAGGACATTCGTAGTAGAACGAAAATGACCGACATAGCTCGTAGAGTTAGTAAGCTGAAGTGGCAATGGGCAGGCCACATCGCTCGAAGAGCTGATAACCGCTGGGGAAGAAAGGTTCTAGAGTGGCGACCACGTACTGGAAAGCGCCGAGCGGGACGACCTCCCACCAGGTGGACCGACGACCTGGTCAGAGTCGCTGGGCGCCGCTGGATGCAAGCGGCCCAGAACCGTTCGAAGTGGAAATCAATGGGGGAGGCCTATGTTCAGCAGTGGACATCAAATGGGCTGATATGATGATGATGATGTATGGTTGTAAGTATGCATATTTATCCACGCATTTCTCGGAAACTATTAATCGGATTGTGACTATACTTTTTAGTTTCGTACCCGAATAGGTAGACAGCTGAAATTTTCAGAGAATATGTATTTCTATGACGGCTATAACAAAAAATAATAAAAATGAAAAAGAAAAATTAAAGGGGCCGCTCATACAAGAAACTTCTTTTTTTTGTCATAGCAACGATAAGTTGTTTAATATTGTACGGATCCCTCTGTGTGTGAGTCAGACTCTCACTTGGCTGGTATATTTATTTAAAATCGACTTGTAATTTCTTTTTCTTACATTTACGAGGATTTGACCAAAGTTTTCAGATATTTTCCCTTTGACACAACCAACTCCCATAGCTCGTATCAATAAGCCAGCCCGACACACTTATTATTCCATATCTTAAAAACTATTGAACTGATTTTGATGAAACTTCCTCACAAAATTTCAGGCTTCCAAACTAATATACAAAATTTCATAGGTGTATGTTTGTCCACGCATTTCTCTGAAACTATTAATCGGATTGTGATATTTTTTTATTGGTTTACATTTACTTCAACTCAGTGAGAGTTTTATTAAAATCGGTTAAGTTGTTTTCAAGATATGGAATAAGTAATACGTGCGGCGGCTTGGCTTGAGCTTGGTCAAATTCTAAATAATAAGAAATAAAAAAAGTTGGTAATTGAAATAAAAAAGTAATTTAAAAAACTAAATCGACTTCAAAATACACAAAAAAAAAAGTTTTTTTTTTCTTTTTTATCGACTTCCAAATACACTAAAAATAATGAAATAACTCTAATCTAACGCTGATTTGAAGTCAGCGAAAGAGCACGACGTATTCCAGTAAAAATATTTCGCTGACTTTAAGACAGTGTCAGATTAGAGTTATTTTTAATATTTTGTGAAGAAGTTTCATCAAAATCGGTTCAGTTTTTTTCAAGATATGGAGTAATACGCGTGAAGGCCTGGCTTGATACGAGCTACGTTTTATTATGATTCTACAATATTATTTCAAGGGCTTGTTTTATACGTATAAATAAGCTCTTTCACTAGTAAAAAAACTACTTCATAATACACAAAAACTATGAAATAACTGTAAACTGAAAATATCTTAAAGTCCCGAAAGAGCACGTCGTATATATTCAATTAAAAATATTATAGCTGACATCAAGACAGTGTCAGATTAGAGTTATTTTTTACTTTCGCACTGTTCCCTAAGTTGAAGTAAATATAAGGCATTAAAAAAAGAATGTTCACAATTCGATAAATAGTTTCGAAGAAATGCGTGGACTGTGGACAAATATAAATCTATAAAATGTTATATAGGTATTTGTTTGGAAGCCCTAATAGATTATCATTATGTGAATATAATGCAGTTCTAATAATATTACATACATAAATGTCGAATATATAATCTATTTTTTTATATCGACTCAAAATACAAATAAAATAACGTATGGTTAGGTATTTGTTCTAATTTCAAAATCCCTAATGTCACTTGGAACAACAGAACTGCAAGCGCTGAAAGGTATATCAACTTGCCAGTCGCCGGCCGAATCTCAGAAATATAATATTACAAGTAAAGTAAAATCGAGGGGCGGGCGGTCGGTGGGAGCGGTGCGAGCTACGGCACGCACACTTGCACCATGCACAGTCTGTTCACTCACACATTGATTTCCGGGCCACAGCGCGACAGCAATAGATTTGTTAAATACCTATCTTTCAAATTTCTTGCAGCCATCCTTTCATCTTAAGCTACTTGGATGCCTCCTAGGCGGCTTGAAAAATTCCTACAGTAGGTTGACCACTAGCCTACCTCCACCGATCCGCAGTGGGCACGCGTGGTGGAGTATTGCCCATTCCTTTCACCTTCATTTGTGAAAGGAGGCCTGTACTCAGCAGTGGGACATTATAGGCTGATGATGATGAATATAACTCTAAGGTTTTTTATTCATTACACCATTCAACCAGTGGAAGAAAGCTTATTTATTTATTATTTATTTTATTGCAGATACATGGGAATAATCTGAATGGAGGAAATGATGTACTAATTACTGCAGTGCAATTCCTCTGAAAGCAAATTCATTACGATTTTTTATTGATTACGATAATTGGCATTTATAATCCATAAAATAACTAATGAAAATTATAAAATACTTAATACAAAAAATAGAAAGAAAAAACAACAACCGGTATTTACAATAGATTAATAGTTAATTTTTTTTTCAATTATCGTCTCATTTTCATTAATAATACCTTCGCGCACACTCCAGCGACATTTAAATTGTGTTTGGCTGCTACGATTGGTCTGGCTTCTTGCAAAAAGTATTGAAATAGTTCCCTGAGTAGCATATATAAAAGTCAGCTCCCAGAATTTAAGTAAAGAACGTGATGTACATAACATATTCATACGTTTTAAGAACATACTAACACTACTCAATTCTATAGATTTTGTCCGTCAGAAAATAAGGAAGTTCTGGCGGCACTGGGATCTCCTACTCGCATTGTGCTCGTTGAAAATCCCTGGCCAGAAGGGGCGATTTCGCCGCGATTCTCTCGCGCGTATTACGAGTCAAAGTATGGGAGAAGTGCACGCGATTTACGCACGTATTTTAAAATCGCGCCATGCTTATGGACGCAATGTATGGGCTCCCAGTATCTCGCCAATGCGCGTAATGCATTCACGCGAGAGAATCGCCGTGACTTCGTCCTTTCTGGACAGGCACTAAGCTCGTTGTAAGTCTACACTTTACATCGCCAGCAATGAACGAATTCGGTTCGTTAGCGGCTCGGCTCGTGCTAGGTTCGCGTAGCATTGACGCACCAGATATATAAAATTGAAGACAATACTGTAAGCTTAAAAATAATTGGACAGTTTTACAAAAACCTTAAACCGACTTCAAAGTACACTAAGAAGTTATCAAAGCCTGATCTGATGACAATGAGACCAAACGGGAAGTGTACCCTTTCAAATAGAAAAAGTATTTTCCAAATCGGTTAATAAATGACGGAGTTATGAGGTAACAAACATAAAAAAAAAAAAAAAATACAGTCGAATTGAGAACCTCCTCCTTTTTTTGAAGTCGGTTAATAACATACAATATCTTCTACGTAAAGAAAGGAGGTCAACAGTTGCCTATAAAAACATCGTATATGAGTCTGATATGTTACAAATGCCATATTATTACTGCATAATAGCGGTTCTAATAAAAACAAGCCTTCGTGTTTACTCACTCCCAAGTGCACCCGCACCGCGGTAGTTCATCCCGGGGTCCAACTTTACTCCCGCGTACTTTAAGTTGCCAAGTTCTCTGTAAAACAAATAAGGCATTTGAATTTCCCAGCTCACTTTGAATTGAATACTCCCGAGTTGAAGTTGTGAACTCCGACTTTAAAAGTCATGTTTTAAAAAGGCTGCAAAGTAGTATCGTAATGTACATAGAGGAGGTTGTGAAGTTATTCGACTTTTTTTGATGTTATACATGTATAGTGGAATAAATAATAAATAAATATCCTCGGGCATTCCTCACACACGGTCTTCTGATCCCAAACTAAGCAGAGCTTGTACTATGGAAACCTACTTGATATAATACGGAAAGATAACTGATACATACAATTTTTTCAGACTCAGGACATACAGGCATATTCATGCACACAAATATATGTTCTGTGTGGAAATATAGCTCACGTTTATAGGCCTGTGTTTGACCACAATATCACCATGGTAAGTGATGATGTGGCCGAAGGTGATAAGCACACAAATTAAACATTAAAATCTCGCTCCATTTGCCGTTTCCATTCACTAAAAAATTTAAACCCAGGTTCATAACTGTCAGTTAAAGCAAATAATTGAACAGTACATTAACAACGGTTAAATTAATCATCAACTGTCATGGAGATAACGAAGTGGAGCGTGCGGGGGATGCATTAGTTTATTACGTGACTTGTGGCATAATTAACGACAGTTGCCGCCACACTGTTTGACTATACCCGACGATACCAAGCGTTAACTGTGATTTGTGGGTTTCATTTTTGAATTGTTTACTTATATTATAATATAACTTGGTTTATAAGACTTAAAATATATTTTCAACACTCGCTCGTGAAGTGACATTTATTGCAAAAACAAGTCTGTTTTTTTCCTCGCAAGTGTGTTGAAAAACGTCGTATGACACGCGTGTGCATTGATTATTACACTCTCGGCTCCCATATCGTGTTCGCCTGCGGCTCACTCGCTTAATACCGCCTGGAGTGCTAACCAACTTTTCACACATGTATCATAATATACTATTATAGTTGTAATCATAGACATAGGATTTCCCTACGCTAACTAGACCTAAGCATGGAAACGAAATATGAGAATCCTTATGACACTTTGTGAGAGCGAAAGAGACGCATAGACATTTTAGGCGTGACTCAATGTTATTTTTAACCGACTTCAAAAAAAGGAGGAGGTTCTCAATACGATTTTATTTTTAACCGACTTCAAAAAAGGAGGAGACTCTCAATTCGGTTGTATTTTTATTTTTTTATGTTTGTTACCTCATAACTCCGTCATTTATTAACCGATTTGGAAAATTCTTTTTTTATTTGAAAGGGTACACTTCCCGTTTGGTCCCATTGTTAGATCAGGATTTGATTACTTCTTAGTGCACTTTGAAGTCCGGTTTAAGTTTTTTGTAAAACAGTCCAATTATCGTTTATCGACCCATATCAACCCGTGTGCTTATGTATGATTTCGCATAAACTTTTCATTTGTTATTACTATGTTGTGTCGTTATAATAACTAAGTAGCTGTTCCCCGCGGTTTCACTCGCGTACCCGGGATAATATTTGGGGATAACGTAGCTTCATGTTAGTGAAAGAATTTTTCGAACCCGACTGGTAGTTCCAGAGATTAGCCCGTTCTAACAAACAAAAAAACTTTTCCGCACTTTTTTCATCCAATACTCTCATTCAATGTATAGTATTTATAAGCATATGTGGTGAAGAAATACAGCTATCTTTTATCTATCTACTAAACCTACAAAATCTTTAGCAAAACTCAATCCTATTCAACAAAAGGCATACAAATAGACCTCCGCAAAGACCTTAGAAGGCGGAAACAATAAGGAACCAAAATAACTAATTTGGCTTCAGCCCGGCAGCACAAAGGCTCCGAATAAAGATTAAACGTAATTACGACAGTGTTTGCCGATGAGTACTGCCGGGTGATAATTTCTGGGTTGAAGGTTTGTGACCGATGGATTCTTAATCAAGTATCTCATGTATTTGTTTGTAAACGTTGTGATGTGTTATTTTAGAGTATAGTTAAATATAGTCATAGCGTGGTGGAATATGTACAGTAGTACCCAACTAATAAGGCGCGTCGTGAATCTTCGTTCGCACAATGCTTAAAACTTACAATCAACCTTAGATCACTACTATAAGGTTCATAATACACTACAGCAGTTAGTTCCGTCTCACTCGCAAGTCACGCCCCTACGCACGGCGCGCGCTAACATGACGGCAGCTGCCGACCAATAGCATTTCCCTTTGGAATAGTAAGCCTAAGTTCGCACGGGCGTTTAAAAAACTGAGCTCTACGTTTTTTTACTAGAAGGTATGAAATTTCCTGACGTAAAAGAACGTCAGCGTGCGAACACGTATAGCAAAAGTCATACGTTCTATACAGGTTGTAACGGAAAATGTATACACATTAGAGTAATCCACTTTTTTGTTACTAGGCGCACAGATCGCGGAAGATTAAAGTTTATATTAATATTAGCAAGGGACGCAAAATGATAATGAACCTCATTGACCGGTGACATGTTGGTTAAGATTTTAATTCAGTAAACTTGAATCCAAAAATTTGGTTTGAATTTTTGAGTAATTTTTTTTAGCTGAAACTTTTTATAGATAGTCTGTATCTGACGTAGTCTTCACCCCCCTTCTGATGTATATGCCCTTTCTGTTACACCCTATATATTATAACGTTGAAAATAACGCGCGTAAAAATCGTTCGTGCGAACGTGGGCCTAAAGTTAATTAAATACAAAAGACCTAAAAACGTTATACACACTATAATGCGAAACATTAGGTACATACACTACCAAGCGTTTGACACTCCACACACGTATACTCTTTTCTTAATCTTCTTCTTTTTAGTTTTTTAATATGACAACCAAATTTTATTCGGACATATTTCAAAATTATCCTTAGTTCATTTGTGATAAAGAATTATATTTGAATTTCGACTCATGGGTGACCTCTAGTATACATAATTACAACCAGACTCAAGACATGCTTTTGTTCATGCACACAAATGCATGTCCTGGGTAGGAATTGAACCCACGAACTGCGGCGTGTAAAAATAAGCAGAGATACAATCACTTGACATATGATAATAATCACAATCCATCCAATAAACACCTGCTACATGTAGCAATCCAACGATATTACTTTTTACATCCATCAAGTATCAAGACTGTTCGAGCACATAATCTAAATTTAATTGAAATGTGACAAAGTGCTATTGTTAACCCTATATACCCCGATGTGAGGTAAATGAGGCTATAATGCCCCTTCACAATGGAGATATCTCAATGGTATTATAATGAATTGTTGTAGAGCGTTCATTTCTTAGAAATCTCAGTGAATAAAGCACCTACGTATGAATAGGCGACTTTATAGATCCGAGATTGTATTGTTAAGATGAATAGCAGTCATTATCGAAAGATATCCACTGTTGAGTTTGTTTGAATAATTTTATTTTCAGCCGCAGGGCCTTATTATCGCCCCTGTTTGGAATTATATAGGATTTCTTGAAAGTTTTAGAAGTGTCGACAATTATTTAAGTAAACTCAATTGAAGTGTGGCGTGGTTTTAAATATTGATTTGACTTAAATATAATGGATTTTTATCATACCAAAAGGCCACCTAATGACGAGTGGCCAAGGTCGCTTATTAATTAGCAATACCAGTGACCAACCTTTACACAGCCTGAAAGGCAAGGAAAATAATGATTTGGTTGTAATTTATTTTAAGGACAACTTTAAGACGGTAAGCTCTTTGAGTTGAATCCAGACACAAATAGTGCCTACGAATGGCCTACGAGCTACGCGATATCAGTGCTACGATGAGCCTACGAGCAGCTACGAGCGCCTACGAGAGACGAAATAAACTAGAATGTATGTCCATGCCTACTCTCTATGAGGATCAAATGCATACTTAGATTTTGGGTTATAATAGGTTGTATGTAGATTTTGCTTCTGGTTAAAATACTGATAGTATTTACAGGCTTATTATCACCAAAAAACTATTTTAATTCAAAATGTACTTCGAGGCATTAAAAATCTTTAATTTCGAATAAACGTAAACAGCAATAGCATTACACCATAAAAGCATGGCAGAACGACCCGCAAACATCCAAGTCTCCCCACATCCTATCTACATTCTATTTCGCACTTAACCCCTAAACGCTCACATAAAACTAAAGCGAATTCGCGTTGGACGATAGGAGAATTTCGCTATACGTCATATATGAGCAATAAAATTGTGCGTAGCGGTCATTATCGCGTTTCTTCAGACCTTTGATTTATATAATGGTAGTGGCGCGTACATAAATTCGAATTCCTTGTGAATACTGAGTTATTGTTATTTCTTCGTATAGCAAATACGGTAAAATGTCACGTTGCGTGTACGAAATTGAGGACAATAATCTATGTATCTTTTTCTTTATATTTGAAGCAAAATTGATAATGCAGTAATTTTGCAAAATTACAGTTATGGTGGTTTGCGTTTATTTTGTCATTAATTTTTATTTGAACAAAATATGATTACTAATTTTAGGCGCCGATCCCACGGAGATAGTTTTAGCGTTCTGCGTTCAGATTTCTGCGTTTCGCGTTCACTGTAAACTGTGCGGCGCCTTTAAAACTAAAATAAATTGTATGACATGTGATCGGTAGCGAATATTGCAGAACTCTAGACTGCTTGCTGTGTGCACTATAGTGAATACGAAACGCAGAACTCTGAACGCAAGACTCTAGAACTCGGACCGAACTGAGATCGGCGCCTTAGTTACTTATTATTTGTATTGCTTTCCGCCGCGCTGTTTTTCCTGTGTGTTTCAGCAGTATTGAAATTATGATAAGATTATTATGGTATGGCAAAGGACATAGGCTACTTTCTACCATGGGGGACATCTAGTAATAATATAATGTTTCTACAGTAACTATCTATTCCTCGTGGCCCGAACGGGCGGCCTGAGGGTTGCCGCTTCGGACAAAGGATAAGCCTGGGTATTCAACGAGGTAATGTGGCCAGCTTACTGAGCAGTCTGCAGCTGGGCCACATCATCTCGTGATCCTGATTATTACTATTTTTAGTGTTTACATTCAGCTCTGTCTATATTTAACTTTAATCGAGTTAAGGACACGTAACATTGTGGAAATATCCCTCTGCTTTGTTTGGGAATAGATAGCCTTGCGTGGAGATTTTCCCATATTATTTTTATTTATTGTAAATATAATTTCTTGTGTTATCCTGTTAGGTAGCACCATCACATTAATATTAATAAGAAGAAAAAATGCAAAAGGAATTATGTTGGACTGTCTGTTTATTGCATTATATGTGTGTCAAGTGCGAAGTATGGAGAGGGATAAAGGCTACTTTTAACCTCGATAAGGCAGACGAAACCATGAGGGATAGCTAGTCTATAATTATATGTATATAAATGAATCCCTATTTCCCTTGGACACGCCATAACTTGAGTATGATTTTACCGATTTCGTCCATCTTCATCAAGTTTTGTAGTAAGCAAAATTTTATTTAACAGTAACACAAAATTTGTAGTCACTTTAGTCCATTTTTCAGTGAATTCTAGGAAAATAAATATATAATATAAATATCATAAAAAATACAGATTATAACATTCTAACAAATATTCTAAATGAAAAAGAGAGTGTGTTTATAACCGCTCTAATCGTGATGGAATTTGGTACAAAGGTAACCTATGGCATGCAGGCGAACTTTGGCTACCTTTCAACCCGAGAATGCAAAACTGCTGTGCGATAACTAGTTTTTCAATAAAAAAAATTAATCCTAGCAATTACATCAACAATCAGAATGCCATTTCCAGAAACTGCCAGTTCCATGCCTGTTAGCACGCAATACGAAGCTACAAATAAAAGTATAGCCGAGTTTCCGACACAATGCGAAATATTCCTTTTTTTCCCCACTTTTTCCATTCCCCCGCGTATATACATCGTTGTTTAAGCAAAACAACTGGCTCCCAAAACGGGCATAGTAGTCACAGATTCGTGATAGCAAAGAGAATTATACCACCCTCGGGCTGTATTCAATTAGTGGACGAATTTGTATGCCGCGGTGTCAAGTTTACGCTTTTGTACATTCCAATCATAGTGAGTGACGATTGTTTTATTTTGTTATATCACATGACATTTTAGAATAATTGGACTGTTTTACAAAAAGCTTAAACCGACTTCAAAGTACACTAAGTAGTTGGAATGTCGTGAGAACGACTCAAATGTCGTTTTCATAAATTGTCCGTTCCCACACTTTATGCTTAGTAAGTAATTTAGTAAGTAAGTTATTGTTGTATCCTTTTTTACATTCAATAAATGACAATAGAACTTATAACACGTCTTTCCTTTAAGAGCTCCGATGGAAGCTCATTTCATGGCGACTCTGCCAGTAACTTAAATATAACAATATGGGAAAACATTACTCCAAAGAAGAAGTCGTGATCAAATCCTGATCTGATGACAATGGGACCAAACGGGAAGTGTACCCTTTCAAATAAAAGGTAACAAACATAAAAATAAAACTACAACCAAATTGAGAACCTCCTCCGTTTTCTTGAAGTCTGATAAAATACTTGTAGAGATGGCTACAAAAATTTTTTAAACTCTGAGAACGACATTATTAGACAGTATTATTTCTACACGAGCTCTGCACTAAGAAATTAACCATTGTAATATAGCCAATATAATTACATGGTGGAAGGGTTACTGTGCACCTACGCCTACTATCATTTTTTTTTTTAAGTACGAGTTCTAATAGTTTTGGGGCCGTGTGTAAAGAGTGTGAAGAAGTGTCAAATCTAGTACCATTTTCTACTAAACAATAGATAAGATTACTTACTAGGTATAATGGCTTTGACTTTGAAAAAGAATCGATTTTTTGTAAAAAAAAGCCAAACATTCAGATTTACCAAAGAATATTTTAAAAATGTAACCTTGCTGAGTTTCTTGCCGGATTCTTCCCAGTTGCAGGCCGAGCTCCGAACCGGTGGTAAATTCAGTAAAGACATTCATAAGTGTCCTTCTGGGGCTTAAATTGAATAAATGGCTTTTACTTTGACTTTGAATACCAGTCAAATATATGAAGAAAATATTAAAGCAAATTGAAACGTTATAAATAATTTATATCAATTTATTCAGTGACCAAACAAAGGTTTTGCATTGGAGAAAGAATCAAAATTCTAGTCGAGTCTAGTATCGGGAACATATTTTTTTTAAGAAACGCTTTCATATTATCTAATAGAGCGAATATAAAAAAAAATACAGCAAACCCATCTTCCCTACAAAGTTTCAAAACAGAATAAACATGAGTTATTAATCCCGTTTGCGATATCTAAGCTAATTTATAAAGAAAATAAAACGTTATAGCTGTTTGATTATGCTATTTACGATTTTTATTTAGCTACTCGTAAAATAACAAACAGGAAAGTTGGATGATCTTGACAGCTTTATTGGTGAGAGAAATGACATAGTTAAAACTTATGCTTTCCGCTCGGCGGTTTCACTCCTTTTTGTAGCACAAAATAATTGCATAGCGTGTGTCGCTCGGCAGCTCCTTTAGAGGTTGCGTTTTGAAAAACTTGTCCTAAAAAGTACCTGCCGTAGTCGGCCAATCAGTCTGTTTTATTAAGAAGAGGTGAAACTACTTCCCCCTTATTACATAATAAGGTTTTAGTCGAGTCTTGGTTTAAAGATAGCGCCAGCCCTCTTTGTTATATGACAATAGAAAGTGACGGATAAATAGGGTGACTGGTAATTAGTAACGATACTTAGACACATGATTGTACTCATGATAACAAACAACTTTCCCAAAGAAACTTAGTCGAATTTTTTTGTACGAATACGAAACTAAAACAATGACTGAAAAATAATTCATATTATGGCATTTGATTTTTTTACATGGTCTCATTTATAGAGTTATGAGATATCAAAAAGAGCAGGCGGTATATTGACTATATTTATAATATAATAATAAAAAACAACATGTAATTCGGTATAAAAACATAACCACAAAATTGCTTTATACATCCACTCAGCTATCAAATATTACGCAATTGTAAATAACATACATTTTGATAACATCTCATCGCCATCATTGAGTACAATTTTCGGTTTTTATTAGATCTCTAGATTAACAACCTTGCTCCGTTCTACGGGAACTTTATTGAGGTATAAAAACTGGTATAAATTCAGCTATTAAACCAACGGACTTACTTTAAATTAACCAGAAAAGAAACTGACACCGCAATTCTGAAAACCAACAAAGTATACATTATTTATAACTTGAGCTTTATGAGGGTATCTTAAATAAATGAAACTGGTTTTTTTTTCCTAGGGACTTTGTTCTGGAATTTTACGAGCGTGTTCTTCAGGTTGGGATAAATGATATAAGTATAGTAGTTAAGGTATGTTAGACTAAAGACTATACTATTCGTACGTTAACAGATGGGCCGTATTATGACGACTTATTAACTACCTACTGTGTACATACAGTAAATAATAAGGATTTTTTTATGTAAATTCGTGTAAACATGTATTCAATAGGGACATTTTCTAAATCAATCGATCAACAGATTTTGATGGAAATATTACAGGAAAAATACAATGAACAAGCATAGTTCTTTTGAAATCATCAAAATTCATTTACAAACAAAGATAGTAGGTTTGGTTATTTACAACCGGTATAGCACAAAACAAAGAATATAGTCGAAACCCTCGGTAAGCCAGTCTGAATTTTTTATTTACATAATTTTGTTTATAATAACATTTTCGTTTTTATAAACAAAAATTGTTCATCAATCTGATAAAAACTTTAGGAAGGGTAATAAATTTCTATCTTTACCCCAGGTTATTTATTCCTAAATACCTACATCACTTCAAGAAAATGCTGGGGAAGGTAAGCAAATTTTTAAGGCACTCCCTCCATTCCTCGCTCCATTAGATTTAACATCCCCTAAGGGCAATGGGAAAATATTAGCCACAGCGTAAAACGTCATCACGCGCACACGCCGTACGGGATTTAGTTAGTTCCAAATTTGAATATCAGCCAATCAGGGCTCGACGCTCTGGGGTTGCCACGACCCTATCTACATTCAATTATTACATATTTTTATCCATTCGCTGAAAAACCGCTTCCATGTAAACAAGTATTTTGCTAGAGTTATTTATTATTTAAACGTGCTTTTTCGTGTTTATTTGAAATGTTTGATTTAGTTTCGGGATTGACGGTTTTATTTATTGAGAACTTGATTTGTGATTCGGTCGGTTGGAATTCGTTTTGATAAATGTTTTTTTTAATTTTATGTTTGTAATTTTACTGTTATTTACCTGAATGTATCAATTCAAAGGTATTTGCTGATTTTTAGTAAACATTATGAATATTATAAGCATTTCGATTTAAATTCCATAGTAATCGTACACTCACATATCGGTGCGTCTACGCTATGCGAACCGACCACGAGCCGAGCACACGTGGAGCACGAACTTACAAGCCTCGAACGAGTTGTGCTCACGCTCGACTGCGCTCCGCCAATTAACAGTTTTTTGACGAGCACAGGAATTTGCTTCGCGCTCGTTTTGTAAGCTCATTGTACGTCCACCATGATATCGCGAGCGACAAACGAAAAGCGGCTCGACTCGTGCTCGGTTCGCATAGCGTAGACGCAGCAATGACAAATCAAACCACAAAAAACAATAAAACAACAATAATAACTGAATAACAGTCGGTACTCCTTATACGCCAATTCATGTAAAAGCCAATCAAATGTAACGGGCCCCAGGAGGAAATGTCAATAACGCCTATAACACGCGATTCGAATCGCTCGGGAGTCGCGAAATGTGTTTTTTATTAGGGTTCCTCACGTCAAAAGGTAAAAAACGGCTCCTTTATTGGTGCACTCGTTCTACTTTCTACTGTTCGCTTGATGAAATTTCAATGCGGTCCAGGGCAGTATTTAGTATTGATGTTGTTCGCGGACAGGGACGGACTAAGGGACTTAATTTTTTTTTCTGTCAAGCAGGCATGCTGTCCACTGGATGGTAAGTACATTAACAACACCAGGTGGCATGTGATGCCAATCTATACCCAGAAGGCAATTGCTCTCATGTGGAAATATCAGAACAGAACACACGGAATTAAATTATTATTTACGTGGATTTTTGTTTAGAATCTATTTTTATGTGTATGCTTTATTGTATTGTATAATTGTTTGCTTTCCTCAATAAATAAAAATTAATGCAGCTTCAGGTGTTTTTCAAGATTTTGATGAATTCAGTTGGTAGGTACCTACTAAGTTCGCAAGTTCCGTTCTATTTCCTTGCGGATAGAGGTAGTGACAATTGTAATAGTATTTTAGCATATCCATCCTCCGACAAAGCCAAAATTTTGTACGAATTACTTAAATAAGGATTAAGTTCATAACTGTTTTATTCTATTTCATTTGTTTGTCACTTTAATTTTGTACCTTTATAAGGCGATATGGTCGCTCAGCGACAAAACCATTCAATAAAAATAAAACTTTAATCGGAAAATAAATACCTTTGCAGTTATAATGCGATATCTATACTAAATACCACAAAAAATATCAAATTATAAGGATAGAAAATGAATAATATTTTATAATCGCTTCAACGCTGTCTGGAAATAACAAGAAAGCTAAGATTAAGTTAGCGGTGCCTGTTCGCTCTGCAATGATCCCTATATTGAGTCTCAGAATAAGCTCATTTGTATATTTGTGTTATCTCATTTAAAGCCGTACCGGGGTCTGGTTTTGAAAAAAGATAACAAATATAATCTGATATCAAAATAAATGTCAATTTCGTAAGAATTATGAAAGTATACTAATTCATTCCTTTTTAATGTGAGTTCTATTTAAAAACATTAATTTGAAACTACCACGCTGAAATACTTTCCACGAGTACTTACCGATGTGTTCAGAGAATTGCACTTAACACCTAGTTCCCTTCTAAGTTCAGTGTCCATTCCCTCTTTGGCATTTTATTTTCACCACAATGCACAAAATACAAATAAGTTATATACAATTTTTATTTTTATTAAAAAACAACAGCTTCAACAAATAATTAATCTATGCGGAGTAGAAATAAGGCCTCGAGTTTCGACTCAATAAGTCTGCCGGCACCTTGTGACGTGTGAGTTACGAACATCGACAAGTTAGTACAAAAAAAAATCAAAGTAAGAGGAATTTTAATAATTGGCAATTGCAATTTCAACTATTTTTTAAACTAAACAGCATCTTTTACTTGGGAGTTCATATGCGATATAGTTAGTTATATTAATGAACCAATCTAATATCTATATCTTCATAAATCGTTTACCTAGGGTTGACATTGACATTATTATGTTAAATTTAACAAACACCTATTAAGATAACCCAGGTTAACGCAAGGCCTAAATATCAAAACATTAAAACTTTATACCTGTTTTAGCCACTTCATCATTTACCATGGTGAAACATTAACCAAAGTAAAAACCGGCCATTTGCGAGTCGGACTCGTACCCGAAGGGTTCCGCACAGACGTTTTTTGTATGTGGCCCCCGTTTAATATCTATGTTAGTTTTTAAGGTATATATATCTATGGGTCACTGGTAGCCTGAAATAAATGGATTATTATTATTATTATTTTATTTCATACTTATTATTTGTTGGTAGAGCTGGAATAGAAATACACATTCTGTGAAAATTTCAACTGTCTACCTATTACGGTTCATGACATACATCCTACATACAGACATACAGATGAATGGGCGGATAGACGGACGGACGAACAGCGGAGGCTAAGTAATAGTCCCATTGGCACCCTTTCGGTACGGAACCCTAAAAGAATGTAATATGTATGATGTCCCAAAAGTTATTTAACTATGTGCTGTCCCCAAAATGAAGATTTTAGTATTCCAAAGTGTTTCAGCGTCAAATATTAAACTTCCCCGAAAGCAGAAACGCTCCATCAATGTACAATCTCGTTCCGTTAAATTTAAATTGTGTCAGGTAAGTGTTTTACAATTCAAATGTACGAAAACTTAGTCGCCACGAAAAGGTGAAAACTGTAATAAAATATACCAACTTGATCTCGCTTTAAGTTGAGTTTTAATGCCTCTTAAATAAACCAAGTTCTTGAATGAAACCATTCTATTTCCTCTTGTGATCTTTTGAAGGGTCATTCGAGTGTATACCTAATTGTTTTTGTATTTGGGTCGAAGTTTGTTGTAGAACCATTTCAACGATTTATTTTGTTTTGGCAATCCGCTAGATGACATCAATAAATTATTGGATATTACTGCCGTACTCAAAGACGTCAAGAACTCTAGACCTGTCCCTTTCTATAGCTATTCAATAAACAAAGATAGAGATACTTTAATGACGACTCTGAGTACGGCAGTAAGTGTTGCGAATTTGGGCTTATATTAGTACTACTGCCCCCCGCGATTTCACCCGCTTTCCCCGGTAAAAATTAGCCTATGTCCTTCTCCATACCATAGGCTATCTGCATGCCAAATTTCATGATGATCCGTAGATTGGTTGAGGCGTGAAGGCGTAACAAACAAATAAACAAACTCATTTATATTGTAACTCATCATTAGTTAAGGATAGTAGATTTGTTAATGATATTGGGTGGAATTAACAATCTAAAACTGCCTCAGTCCAGGGTCACGATTCTCACGCGTAATCGTATACAAAGTGAATACAACAATGCGACAATGAATGAAACCACGTAAAGTACTCATAAATACGAATAACTTTGACTATGAAACCAACTTCGAATTCGAAAAACAGCTATTTCATGCAAAAGGCCAATGTCTCTTCGGCTAACATGTATGAAGCAGCTGTTTTTAATTTGCGATTTTTATTTTATTTATTTTATTATCATGGAAACAACAGCACTTAAAATTAAAGGTACAGTTTGAAACATACTTTTAAAACATATTGCCAATTACAGTTTCCTTCTTTTTAAACTATACAAACCATCGTTTTGATATAATAACGAAAAGCGAAAGCGAAACTACAAATTACATGATATTTTTTACATTTTACAACAATTAATTTAAACAATAAAAAACAAAGAAAGAAATGATATACCTCAATATTTAATTTGATTGAGTATGTGTTTGTGTTTGTGTATGTGTTTGTGTATGTGTTTATGTATGTGTTTGTGTATGTGTGTGTGGGGAGGTGTATCCAAGAAACCTATGATGATATATTTTGGTTGCTGTCGTTGAGAAGTAATATGACATGTTTCTTGAAAGATGCCTTAGTTTGATGGAAGATATCCAGTGATGAAAAAAGTTTGTTATAACTATTCACTGTGCGACAAATAACAGCATTTTGAGCGTAGTTAGAATGGCACAATGGAACATTAAACATTACAATGTGTCTTGTGCGCTTTGAAGTTGGTCCCATAGTAGAAGTTGTTTGTAATGAGTACTTTCCGTAGTTTAATTTATTATCGCATTTTCGTATCTAACATGTATGGAACCTATAAAATAAATGTTGAAACCAATTTTTGCCGAAGAATAAAAAAAAAATAACGAAGCCTTTTTCCCCTCTACAGACGGCTGTCAATTGAAATATTGAATAAATAGCTTCAATCACTTATAAATGTAATCAAAGTATTCTTAGCGAAACAAACATTTTAGTTTTATTACTGTGTTGAACATTTCTGTTATTTCCCAACACACAGATTTATTTTGTCGTCTCAAGCGCTGTCAACTTTTGTGAGCGATTTGTTAATATTCAGTCTCTTATGAAAATTACTACAGATGCCATTCTTATATAAACTAAGATATCTATGTTTTACATATGAGATTGTATAAAATATCATATTTTAGCATCTCATTGCTAGCAAGTAGTATATCTTTGTTATTACTCATAATAATTGATGAGTCTTTACGTTACTTTATGAGTAGTAACGGTTATTTCTAATAGTGTAAAACATAGCAAATACCTTTAGTCTTTTCTCGAGTAGCAGGGAACTATATACTAGAATGTGCCATGCGGGACGACTTTTCATCCAATCAGGGCCCACTAATGGTCTTCGTCGTACCGCGCCATTACGATTGGTGGTACCAAAGATACGCGATAGCCAGACTGGTCAGAGTTGCTGGGCGCCGCCGCTGGATGCAAGCGGCCCAAAACCGTTCATTGTAGAAGTTAAGATGAAAGGATGGCTGCAAGAAATTTGAAAGATAGGTATTTAACAAATCTATTGCTGTCGCGCTGTGGCCCGGAAATCAATGTGTGAGTGAACAGACTGTGCATGGTGCAAGTGTGCGTGCCGTAGCTCGCACCGCTCCCACCGACCGCCCGCCCCTCGATTTTACTTTACTTGTAATATTATATTTCTGTGATTCGGCCGGCGACTGGCAAGTTGATATACCTTTCAGCGCTTGCAGTTCTGTTGTTCCAAGTGACATTAGGGATTTTGAAATTAGAACAAATACCTAACCATACGTTATTTTATTTGTATTTTGAGTCGATATAAAAAAATAGATTATATATTCGACATTTATGTATGTAATATTATTGGAACTGCATTATATTCACATAATGATAATCTATTAGGGCTTCCAAACAAATACCTATACAACATTTTATAGATTTATATTTGTCCACAGTCCACGCATTTCTTCGAAACTATTTATTGAATTGTGAACATTCTTTTTTTAATGCCTTATATTTACTTCAACTTAGGGAACAGTGCGAAAGTAAAATCTGACACTGTCTTGATGTCAGCTATAATATTTTTAATTGAATATATACGACGTGCTCTTTCGTGACTTCAAGATATTTTCAGTTTACAGTTATTTCATATTTTTTTGTGTATTATGAAGTAGTTTTTTTACTAGTGAAAGAGCTTATTTATACGTATAAAACAAGCCCTTGAAATAATATTGTAGAATCATAATAAAACGTAGCTCGTATCAAGCCAGGCCTTCACGCGTATTACTCCATATCTTGAAAAAAACTGAACCGATTTTGATGAAACTTCTTCACAAAATATTAAAAATAACTCTAATCTGACACTGTCTTAAAGTCAGCGAAATATTTTTACTGGAATACGTCGTGCTCTTTCGCTGACTTCAAATGAGCGTTAGATCAGAGTTATTTCATTCTTTTTAGTGTATATGGAAGTCGATAAAAAAAAAAAAACTTTTTTTTTTGTGTATTTTGAAGTCGATTTAGTTTTTTAAATTACTTTTTTATTTCAATTACCAACTTTTTTATTTCGTATTATTTAGAATTTGACCAAGCTCAAGCCAAGCCGCCGCACGTATTACTTATTCCATATCTTGAAAACAACTGAACCGATTTTAATAAAACTCTCACTGAGTTGAAGTAAATGTAAACCAATAAAAAAAATGTCACAATCCGATTAATAGTTTCAGAGAAATGCGTGGACAAACATACACCTATGAAATTTTGTATATTAGTTTGGAAGCCTGAAATTTTGTGAGGAAGTTTCATCAAAATCAGTTCAATAGTTTTTAAGATATGGAATAATAAGGGTGTCGGGCTGGCTTATTGATACGAGCTATGGGAGTTGGTTGTGTCAAAGGGAAAATATCTGAAAACTTTGGTCAAATCCTCGTAAATGTAAGAAAAAAAAATTACAAGTCGATTTTAAATAAATATACCAGCCAAGTGAGAGTCAGACTCACACACAGAGGGATCCGTACAATATTAAATAACTTATCGTTGCTATGACAAAAAAAAAGAAGTTTCTTGTATGAGCGGCCCCTTTAATTTTTCTTTTTCATTTTTATTATTTTTTGTTATAGCGGTCATAGAAATACATATTCTCTGAAAATTTCAGCTGTCTACCTATTACCGTTCATGAGATACAGCCCACTGACAGACAGACGCACGGACGGACAGCGGAGTCTTGTTTGGCACCCTTCGGGTACGAAACTAAAAAGTATAGTCACAATCCGATTAATAGTTTCCGAGAAATGCGTGGATAAATATACATACTTACAACCATACATACACCTATAAAATGTTGTATATTTGTTTGGAAGTCCTAATAGATTATCATCTATACATATAAAATGCTTTGTCCTGAATGACTGACTGACAATCAACGCACAGCCTAAACCGCTGATCGTAGAGACCTGAAACTTGGAGGGTATGTTCTTTGTATGACGTAGGCATCCGATAAGAAAGGATTTTTCGAAATTCTACCCCTAAGGGGGTTAAAAACGGGGGCAAAGTTTGTATGGGACAACGTGATTCCTTGGTCCGATCTACTTCAAATTTTGCATAAACATTCCTTAACAGAATTGATGGAAGACGTGTTTCGTATTTTATTGAAACTATCGCCTAACGGGGTCAAAAAGGGGGTAGAAAGTTATTTTAGGGGTGATTTGCATCGAAGTTGATATCAATACTCCTTAGTACTTTTGATTTAAATTACATTTTATTTTGACACATGTTTGAAAACTCAATCCGAATTTCACAGATTACAGAAGAAGGCAGATGGGGCGCCCGGAACACGGGAGTGAGCCCAAAAAAGCAAATACAAATTGTAAAACACATACCTGGCCCCTATTTCACCAGACGGACAGGTGCGACAATTGTCATGAAAATATGGGAATTGCCGATAATTATGTCACGATAATTATTGTTTCATAAACCTCTACCATATGTCAACAAAATCCGACGGTATGTCGGCTGATGACAGGCGTTATGTATTGAAAAATTACAATTCTCACGTCTCGCCGTTCGTAGGGCTAACTAATGCCCGGTTTCTATGAACAAAAACGAATCATTTTGCTTACCAATGGTAGGTTTTTTTATTGCCAAACTGCAAATAACAAATTTTACCTGTGATAGCTATTTCCATATGGGAGGGTCTGCTATGCAAAGCTTTGAGGTCTTTGCTTCATTATTAGTAAAGATATAAGAGTCTTAATTTTAACCGATAACGGTCCATAACTTATAGAAATAGGCCATAAGATCACCAATTTCCACACATACTTATATATTTTTTTCTGCTACATAGTTGTTTTTATTTTATTTTTAACGGGCTATTCTCGAACATATTTTTAATTTTAATTAAATTACATTATTAAATAAATACATCAATAATTACATGGCATTTACTACAAGCATTTCAAATTAAATATAATAATTATCATATTTATCATGGATAACCAAAAAGATAAATTAATAAAAAAGATTCGCTAGGTAATCTGATTTTCTTTAAATGTTCGTTCTTTATAATTTGAGAACTCATTGAAACTATTATCGCCACCACTACCTACCTATTTACTGCTTTCGCCAATTTGAAATGATCACAACAAAAGCAAGACAATTGTAGTAGAGGAAGCCGACACAGATCTTGCCCCATGTCAATTATTTTCGACAAATCTACAAATATGTAGAGTTGTAAAAATTAACATTGTTTCATAACATAAAAAGTTGCCTGTCATGCATGTCATTGTAAAACTACAATTGTAGATAAATCTAAACATTATATGAAACAATAAATGTTTATGAAACGATTTTTTTTACAACTTTTCGTATTTCCTTACTAATCTAATGCGAATTTGTAGAATTGTCGCCTAAAACCTGTCACCTGTAAATTGTCACATATCACCTATCAGCTTGGTGAAATAGGGACCTGGTATTCGCTTTTGAATTTGTATTTGCTTTGTTTACACAACTTTATTTAAAGAAAAACACTTTCGTTTAAATAAACTTTGTGGTATTTTTGGCCTCACTCCTGTGTTTCGCGCGCTCTATCTGTCTTTTGTTCAGTAATCTGAGCCGAATTTTATTCAAAAAACTTGGTGCAATGCAATACTTTTTAAAATTGGAATGTCAAATATAAAAGAATATTGAAATCGGAGTACAATTCGAAACTTAAATTATTTTTTGTTCAAGCATATTTGAATGAAAAACTTACCTTATGCCTTGATTTTCCTTGGAAATCTCTTAGATTACCTACTTAGCGAATATTTGCGATTGCTGTATAATTTGTTTGGAAGTTGATTTTCACTATTTAATTAGAATATTTTGAGTGTAGTTAATTTAATTTCTTTTTCATTTGTTGTTATAATAATATATAAGATTCTTTGAGTTTTATTTGTTAGTGTATAATATTGGTTTTTAGTATTAATAGTAAAAATATTCGTGTTTGATTTTTCGGGGTGATTTGCATCGAAGTTGATAGCAATACTCCTTAGTGCTTTTGATTTAAATGTTCTTCTATTCCAGTTTTTAAGAGTTTTGCATTGCACCAAGCTTTTATGTGAGTTCAACTTTTTTTGAATAAAATCGGATTGAGTTTTTAAACATTTTTGTTTGTCTGTTCCGGTTCATAGCTGATGTTATAAAGAGTAACTTAACTACTTTTATTTTTGAAAAATGATATGATGAAACCGTACGCGGGTGAAACCGCGGGGGTCTGCTAGTTTGAATATATAATATTGTTTGGCAGTCCAATAATACATACATACGTGTCGAATTGATAATCTCCTTTTTTTATGTCAATTAAAAATAGATATTTTGTCCTGTTATTTTGAAAAAGGTTACTAAATATTAGATATTATGATAACCTTGGAACGATCACATTTCTTGTTCTTTAATCCTTCATCACTCAAAAGTATAAAAAAGAACAATCTTGGTTAGGGCACACTATACCTTACATGTAGGTTACCAAAGACGTAATACTATATCGATATCGATGAACAACACTAGAGCAGGTATCGATAATATATTATCGACTACTACGCGACACTTCTTTGACTGTATATGTATTTGTCCAAGCCTCTCCTCCCTCAACCCTGCCCGAATACAGGCGATAGAGACAACTGCAGCTTGGATCGATTATACCTATTTAAAATTGACGAAATCGCTATTTCGTAATCCCCAGTTTCCTCCTCCAATACTGAATCGATTTTAATTATTTTTCAAGAATAGTAATAAGAAGGGCTTTGGCTATGTCGGTCGGTTTTCCTTTTATTATTTATATTCGTCATATTTGTTTTCTGGACGTCTGATAAGGGCAGTTAAAAATGATGAGTTTTTGTGATTTTAGAAGATTTTTAGTTTTTATAATAATTAATTTATGGAGAAAAACGAAACCGAGGGACATACAGTGGCATCTACAGATTGCATGGTAAAATAATCATTGCTCTAGTGTCATTATCCAGAGAGGAAACTGAGGATTACGTTTGTATGCACGCGTCATACTTGTGAACAGGTGCTGCTTGTGGGGGTTGGTCTGCTTAAGTTTGCCATTTATTTATTTACTTATTAAATATAGATTCAGTCTACTTTGTAGTTTTGCGGCCGCGCCGGGGCACGCAATTGTTGTCAGTGCGATTAGAATGTAAATATTATGTAATTAATCTAAGCTTGTTTTGAAAAGAGTAATTGCTGAGTTTATTGCCGGCTCTTCTCAGCAAATGCAACCTTCCGAACCGGTATTAGAGTATTAGAGTCAGACTTTTCATAAGTGCCTGCGAAGGTCTATTTGAATAAATGATTTTTGAATTTTGAATTTTGAATTTTATGGAAAAAACACCACCAGTGTTTCCTCTTAAGAGGAAATGCTGGTGGCGTTTATCTCCATAAATTAATTGTTATAAAATCTAAAAATCTTCTAAAATCACAAAAACTTACCATTTTTAACTGCCCTTATCAGACGGCCAGAAAACAAATTTGACGAATATAAAAAATAAAAGGAAAACCGACAGACATAGCCAAAGCCCTTCTTATTACTATTCTTGAAAAAAAAGACGATCCAGTATTGGAGGAGGAAACTGGGGATTACGAAATAGCGATTTCGTCTATTTTAAATAGGTATAATCGATCCAAGCTGTAGTTGTCTCTATCGCCCTCGGGCGGGATAGCTCGGGCACAGCGCGACAGCAATAGATATGTTAAAAACCTATTTTTAAAATTTCTTGCAGCCATCCTTTCCTCTTAATAGTTGAGGCCTATGTTCAGCAGCGGACATCCTTAAGCTGATATGATGGTGATGATAGTCTTTAAGGTGTAGGTTTTATTCGTTTATCATCATCATCATTACTCATCACTCACTACGGATCCATCACTTACTATGGATTCCACTCACTACGGATTCATCACTCACTTCGAATTTATCACTGGAGAAATGGTCGGGAATAGCCTGCATATCTATATATTTATCAAAAGATTTCATTACTTTATCAAACCACATAAAATTAACATAAATATTCAACAAATTGTCACAAATTTAGACAGTAATAACATAATACTAATAAATGTAGGAAAGCCATAACTATAAGCATATAATATGTCTATTTATTTTACTTGTACATCCCCTCTAATTCTAATTAACATAAAGTGAGGTACCAGCACAGGGTACCAGCTTATTATTACGGAGGGGTCTAAGCAAACAAATTGTTCACGTAGCTAGTTATTCTCTTTTATAGTGCAATGTGTCTAGTTACCTGGAAGTACATGTAAATAGGGATGGGTTGCACCGCGTAACTGGAGTTTTGATTTAATCGCTTGGCTCGCGGTTAAAAATATAACAAATGACATCAATTGTTACAATAGGACGCGCGTCCCTCGCGAGAACCATCGGGTTAATTAAATGTTTAAAAAGCAAAGCTTCCTTTTAATTCTAACTACAACAAATTTTATTTTAGGCCTTCTTAAAAAACTTACTTCAGTGAATAATAGCATCTATGTAACCTACCTACTATAAATTTTGATCACGTTCATTCTATTATTACAAACCCATAACAATAAAATGATATTTAAAGCAAAAGTCTTGATCAAAAACATTGATACAATAAATATATCGGAGCGCTCGTCGTGTAGCTTGATTAGCCGTTCTTAATCGATCGGCAAAGTTAAGCTGGTGAGGCTGGCACCTGGATGGGTGACCACCTAGTGGTATTTGAACTCAAACGGTTTCTGTGTTTCAGAAGGCACGTAAAGCCGTTGGTCCCGTTTATCACTTAATTGTGAAAGTCGTTAAGCTAGTTGGAGGCCTACTAGGCGGCTTGAAAACTCCAACAGTAGGTTGACTATAGCCTACCTCCACCAATCCGCAGTGGGCATGCGTGGTGGAGTATCTGCCCATTCCCATTCACCCTCATTTATGAAAGAAAGCCTGTGCTCAGCAGTGGAAAAATATAGGCTTATGATTATGATGATGGATGTAAAATATAAAAATTTTACAATCTATCTTTGTGATTTATACAGTGTAAACGATGTTTAACAAAGCGTCCATAAAGTGTGTTTTAATATTATATTGGTGTTAAATTGTCAAAACTTTTTAATTTATATGCCACAAAACTAATAACTACTGTGAGTGTAACCTTGCTGAAAGTTAATCGCCAAACCATAAACACGTTGCTAAATTTAAGCACAGTGTCACCCGCCCTTGTGAATTTTATTGCGCTACAAATTCAGTACTCCTGACTACCTCTTATTCGTGGACTACAATGAAAACCATGAAATCCATATAGTATGGTTATTACATACATACAACTTGAAATGAAAACGTTCTTGTTACATATTTAACATGTTTTTCAGATTAAATACTTATTTAACATTTCCTTATTATTCATTACAGTACAATCTTATCTACACTAATAATAATCTATAATAATATAAGTATATAAATTTCACCCGAGCGACGCTGGACACGAACAGTTAGTTTAATAATTTTCTACTTTGATTATGTATCAAATAAATATTCATAAAAAGCAGAGCATACTTTAAATTCACTCAAAGAGCAGCTCGACTGGGGAAGTACCTCCTTACAGAATACCGCAGCCAAATAACTGAGTGGTATCGTTTTCTTGTGTGCAACTGTGCCCGTGTGTTGCAAGCGTTCATACGGCTACGGCAACCGCTTACCAACACGCGGCCCGCATATATGGTAGCATTAGCACATCATTGAAAACTGTTTTACAAAAAAACTTAAACCGACTTCAAAGTACACTAAGAAGTAATCAAATCCTGATCTGATGACAATTGGACCAAACGGGAAGTGTATCCTTCCAAACAAAAAAATATATTTCCAAATCGGCTAATAAGACGGAGTTATAAGGAAACAAACATGAAAAACATAAAACAAAAAAAATACAACTGAATTGAGAACCTCCTCCTTTTTTTTAAGTCGATTAAAATACTTATTTTTATGGTGATATCTATAAAAGTCTTGTTTTCCTGACTTCTCTATGCAAACTAAAAACTAATACATGGGAAGAAGCGAATACAATACATAAAATCAATGAATTTACTACTTGGTTTAAAAAGTTGTTAGCATTTACTATTGTCCAATTTAGATAAACGCAGAATTCCCTAAACTAACATAATTACGGCTGTAAAACTTATGGAAGCTAACAAAATATGTTGTAAAGTAACAATGAAAAACGGCGGTTTGGTAAGCCCCGCAAATTTGTCGCACCTACGTAACAAAGTTAGGTGAAAGTAGCTGAATTTATCGATGGGGGCACCGTCGACAAAACTGCTATTTTAACGTCACCCTAAAGGGATGGAGCCGTAAAACCGTGGGATTAAACCGACTCGGAAATTAGTAGATATCCTTAGCATCCGTTGGTGAAATACATTGTCGGAATACTAGAGGTAAAAATGTAGTGAATATGCAAAGAGCTAGGCAATGGGTTTTTTTTAAATTAAATGTGCTTGCGTTTGGCCACTGACCCGCCCATAAGGGGCGATGACGAAGCCTAAGATGAAACACGCTTACCCAGAAGGAACCTATTCACTCTGGCCTTAAAAGTTCCTAGATTGTAAGCGTCAGGAAACACAGACGCCGGAAGCAAGTTCCACTCCCTTGCTGTCCGCATTATAAATGAGGATGCAAAGCGCTGTGTCCGTATTTTCGGTATGTCAACAACGTACGGGTGAAAATTTTCCCGGCGTCTTGTGGTTCGGTGTAAAAATGGGGATGGAAGAATAAGATTGAACAATATTGGATAAATATCTTTATTATTATTGTCGGTTTGGAGTTTGGCTACGGTCTCATGATGTACACGCAGGGTCATCATATAAAACATAGATTGGAGTTGGCTCTCAAATTCAGCTACCAGGATCTACCAGCAGGTTCTTGGTGACAGATTTTCAACTTCAGGTTGCTAGCTATACAGGTACTGCAAGGTACACTTCTCTAGGCAAAATGATTCTTGTAAATTCACAGATTTTTTATTAGGTATTATGTCAAAAATGATATGGGAGCATATTATTTCTTTAGCAGAGCACTCGTTTAATTTCTAATATATTTTATATTCAAATGTACAAATCGCTATTATAATCCAAATAAAGAACACCAATATTTTAAATAAATCCATAAATCCGTAACACCAATCTAAAAAAATCCATAAATCCAACTCCACTGACGAACATCAAACATGGCAACAAATCATTGACAAACGTCGAAACGTCAGCCGAAATGCCATGTCATCGTCAGTAGCACTGGCATGTCCAGAGGTTTGTTGGATACGTTACACGTGACGTCACCACGTCAGTTCGTTCAAAACGGATGACTCGTACCGTGGCTGAGCATACCGATGTGACGTATAGACTTAGGGTTACTTTTTAGGGTCACCGCTCACTGTACAGCACGGCTAAGCCTCGGCATTTATCTTGCCATGCAAGTGAGGTCTTTAAATCTTATGCGTTAAAGTAAATTGTACAATGACTAGATAAATTGTTGACGCCTCGCGGCAAGTGCGCTTGCCGCTACAAGCCACTAGTCCTGCTGACCACACGCTTTCAGCGAGCGGTCCGCTCCCTTGCTGCGTGACGCCAGCAAGCGGTATCTTGCCAAAGCCGCGCGACCAATTTAATCGGCGCCGCGCCGCCCGAGAGCAGCCACCTCGCAGGCAGCGCGCTGGCAGCTAGTGGTTGGATTGAGGCGGTGCCGGGCCGTTGCTGCGATGGAGCGGTGCTGACATAGTGAGCGATGACCCTTAGATTTAGTGCAGAGGGTCTACTCTGTCTCAAATGGAATTTCAAAAAACCTGAAACCACGACCTGCGAGACGGAATTCCCCCATATAGCAAATTTCATCGTAATCTTTACAACCATTCTCCAGATCTAAAAACATATTTTTATACGTATACTTAAAGTTAATACCTACACCAAACTGGCTCAATATATGTATAAGTTAACTTTACAGAAGTAGTGTGTATAATCGGATATAAGATGGAATCTTGATCTAAAAAGAAATAAAGGTACACTTTTTAAATTTCATTAAAACTGAGTGGGACGTAGACAATGACGTCACGCGTCTCAGCGGCATTACAATCAAGTTAGTGTCTAGTACAAAACTTTATGGAAATATCATCAACAAGACGGGGGCGCAAATCGTCGTACTACCGTCTGATTGGCCATTATGCAAATCTCATACTAACAACGCCGCCCGGGGTGCCTTGCATATTTTACCGGATTATACCGTGTGACACCAATAAGTGATGCCAACCCAGCCGTTAGATATTAGGGTTATGTTGCTTGGTTGACTGTTGTAATTGTTTATGCAAAAAAGACGAATACTAGTTTGCACCCTGTTTGATTAAGAGGCGTCTAATTTATTATTGGAATTAAACATATCCGTTCACAAGCATTCTAAATTAAAATTGTAAAATAAGAGAATATTTTATATACAGCAAGTATCTGTTTTAAATGGACTAGAATATACTTAACTAGCTTTCGCCTTGCGGTTTTGTCTAAATTTTCGGGATAAATAGTACCATATGTCCTCTTCCAGGATTTAAGTAACAATTTATAAAATTTCATGAAAATCCGTTCTGCCGTTACGGAGCTGAAAGGTAACAAACATATTTTTTTTACTTTGTATAGGCCTGATGTGGCCGGATGTGATAATCACACAAAACCTAGAAGGAACTGGCTCTCAAGTGCGCTGTACACATCGATAATATAATTAGTAGGATTGCCTTAAAATCATAGAAGATAAGTTAATTTATGCTCTGTTTTAACAGTACCTAAGCTAACAATAATAATGTTCGTGAAATATAAACATACTAAAACAAACATAAAACAGCTATCCAAACCAACATATCCATTTTCCAATACCACACGAACCCGACAAAAAATGTTTTTTCCATCCCATCCGAAAATCCTTTTTTTATCACAAGAACGGTTTTTATAACGTAACAATATATAATGTGAAACAAACTGCAACTGATCCCCTCATTTGAGATCAGAGGGTAAAAGAATTGGTTCCGTACATCCCTTAGGTTCGAGATTATAAGGAACTTGATTTATCTAAGGTCGCCATCGTTCGGACAATTTACAACCTTTCTGGGATACAGCATTTTTTCCAGGGAATTTGTTCCGGGAGATTATATTGTTAAGGCTCTGCTGGACTCAAAAATCGGCAATTATATAACAAGAACGTTACGTTCTTGATATTTTAAAAGAGCTACAAGTTTTGTTATCTCGGAAAATCAACGGTCACTCTTACCCCCTTATTCATAATCACTTTTTAACTAAATCAGTGTAATAGTGTGCCCCGTCTCATTCTTTCGATCACCCAATGTCACATGTCAGATAAAGACTTCGGAATTTTAGCTAATCAACGTTTGATAACTTTATTATGAATAAGGGGATAAAACTTCTACGCATCTTGTAGTAGGCCGCATCTAAGAATAGTGTCGTGTAATAGGTAAGGTTACCTGTTCCGTGCTTTCACTAACGTCCACTGACTAAATAGTTCATTAAATCGATCTCAGGAACTAAGCTACTCGTCAGCTACAATTAGACGATTTTTTATTTTATTATATTGAACACAAGTGCAGTAGTAAATTAAACAAACAGACAGTCAGATTAATTTTCAATTTTATAGGTTGATGCTCGTTCAAGACTCGCCCCTCTCCTAAAGACGCCTTGCTCAACAGATTCCATAATATTAATGCGTGTCAGGGGGTGGCACCGTTTTACCAACAGATGACATTTATGTCTTATCATTTAGTAACTGTTGGCACCATACTATAAATATACCGCGTGATTTGGAATGAGTATATTAGGCCGAAAGGGTATTGAAGTATACCTTATTTAGATCATAAAAACAATATTGTAAAATGGAAAATAACACAAATTATTTCCATACAAATGAAATAAAATAACTAACCAAATTATTTTGTGACAAACCTAATGAATACACACACAAAACAAGAGGCTATCTTGAATATCCAGATACTTTATCAAGTCTTTTACTAGATAGTGTTATCCAGCGCTGATCAGGGTTGTTAATAGAGGTTTTACGCAATATTTTTCAAATTATCATAACTCCGTATTGGTAGTAATTAGGGAAACTTTGCAGGATTATTGGTAATGGTTTATTCTATCCACGGATTTCGGTATACTATACCCATCCGAAATCACCCGGTATAGAGTCGATAGGCTTGAGTATTGTCATTATTTTCATCTCTATATAGGCGTGCGGGACTCCTTGCTCTGTGGCACATTCCAAGGTAGACCCTTACACGCAGACTATCCCTTTGAGACACTCAATAGTTCCAATACCGTCTCCAAAATCCCGACCAGCTAACCGTCGTAGAAAAATAACAATATAACTTCCGAATATCGGATCGCATCGTATCCGATGACAATAGAGGGTTTTCCTCCAGTTAGCTTAACAAGACTAAAGTTGTAACAAGCGGACATCAAAGGGCGCAGGAGTGAGTCAAAGACATCGTTATCTTTAAAGTTCACTTTTATAACCAAAGCGATGGGATTCCGTAATGTAACTTTATCCTTTGGATTCTCTAGTCTGATTTTGTTTATATGGCATTTGATGTCGATACCCATGAGTTTTGTACATTTCAGCATAATTATAGAGAGTCGAGGCCTGTACCCATCCTAGGTTTCACACTCGTTCGTGGCATAAAAAGTACTCTATGTCTTTCTCCATACCGTAAGCTAGTGTAGCTCAAATTTCATTACGATCGGTTTATTAGTTTTTGAGTTACGCTTGAACAAACAAACAGACATATGAGAAAATACACTTTCTTCTTTCATTCTTTTCCAAAACCGAACCCTCTAATCCATATCCTAAACATATCATCAAGAAAAGAAGGTCGATATACAAACAGGCAATTTTCCAGCGATCAAATTGAATCAAGCGAGCGAAGTTAAGCGCTGACTTAATTTTCAAGTATTTGTGATTGTTAGCGACGCATTTACATACGCCGTCGTGGAGCAATCAGGGCTGTCACGTCAAAGTTTCTATGCCTCCAGGGTTGCTCCAGGGTTTCATACACACGGCACGTGTCATTTGTGTTGTTATAAGATTTAGGGTATGTTATGTCTATCTACTATGTAAATACAGTTATAGGGTTGTTTAATTTGGATACGGTTAGTCGTTGCTATTAAGTATCGTAGAAATTGCTTCCTGAAATAGCGTCGATATTTGTTACATTTTTATTTTCTTATTGGTTATAGAATTTGGATAGATTATGTCACCTTCCGTTATATCTTCTTAATTTCGGCTTCAGATGAAAACTTATTAAAAGTAGACTTAGAAATAAATAATACCTACTCTACTTTTTATTTCGAAAATACCGTTTATTTTTGCACACACACGTTGTAAATGTATAGCCAATCACCGATCAATGTGTTTCGGCAATTGCACTTGAGATCCAGTGTTCTAGCAATTTGTTAACCTGGATTTGGTGCTAGTGCTAACCAACTTTGTTTAGATACATCATAAATAAATATCCAGGGACATTCTTCAAACACGGGATCCCAAACATAGCAGAGATTGGTTTGTAAATACATACTTAATATATACATAATTACACCCAGACTCAGGACATACAGATATGTTTATTACATAAATGCATTTCCAGTGAGGAAATCGAACCCACGACCTGCGGCGCAATAGGTAGATTCTTAACCAACCGCGCCAACTGGACCGTTAATTATAAACTACCATGGTAAAAATTTAGTCAAACTCAACCAGCCTATACTCAAAAGTAACATTTAGAACACTTGAAAACAGAACATTCAAACAAAATGGTATATCTTTTGCCATAAAGAGCACACTCTCATGTTTAATAAAGCCATGGCCAAGTGCAAGGCTGAGTCCGACTCGCGCACAGAGGGTTCCGACCTTCCTTGAACGTATATTTATTGGTTTGGGCCATCACTGTTGTTAAAAATGTATGTTTGTGAAGGAATTAATGACACTTAAAAATCTCTATTAGAAACATCGTTCTTTTCTTCCTGTAATGTTTATATCAATATTTAGCAACTGTGATTATTTCTGGTTTTTCGCATTGCGAACTTCATATATAAGGGGGGTGAATGATAGTCATTATTTATAAGTCAAATACTATATCATAAAAGAAAATAGAAACCTGTGTTAGAACTTGTCCCTACTTTGAAATTTCAGTCCCCCATTCCGGCCCCTATAAAGAAAGAAAATAAAAAATAAAACATTTACAGTGAGGTTGGATAAGTAATATTTAAAACTGTTCCTCAAATCAATAGTATTAGTGGTTGCGAATATACGATACGAATCCACGCATCTACCCAATGCCTGCAGTTGGGTTGCCGGAAAACTAATCCAACGGGTAATCCTCTACTTTCTATTCAGGAAAGTGCCAGAGATGCAGCTTGCTCACAGGAGCCCACTTGCTTGAGGGTTACTCACGAACCCCGCGTCTGACCACCAGGTGGCCCTTTGCCTTAGGCCGGTAACTTCAGACACTTGTTGCGCGCTCGACCGACATGTAGCCGAGCAGACAACATGCCACTCCTCTGCAACCACCACATAGACCACCGCGAGTCCAATCCCAATGTCAGGTTCCACCTTTGCGCTTGCAATGGCGGAGGGCCAACCAGACCCCGCGTACCATTATCCAAACAGCCGGACCCGTAGTTCCAGCTGCGAACCCCATCTGTTCGGGTCGTACAGACGTGGGCGTTGCTCATTTTGCACCACTCGGAGGACACGTGTACGGAGTTTAAGGCAGAACGTACGGACGCGAGCAACATTATCCTCCACGGACGGAGTGGTACAGTAGTACCCTGGTAGTACCCAACTGATATGGCTTACCGATGTACCTGCGCATAAGATACATTTTCAAAGTGCGGGAAACGCTATTGGTCGGCAGCTGCCGCCATGTTAGTGCGCGCCGTGCGGAGGGGCGTGACTTGCGAGTGAGACGGAACTAACAGTGCATTATATATGAACCTCATAGTAGTGATCTAATGTTGATTGTAAGTTTTAAGCATTTTTTGTTAATCTTCGGGGCATACTTTCTTTTCTGTGCGAACGAAGATTCACGACGCGCCTTATCAGTTGGGTACTACTGTATCATAAGGATTCCATAAATTTTTTGTTTCGGGTCCCTAAAAATATAAGGACTAAAGTGATTAAAACTAAACGCTCTGCTACTTACAAGATGCGTCAGCTAACACCGCCTAACGTTTAAGATAAAACTCCTAGAGAGCAGCATGATAATAAATCGTCAAGTTTTCCCTTCTCGTTGGCAAGTCTTGTGTGACACCAACGTAAAGATACTGGAAATAACAAGTCTGTAGTTTTTCCAGTCTAGTGATTTAACTAAAAGGTAGATATTAAATAATAAAATAAATATACTGATGAAAGACCTATTTATTACGGTCACCCGCACTCAGACAAGATCAATTAAAAATGAATGACTGATTAATTCAAAGTATCTTTATTTTTGTTTATTGAATTATTTTTATTTTTACGCACTATTGCTATAGTGTTAGTAATGTTACTCATGTATATAGTAAGAGAGGGATAGCTAATGCATTGTAGTGTAATATTATTATACATATTTTCATGGTTGAAAGTACTCATGAAAACTAAACAACTTTTATTATGAGACGATCTTTGAAAACAAATATTCAACATTAAACCCTGTTGTTGATGAGGTATATACCGCAATGGTGAACAAGTATAGATTGCAAATAAATTTAGAGATAGAGACGAGACTGGCAATTTTGAAACATGAGCCTCATTTTGAGAAACTATGCTCAGAAAAGCAAGCACATCCTTCTCATTATTACCAAACGAAAAGAGATAGAAAAATGTGTGCTTGCTTTTTTCTTTTTTGTTTGCTTTCATTTTTGTTTTTATGTTTTGTTCTTTATTTTCTAATAAAAATACAATGACAAATTGTTATTAGGCTAGAACTGCAACTATTAGGTAAATGTATGGCAAGAAGGCCAGAGCGTCGCAAAAATATGGCAACTTCCCAAGGGCGTCACAGTTAAAATAAGTTTGGGAACCCCTGCCCTAAGCTAAGCATACCAACGCGCTTTGGATTCCTTAAAATTTTTCCCTCACTGAAACCTCAAGCTCATTAAAGCCTTCGCCTAAAAACACTACAGCCTCATCCAGTTCCAAACTATACATCCGTAGCACTGCCTTGTCCTACCTTATGACTTAGCAACGACATAAATTAAGCAAGCGGACGTAATGGGGTAATATTAGAGACAAGTCTGTTTTATTACCATACTTCGCCTGTAAGTTTTGAACGTGCGTTTCAACATGTGATAGTAAAAGTTTTAAAATGTACACGCTTCGATTTATTAAAAAGTTTGAAAAGTTCGTGTGAACTGAGATGGTGCAATGGAAATGAATTAAATAGGAGTTAAACAATTTAGTCGATCGTAGTTGTGATTTAACATAGTTGTTCTATTTCTAGGTCATATCACTCACTCACTATGAATGTTATGTGATGGTTGATAAATAATCCTAAAATGATTCTATGGACTTAGTTTTTTACGAGAGAATTTAGTTTAAATTTTCACACCACCTGCTTGAAAACGTCAAATTGTATGTCATGCAAACCTAAAGTAAGTTGTTATAAACGCCCTGGGTCTAGCCGGACAATAATATTATACTGAATTTCATTATGAACCCGCTGGTGTATTGGTTTGAATACGGATCGTCAACTAAATCATTCGTATAAAAACTTAGGATTTTTTTTGTAAAAGATCGACGAAAGAGTTCTCACTTCATAGGTAGTTGCCGTTGATGAACAAAAATATAAATTGTTAATTAACTGGCACGAGAGAATGTGAAACAAAAATGGTGTTTGGTTGTCTCGCAGAAGCTATGAAAAGTAGAGTATTCACCTCGAGGACAAAGCCTGTCTTCGTCTTGGGCGGCTTGAACCCCTCGCTTCACTCAGGACTCTACATAAATTCCTCGCTTGGGTAATTATTATAGTTTATTATGTAGGTACTTTTAAAACTGAAGGAATTAATAAAAAAAAAAACTTGAAAATAAATAATTTAATTATTTTTTTCTTATTGGCTTTCAAGTGCATTTGTCGGAACATACGTGCAGCAATTCAGGTATCAGCAATATAACATGTATTTTTATTCCAAAACCTCAAATAAATTGTAGGATTCAAACCTTTGCCACGACATCCCTGGCTATTGAGCTTATCACATTATGAACACAGATTGCACCACTAATAAAGCTACCAAACACTACCTATAGGCTAATATTGTTAGCAATATTAGACCCAGATGGTATCTATCCCGTATTCCCAACGCTTCAATTAAACGAATTGCGAGAACAATCCCACTAGGGACTATTAATTTGATTGAAGTCCATTTATACTAGAAATTCGAGGGTGTTTATTTAATAGAAAGCCGGCTGATGATGCTTCAACGCATTCCAAGTGTCTATCAACACACCAATTGTTTAATCTACTACTCTGGTATGATAATGCTTGAATTTCATTAGAATATATTGGAATGGAATTGAGTGATTATACTTTTTAGGCGGTATTGGCTTGTTATATCGGTTGTTAACTGTCTATAATGGAGCTTTAAGCTCTATATCGATATGGATAAGATTATTTCAAATCCCACAAATTTTCGCTCCTGAATATTTCTTATATAACTCTTATTTAACCCGGGATCAAAGTAATAGGAATTTAATTATTAAATCACATAAAATCTTTTTTTTTTCTAATATTTATAAAAAGTTTTGCAATATGAATTATGACAGTGCTTGAATGTAGCGCTTACTTTTGCATGTATTGGTGAGTTTACGGTATTAGCATAAACAACCTTCCGAACCTTGCGTTACCCTCTGACAATGCTGATTATGATTCTGTTCAATACGATTATAATGAGAGATGATAGCTTTAAATAACCAGGTAGTATTTGGACAAGCGGAAGACAAACTTTTTAGTCCGAAGACTGCAATACAATCGTTATACGTAAGATTATAGATTTAAACCAATATCATTAAAATTATCTTCAAATATGCTTCTATGAAGAATAACCAGCTATCGGAGAAAGAAATAACAATTAAAAGGAATTAAAATTTCTTCACCTATTTTATTTACTACCATTGTTCCGGACCAATCTGATAGTGTCCGTAACTATCTCTAACTATTACAGTAACAATAGGACCACATTTGAATTTAATTAAAGGCAATCTCCGGGGATCTGAAGCCTATAAACACCTGTATATAAATTTGCGCTACTGGCAACAATTCTTCTTTAACAGGCTAGGCGGCCCGACAACGTTATCGCGAAAATTTAATAACACTAAAACAAGTAATGTCTCAGACATACCGATAGAATGGATGACAAGCTAAATTATTAACAATGGTGCCGATTCTGTTGTAAATCGCACTAAACAAATTTTAGTCACATCTCATCTCTTTCTTACGAACATGATTGAAAAAGGATAGAATATATTTTAAGTTGTCAAATTAATCTTTGCCGTCTTATTTTGCGTGTGTTTAGGCGTAACCGCGATAGATGCCGACTTTTATATTGAAAACAAGCATTGGACTAATTTGACACAGGACTAAATTTCTTACATCCTTTTCTTATGTTCTTTGTTAGAAAGAGACATAGTGAGATTAAAATTAGTTTAGTAGTGAATAATTATGTTAAACTGTGTATTTTTTGCATATCAATATTTTTTTTCTAGTAAAATACACTGACGAGCAATATAAAAATAAACTATAGTTTTATAATCACGGTTATAATGGATAGTTATCATGAAATATTACCGAAACTACGCAAGATAGAATCTGAAAGTGAAAAGCAACATTAAAGTGTATTTAATAACGCATTAAAAACACTGGTATATACAGGGTGTTGTTTTGGTCGGCGACAAGCAACCCAGGAGCGGTAGTACAAAATATATATTCCCCAAAAATGGACTTAATTCCATTAAATACTGTAAATATGTCGAGAAATACCTTATTCAATTTGAAATAAAATTACTGCAAAGTATGGTTACTAGGCACGTGCACAGACTAGAGCTAGGCGCAAGCCGCCATCGCCCCACCTCTTTACTCCCTCGTACTCCCGTTGAGTATTATGTCCACACTTTAGCTTATTACATGATTTTCAATTTTTTTTTTTATTTTTTTTATTATTAAAAAAAATAAAGTATATTTTTTAGCACCAGTATCATTTGTATTATCGACCCTGAGTCGCTCGTCGCTGACCAAAACAACAACCTGTATAATTACGGAATAACAAAATAGAGCCATTTGGACAAAAAAAAAACAACGCTTTATTTTTTTCTGGCATCACACGGCTTGTGTATTTTGCCAATTTCCAGTTATAAAGTTCTAGTCACAATAAATCACTTTCACATAGTCCTCAATCCGTCAGGCACTTTGCAAGTTTCTTCTATATTGCTCGTCAGTGTAAAAAAAATCGGTTTGTTTTCGTAACTAACTATGGCTGTCAATGACATACAATTTCCGATCACTATAAAAATCTACATATACTCTTTACTATTAAAAAATAATACTTAATTGACTAATTTTCTTCGCGGATTCACCCAGGATTCCAAATTGTATGAGAAACATGTGAGCAAAATTTTAATTTACTATATTATGCGATTTGAGCTGTGTGTTGACATATCTGTTAGTTTCTCTTTTAATATGTAAAGAACACGTTATTTAATAAAACATTAAAATAACAAAAAATATGTTCCAAAAATTTTAGATAATAATGAGCCTTGCTTTGCCACTACAATTTTAATTTTATTTCAAAACCAATGTTGTACATTTCATATAACCGTATATCCTACATATAAGGCCCGTAAGGGCTATGCATATATATCTCGCTAAATACTTATTTGAAGATGCTATAGCAACCACAACAATGAGCTGTTAGGGCAAGGGCGCGCTTAATTAAGCTTAGTTAACTGCGCTTGTATGCCGCCGGGGCATTAATGTCTGTTAAAACTGAATATTTGATAAACACCAGATAGTGGCCTTTGGGATTTATGTTTAGTCCCGATGAGGTGTCAGTTATCTTGTATGTAAACTGATGTGTGATATATGTTGTAATCAAAAGTGGTAACGCGTGTCAATTGCTTATTGTCTGCAGCTATTTTTATGCGTTTTTATGTTCAGGGGCCCAATTCTCACTTCCCTCGAACTAGCCTTCGAATCGAACTTACGGTTCGAGTCCTATTCGACTGTAAAATTTCGAGGGGCGGAGTCAATTCGAACGGTCCCGACCAATCCACGCTCTAGCTGACTGGTTTCCCTTCTAAATATGCCTTGAAATTGCCAGAATAACGTAACGTTCGTAAAAGTTAGAATTCGTGCTTTTTTCGATCGAGCGATCAGTTTCGATTGGGTGAGAAATGGGCCCCAGGTTATAAATCTATTTTGTTTTGACTGTTTTGTGTTAATCATAATATTTTATTTTATTTATTTACAACAAATATGAATAAATTACAATCTATATTATAGAAAAGTCCTCAAGTCTGCCGCTGCTTCAGATTAACGGCAAGATTCCCAGAAGGCTGGCAGCGTTTCCACTTCGGATAGCCAAGCTGACGCGTTGGCGGAAAAAACTCCCTGCCCGCTGGTCTCCGGAGGCCTGGATCAAATATATTAATTAAATTAAATATGATATACTAATGAAATTACAAGGATTACTAGCAATGCGAGCAGTCGGCATAAGTAGTAAGAAATTTAATCTTTTCTTGTGAAATAAATCGTTATTAGTCCCCTCCTAAGGTCGAAATATAATATTCAGCATAAAGGTTTGGATTTTTTTTATAAATACATTGAAAGTCGTTGAGAGCTAATATCAACCATTCGTACATTATAGCAGTATGCTCAGTGAACTGTGGAATTATTTGAACCACAAATAGTTTATGTCTCCTGTGTGTATTGTTTTGATTATATTGCAATTTTTTTTAATATGCGTCGTGTTTCTTTTCAGTTTTCATGAATATTTCAATTTCTAATCAGGTGGCAACTACCATCACTTAAAACAATACTATTTCTAGTGGCTCTGTGATTTGTAAACCTCGCGAGTCCCGTTAATTATATGAAATTTTTGACGATTCAGTTTTTGGTTTTTTAAAAACCATCTCGACAAGAAATTCCATATAATTACCCAACCTGCTCACAAAATTTCATAAGAATCAGTTAAATGCGACCTGTAGAGGAAAACAGCGGGACATCCTTCGGACATCCGGGCATACGAAAGCATTTTTGTCAAAATTGAAACGGAGACGCTTCGCTCGCTCGATTACCTGTGTTACGTCCTTCTCTGACATCCCACGTCAAAAAAAGATAGAAGACAAGTAAAGTTATAATATAACAAGCTGTTCCCCTCGTTCCCGGGATAAAAAGTAGCCTGTGTCTTTCTCCATATCATAGGCTATCTGCATGCTTAATTTCATGATGATCATTTTCATTCATTATATTTTTTTTTAAGTGAAATCGTCTTTAGCTGCGTTGTGCACTTTTTGGGGTGGGTAAAAAAGTTAAACTCGCGTCAGATGTCACGTGACCCTGATCGAAAATTCGTAAGACTGAGGGAGAGTAGTTGCAAATTAGACTGTATTTATACTGGGGTTATGTTCAAATTCTTATAATATTCTCTAGCTAGCCGGGAGGTAGGTACCATTTTTGTTCCCATTTTAAGTTAGTAAATTAGACTGTATTTATACTGGGGTTATATTCAAATTCTTATAATATTCTCTTGCTAGCCAGAAGGTAGGTACCATTTTTGTTCCCATTTTAAGTTAATAAAAAACCTTATTCAAAAGTATTATATGTACATGTATCTTGAACTAGCTTTTCCTTGTATAAAGACATTATGTCAAAAATGTCTAGTTTCAAAAAATGCAGAACGTTAATATTCAAGTTTTCACTTCTGCCGGCACTCCCGGAGTGAAACCCGTTGTTTTTTTTTTTTGGTTGTATTGTAAACACTTTTAAGTTCTTGTATTTATTTTTTCATATGGTGTAACAATAAAGCGTTATCTATGTATCTATAGTCTGGCATACGAAAGTAGAACCTGAAAAAGCGCGGCAAATTTAAAAAAACTGGATGTGGTATCACTAAGTATAGCAGGAATAAATTGTTTTGATACTTTACAAAAAAAAAATATAAATATTAAGTTATGTTTGATTTTCCTAAATAATATTCGCATGTAAATGATTTAAAATTGTGCATAAACTTGTTATATTTTATTTTTATATATCATGCTTTTAAATTAATAAATAAGTATCCTGGGATATTTCTCACAAACGGTTATCTGATCACAAACTAAGCGTACTATATATATTCAAATTAAAAAATTGTGGATTTTTTTCTGGTTTATATTTTTTTACCTTCGTAGAACAATATGGATATGTTTCAGTGATTAGTGACCGTAGAAGTTCATTTAGCATATTGTAGAACATAAAACTCGAAAGAATGAGAAGGTGGACACTATAACACTGATTTAGCTATAAAACCGTTATGAATAAAGGGTTAGTATCAAAACTGGTTATGGTGAACTAGTTGACACTTTTTATGCCGGATGACGAAATAGAATGTTGCCATTTAAAGAGTTTCAATTACAGCCAGGCTCAACTTTCGTTTGCCAGACTCTATCTATCTATGATCCGTTGCGTAGTTGGGGCGTGAAGGCGTAATAAACAAAATCACTTTCACATATATGATATTACTTAGGATTATTTTAAGAAAATTCTTATAGTTATTCCACTTTACCTAACATGAATTTTTTTTTTTTTTTTTTCGTTAAAAGTATTTTTTTTCTGCTTTTTTTTCTTATTATGTACTCTAACATCTTGTTGTCTATGTTGATCAAGAGTTGATGGTATGAGGCCTCGAAAACTCAAACCTGAGCATCATTATTTCAAGTAACCCACTAATTACATCAATATTTCAAAATGGAAGTAATGATGTACTAGTTTACATATTCCGTATATAGAGTACTGTTCAGGACAAAGGTATCAGGTGCATTGAATCGAAATCAATTAATGTTATTGCCCCATGGACCAATGTGGGCCCAGCAGGTAATTTCCGTTATTTGCTAGCTTGTTAAGCCAGGATTACTCTGTGCAGATGGAAATACATTAGTTATGTTTTCAATATCAATTAAATGGCGTGATATTGTAATGAAATGTAGTCATGTTCTGCCGCTGGTTGGTTTTATTTGAATGTCTTCAAGGAATTATACCACTAAGATGACGAACAAGTATACGCCACACCCAATGGTAAGCAGTACGATAACCTTAATAACTTAGATCGCGGCCAAAAACATACCAATTAAAACAATTGTTATTATAGGACTCGCGTCCCTCGCGAGAAACGACGGGTAAGCTTGTAAAGCTAGATAGAGGTATCACTCACGCGTAGCATATCCTGCAAAATTCTTTTCATTTCTTTCTTGAAGAACCCTATGGTGTACACCTTTGTGAAAACCACGGCGGGAGCTCCACACACTTAAGTTGTGGAGCTCCCGCCGTGGTTCCGCGGTAGAAAATATGGTAGGTTATTCCTGAAGTACATAATCAATAATGGCCATTTACTATCTGGTGGACCGTCAGCCCACTTTTCAGCTTTCTGGCGTGATAAAGAACAAAGTAAAGTAAAGAAAAATCTAAAGAAAAATAGCAAACTCAAGCAGTACCTGCTCACGGAGCTAATACGAGTTTACCATCGGTCTTACTCATAAACTGGGTAGCGTAGCGACATCTGTCAGCCATCTATTAGTTACACTGAGATATTTCACGCAGAGAAAGATAGATGGCGTGGCGCCACAACAACCTACATCGCGCTTATGAAGTTTTCTCGAGAAACTGCAATATATACAACTGTCCGACATGTACAGTTGGACCGCGGGCCCCATGCACGATGACCCAGCCTGGCGGAAGATCTTCCTTTTTAAATGGAGATGTCATCCACCTTGCACCTCCATAACAGTATCATTAAAGTTTTAAACTATAAGTATTTTTTCGATTAATTGGACGTAATGGTACCTATCATTCAGTACCTAAAACTTGAATAACACCCGTTACACCGCATTCACACGTTTGTAGAAATTTTTATATTTGTTTCACAGCTTGTTTTGAATTTTGTGTTCCACAATACCGAGATTTACGACAGGCATCTATGTTGTACAATCATACTCAACAAACATATTATTTCTCACGGGAATTGCGAAAATGAACTTTACAGCTAACACATTAAGGCTTAAGGCCAGGTCTAAGCTCAAATCTCAAAAATGGGTTTCTTTGAGAGTCGAGTATAACGTAACGCAATGAAATACCTAACACAAAAAAATACTGTGAATAGAAGAGGGTTTTAAGAAAAATGTTAACCGAATAGAATATTAAAAAGTGCTTTGATATTCCCAATAAAAAATTCGTAAGTTACGTCTAAAAAAATCTTTCGCGTCGAAATTCTCCGTATTTTCAGCGATGACAACAATTTTATTTTTAAGAATATATAAGATACAGAATTATATTAGAATGTTAACCGGACACTTATTCAATTTAATGTGTATATTCTGTATAATCTAAAGAAAACCCGTAAATAACAGTCCATTTCATAGAGTCGACACATTTATGATTTACCATTTTCAACCCTATTCCAGTGAAGAACGAGTGCTGTCAAAATCGTAGTCAGTCCGCGCCTTAAAAGGCGTCGATTATAATTGGTTTCGACATATTTGGAGTTGAAGCTCGAATTAATTTACATAAGAGCTGCGGAACGGCATTGATTTACGCGCAATATGCAGCCGACGCTGAATTTTGAAACTGTCAAGTTACTAAATATGTTCGCGAACTGTACTGCCTGAAATCCATCATGTTCCAAAGCGGGGTGAAATCCACTACAAATAGGATGCAATAATTTCTAACATAAGGAATCATTTCGCTTACTTCCCTCCAATATGGCGAGGAGGGCGATGGCTACCACACGCGTAATTTTTTTTTTTTTTTTTTTATTGTTTATAGACCTGTGTTTGACCGCAATCTCACTATGGTAAGTGATGATGCGGCCGATGGTGGTAAGCACACAAAGCCTAGAATTGGCTCTCAAGTGCAGCTGTCGGAACACACCGAAAGGTGCTTGGCGACAGATTTTCAACTTGAGGGTGGTAGCCAGCCAGGCGGGTACTACAAAGTACCCTACCACCGTGCTATGGTTTCCTCACGATGTTTTCCTTCACCGAAAGCTCAAGCTAATTGTAGGATTCGAACCCGGGACCTTCGTCTCGGTATCCGACGTCACTACCACTGAGCTATCATCGCCTTAAAAATACATCATACTTACATCATACTTGTGAAAAGGCTGCTTGTGGGGTTTAGTCTGCTTAAGTTTGCCATTTATTTATTTACTTATTAAATATAGATTCAGTCTACTTTGTAGTTTTGCCGCCGCGCTGGGGCACGCAATTGTTGTCAGTGCGATTAGAATGTAAATATTATGTAATGAATCTAAGCTTGTTTTAAAAAGAGTAATTGCTGAGCAACCTTCCGAACCGGTATTAGAGTATTAGAGTCAGACTTTTCATAAGTGCCTGCGAAGGTCTATTTGCATAAATGATTTTGAATTTGAATTTAGAACTCCATGAGGAGGCGCTCGCTCGTGCGAAAGTGTGAACCAGCGTTTTAATACCAAATAGGCCAGCAGCCTGAAAAGTTCTATTTAGTAATTTATATTATCAAAAAATATTGACCACGTATTTTATTCTTTTGTCAATCAATCAAAAAACGGCGAAGATATGGTGTGTTGAAGTTCCGCGTGACGTCATGCGATGGTACACTTGTGACGTCCTCCATGAGTCCTCAGACCCGAACTTTGACGCGCTTTATTTTTGTTTTTTTTTATTGATTTGATATAGCAATTAATACGTGGCCAATATTTTTTGATAGTCTAACTACCAGTTTCTTCTAAAAGTATATCTGTCATTGTCAATGACGTCTGAAATGATAAAAACGGCAACAGTTTTGATAAACTTTGATTTGGCTTTCAGAAACTGGCGGTTAACCTTGGGTTTCCTAAGATAGCGGCACCGCCACTTACCGGCAATACTAAAGCGGTGAATGACGTCAATTAAACGTTTTGTATTTAAACAAGATGACGTGGTTTCCTAGAGTTTGTTAGTGGACATCGTTGTTTACATAGATAACGTATTCGCCCATACAACGTGAAATAGAATCTTACTTATAATACTAATACTTAATACGTAAAGCAAAAACTTTCACTCACTTTTTAACATAAAAAAAATGACTTATGGGCGGCCTCTAGTTTTATTTGCAACTATAAAAAAACATTTACCTAGGTACAGGTAGTACCCAACTGATATGGCGCGTCGTGAATCTTCGTTCGCACAGAAAACAAAGTATGGCCCCGAAGATTACTGAAAGAATGCTTAAAACTTACAATTAACCTTAGATCACTACTATAAGGTTCATAATACACTGCAGCTGTTAGTTCCGTCTCACTCACAAGTCACGCCCCTCCGCACGGCGCGCGCTAACATGGCTGCAGCTACCAACCAATAGCGTTTCCCGCGCTTTGAAAATGTATCTTCGGCGCAGGTACATCGGTAAGCCATATTAGTTGGTTACTACTGTACCCATATACTTACGTGAAACAAATTGTATTTCCATAATTCCCCTCACATATAAACCGCACAGTAAATCTAGTGTTAAACATCATATAATGAGACTCGAAATTATTTTGCTTACTTTTCATAACTTTACAGACACCAAACAAAGCCTCCAAAGTGGAAACAAACTGAGCATGTAAATGCTTCGTTGGAATATATTTTAATAATTACTGAAGACTAGTTAATTTATGCTTAGAACGTATGTTACGAGATTAATTGAATTTAGCCGAGTCATCATTGTACGCTCGAGTCAATTTGCCGTGTACAGATTACTTACCGTAAAGGTGGATGCTAAGAATAACCTAGCTCGAGTTGATACAATAAGTAAAAAAGCAAATTAGATCTTATACGGTACGTATAGTTTTTTTTTTTCCTTTAATTTAATAGTACATACGAGTTTAATTACCTCTTGACATCTTAAAGATTATATTTAAATATCATAGTGTTGGAAGCCAGTATTTTTAGTAAAATAAAGTGGTGCCTCAGTAGGTAGTGAACGTAATGAGAATACCGCTTAGGTTTAAGGGCTCAATTAAAGTTTTGGTGTTTTCTGATGAATGGAAACATCGGAGGTTTTTTTAAGTATGCTTAGGCTTGTTTTTGAGTATAATCAGTGTATTAAGTGTTTTGGTGGCTGAAGGTAGTCAATCTTAATAACTCAATACTTGGGAATCCCGTGGGAATGTAGGGTCGGCAACGCGCGAATGATACCCCCGGTGGTGCAAGTATCCATAGGCTAGGGTAACCGCTTACCATCAGGCGGGCCGTATACTTGTTTGCCACCATAGTGGTTTTAAAAAACATTTAATTAAAGTTGAAATTTATCTTTAATATTTAAATGAATAGAACTTTAGAATGTGGTGGCTAAATACAGACTGAAATATTCTAGGGCTTACAGTACCTAGTACAGGAGCTTAACTCTACCGATGCAGCGAAACGGTCCGCCGCCGGAGAGCGTCAGGCTGCGTGGGTGCACCTGGTGCAAAAACAATTCATAGAAGTCATCGGATATTTTTAACAGTCTACTGACGGTGCTAAAAATATCGGACGACTCGGCAATGTTGTTAACATAACTAGGTAGTACACAATGCAATATCATGGTACTTAGTTCTGATATACCTACAGATTGCTCGTCTAAAGTCCGAAACAATTGTAAATTTTTAAACAACTTTTTGCAACAGCATATTTTCATTTGTCCTGGGTAAAGTCGGGTATCCTGAAACTGGTATTTATTCGTCATTTAAAAACGATACTCAAAAGACTTTCCTTTCACCAATCGATCGAATGCACTTACAACTAGCCCGCCATACAATCGCTTCTTTACTTGCAATTCACGTTACAACCCGCGCTACTTTGTAATATCGTCTTAAATAAATTTAATATCCGTCTGTCGGTTAAATGAAGCTCTATTCATATTCAAATTATTCCTAGACGCTGTCTTACTAAGGTGAGGCTGAAGAAGTGGTTTTTATTAGTATTTCCATTGAATTTTGCTGTTCGAATCTACTTACATATTTTTTTGTGGAGGAGTTTTTTTACGCGGAAAACTTCAGATGTGCTTTTGTTTATATTTGTGTTTGGCCTTAATCTCACTGTGCTAGGTGAAGATTTGGCCAAGTCTGTATGTAGGCACTCTGTAGACGTTACTTTTTCAAATGAGTAACCATTAAAATACGATCTTCTACTTTACGATAAATGTCTCTCTATACATTACAGATTTGATAAATCATGAAGATATTGCATTTTTAATTTCCTCTAGTTTTTTTTATAACAAATTGGTTTGCGTTTGGCCACTGACCCGTCCATGAAGGACGATGTCGAAGCCTAAGATGGAGCACGCTTATCCAGAAGAAACCTATCCACTCAGGCCTTGAAAGTCCCCAGATTGTTAGAGTCAGGAAACACGCCCCAGAAGCAAATTTCACTCCTCTGTCCTCATTATAAATGGGGATGCAAAACGCCGTGTCTGTATATCAACGTCAACCGCAACATTTGACCACAATCTCACCATGGTAAGTGATGATGCCACATCATAACTTACCATGGTAAGAAGAAGTTTCTCCATAATTAAAGTTTGATCTGTGTGTCTCCTACCTCGGGTATCTTTTGAGTCAAGGGCGTCACGCTGGTGCTAAGCGGATCCATTCCATAGATGGAAGCAATATACTCCATGCATGACTAGACTTGTAATAGTCACCACTCACCTTTAAGTGGACAGTCTACGCTTGTTAACCTTTTAACATGAAAATCATATTTTATATAGCTGAAAACAATAAATGCCTATCTCTGCTCATCGGAATCATCATAAGCCCTAATAAAGTTTAATCCTAATAGTATACAAAGGTATATTGAAAATTGATAAAGGAAACATCTTCTCATTAGTACAAATTTTATTATACTTGCGTGCCCAGCCCCGAAACATCCCATTTCATTAATTTGCCAGCAATATAAAATCCAAACCAAACCATTAGAATAGAAAAAATCACAATATACGGACGCCAAATCTTCTTATCTCGAATTGAAATCATTCGTTGCGTCGAATAAGGAGATCCTACCGATGCAAGGGGAGGCTCGGATCCGATTTTAACTAAATTGAGTTTTATAAGATTTCTACCTCTGGTTTGAAATAGGGCCGTGCAATATTGAGTCCAATATCACTCGTTTTACTGTTATTGACCTGTGGTGTTGGAACTGTGCATTTTGGTTCGTTATTACTTATCTCTTAGGTTGTATTTTTATCCGACTGACTATTTTTATCCGGGTTATGTTTTTCGAGTGTATCTATGTATATATGTAAGTATGTATGTATCTAAGTATGTGTATGTATGGCTATTTCTTTGGCACGCTCTGCAGCCTAAACGGCTTTATGGATTTAAACATATGAGGTGTCGTTAGATGCGTCTTAACTGTGGAAATGTCATAGGATATATTATTTTTATATGGCGTCTACGAATAAAAAAAGAGGGGGGTATTAAAAACAAAAATTTCGTTATTATAACAATATCGATATCAAATGAAAGCTTGTAAACAACTCTTTCCATATATGCAATCCCGACTGCAATACCTTATAACATTCAAGTTATATTCAAAATTCTATAGATTAAAGAGCTTGTTTTTCTCTTTTCAGTTAATTTTTGTTTTACGCAGACGGGTTTTTTGTTTCCTTTAATAATTAAATTTATTGTCATCGCGTTGTTGAACTTTTACCTTTGTTTCAGAATGTTTTATCCGGTTCTTGTATTTGATACTTTTTCCTACAGCAACTTTGATCTAAATTATGGAATAAGTCTTGTTACTCTTTTTACCCGACTGACCCGGAAGGAGGGTTATGTTATACTCTTAAGCCCATCACAGACGTAGCTATAATATATATTAATATAACTCATAGCAAGGCATATTACGATATATTTTCAATACTAATCTTTGAGTGACCGCACACGCAGCTATAATATATATCCCATCAAAAACATTCTGTAAAAAACTAGCCAAGTCTCGATGAAATGTCTTGTTTATCTCTAAAAAGTAATGAAATCTAGACAAAGTCGTGCCAAGTCTAAGGTTCCTTACTGCGATTTCTTTATTATTATAGTTAATGTTGTGTGACTTGGCCGTTGAACATTCTTTATACGTTAGTGGGTACAAGTACAGATTGGTGCAATGGTGTCATGGAACCTGGTTTTGTACCCTTGTGTTCCCTTCAACGGCCAAGTCACACAACATTAATTATAATAATAAAGAAATCGCAGTAAGGAACCTTAGACTTGGCACGACTTTGTCTAGATTTCATTACTTTTTAGAGATAAACAAGACATTTCATCGAGACTTGGCTAGTTTTTTACAGAATGTTTTTGATGGGATTTCACTTCTTTTTGTAGAAAATGAAGCGGCCCACCAAGTTGAATATTTTTTGTAAAGGCGGTATGTCGATATCTCTAATAGTTTGGTTGGGCTCTTGTGTTTTCTAATCAGGGTCACCAGGTACTCCAGATCTTCGATTATCCTAGTTTTTATAGTTTTCCCTTTATGTGGTCATTAAACCCTAACTCTGTACCAAATTTCAGCTCTCTGAGTTTATGGGAAGTACTAGTTCTATTTTGATGATCATAAGTGAGTGAGTGAGTGAGTGAGTGAGTGAGTGAGTTTCATAAATGTGAAACTTTGCTTTCGCTTAACTTCGGAACTAAATGACCTACAGACTTGAAATTTTGGATTTTAAGTATGTGATTATAGCTTACTGGATGACGAAAATTTCTGCGTTCGGGTCTTATCCAGAGGTTCTCAAATAGGGGCCTGAAAATGCGGCGAAATGGTTCCAGTAAAGGATGGTACGGCAGTGTTTGCTTCGCGCTCGACTCGGCGGGGGCACTGCCGTGCCCCCCGATTTCTGTTACTTCACCAACTTGTACTGGAATTTATATTATAGCTCGGCATATTAATATATATTATAGCTACGTCTGTGATGGGCTTTAATAATAGCTAACAACGCCAGGCTTGCGTTTCAATGCCTCTTTTTTATACTTTGTCAGAAACTATCACCGAAGCCAACGAAAACTGTACAATGTTACTCCTCAATCGGAATAACGATGCGCGAATGCAGATGCAGTAAGACTACACAAACATTATAAATTGTCTGGTTTCCACAGTACATGCTTCGATTACTTTTGGATCAGATGGCCTTGTATGAAAAATTTCTCGGTATACATTATGAATGCACTTTATATTACCTCACAATAGATAAAGCGGAATGGAAGACAAAGCTTTCAATCCATCCTTTGACATTATTGAATGTGAAGTAGATTTCCCGCAGGCATGGATAAACGTTCGTTTGAAAATTGGTTTGAGAACAATACGTACGTTCATTTAAAATCACATAATGCACTTTGAAGTAATCAGTTTGCATAGATCCTGGGGCCCAAGTCTGCTACTACATTGTGTTCCAATTAATGGTTCAACATGTTAATGTTGAACCATGTTAATCTGTCAAGATTTAACAGTTTTGGTAGTCTAAATTCAATAGCGATGGAAACCATTATGAATTGAATTGTTTCCCATGTGTTTTTATTTTATGTCAAAGGACGAGAAAAATTTAAAACAAAGTCGATTTCCGCGTCTGTCTGTCTGTATATCCACTAACTCCTCCTAAGCCACGCAACAGGTATTAGGATTATTATTTAGAATAAAACCTAATTAAGTTTTTATGTAAATAGAAAAAAAATACAATCTTATTTTGTAACCAAGTCGCAATATGGCTTACATAGGCTAAACCCTAAGAGATACATAAAAGTAATGTACTACGGAATTGTGCATCTTAAAAATATCTACAAAAAAGTCTGCGAAGGCATATGTCTATATCCCACAGATAACCCACAGTAACCATTTTTATGCGATTAAGATTTAGTTGTTTTGTGGTACTTTCGAAGTTATGTTGACTAATATAATATTTATCCTTATCTAATTAAATAAGTTGGTTACGTGTATCTAGATAAAATGCAATGATAATCAATAATATTTTAGAAGATATCAAAATGATAGCTCCAAAATGACATCACACCGTGCGAAGCCGGGGCGGATCGCTAGTACTCGTATAATTTATAAACACATATTCTTGTCATAATAATTAAATTTTGTTGTGATAGTTACTCGTTTTTGTACCTGTTCTTCAGAAATACTGATCCATCCCTGCCAGAAAATTTTATAGTCCAAAGCGCCAATATTACTCAGCTGGTGGTTTAACTTGTTTTATAAATTACACTTTATTACAATTAAGTCCATCACATCATGAAATTAACAAAAAAAACACATTCGCAAGAAACCCACGATTTATGTCGTCAACGTACATTTTTCGTTCCGCTGCAATTTTTTGTTGTTTATGTCCCCAAAGAATAGCGTGGCAGCCAGTGTCCTTTGTGTTTTGTGTAATAAAATCTGGTGTGACGTCACCCTCGTCCGTCCCTTAGCCCCTTTAGGGGCAGTAACTTTTCCTTCTTGTCACCAGTATTTTATTCGACAATAATTCACTGGATGGTGAAAGAAATCCTTTGTTTCATTAAATTTCGGATATAGTCGGTTAGGGCGCTAGTTTTATGAGTTTGTTATACCTCAGCGGGTTGTAGTCAAGCAGAATTAACCGTATGTTTATTGGTTTCTGTGGTACCCCCGAACGACCTAAAGGTCTTCGAAGCACGGCTACGCCTCGGCATTTACCTTGCCATGCAAGTGAGGCCTTTAAATCGTATGCGTTTAAGTAAATTTTACAATGACTAGTTAAATAGTTGACGCCTCGCGGCAAGCGCGCTTGCCTCAATTGCATGGCAAGATACAGTAGTACCCAATTAATACGGCTTACCGATGTACCTGCGCAGAAGATACATTTTCAAAGCGCGGGAAACGCTATTGGTCGGCAGCTGCCGCCATGTAAGCGCGCGCCGTGCGGAGGGGCGAGACTTGCGAGTGAGACGAAACTAACAGCTGCAGTGTATTTTGAACCTTATAGTAGTAATCTAAGGTTGATTAAAAGTTTTAAGCATTCTTTCGTTAATCTTCGGGGTCATACTTTCTTTTCTGTTCGAACGAAGATTCACGACACGCCATATCAGTTGGGTAATACTGTAAATGCCGAGGCGTAGCCGTGCTTTTATAGCGAGCGATGACCCTTAGACGTATTAGGTCCCAGTAAAATAATATCATATTCTAAGCAACTGTATGTTATGATGAACTGTTAGGGATGATGACATATTCAGATTCCCCAATAAGGGGAAGTATACCATCTTACATAATACCTCAGCCAAATAGCCGCGTGAGTACAGGTCGCCAGAGCTCATTGGGGAGGAGGATGGGTCCCTGTGTGGCATGGTTTCCCGATTTAGTGTTGCGGATTAACGATGGAGCGGATAACAGGATACCATTTTAGTCCTTTAAAAAGCCAAAGTTTAAAGCCAGATTTATCCACGGTTTAATAATAAAATGTAATTAACACGCTATCTTCAATTTACGATCGTGGTATAAAACCGAAGAATAAGTGATAAAATGCGGTGAGGCTACACGCCACGCCTCGTCTGCGGTTACGAGACACGAGTACATAATAAACATGGCGCCTGAATTCAAGGCACACATTTACACGGTGATATAATTTCGAATAGGTAATTAACGTCACACATAAAGTAAAAGCGTTTCATAAAGTAAAAGTCCACCCTACAATATTCTCTTAAATGGATATGCAAAGACTTGACGTGAATTGACGGGCCAGCTGGCGACTCTGGTAAGATTCCACCTACCGCGCCGCAGGTCGTGGGTTCGATTCCCACACAGGACATGCATTTGTGTGCATGAACATGTCTGTATGTCCTGAGTCTGGATGTAATTATGTACATTAAGTATGTATTTACAAACAAAAAGTAGTATATGTATTATATCAGTTATCTGGTTTCCATAGTACAAGCTCTGCTTAGTTTGAGGTCAGATGACCATGTGTGAGGAATGTCCCAGGATATGTATTTATTTATAAAGAGAGTTGGCCGTTAAAGACGAGAGGAGGCGTCCCATCGCGATAGCCGCGTTTCCCTGTACATCTCAAATCAAACTTGATATTATTATATTCAATATAGATCAAGTTCAACCCAATGATGTTTTACTCTAAAATAATTCTGAATAGCCTCCAGACCAAGCATTCCAATACGAATTCTAGCCTACACCAGTAGTGTACTAAAATACCTGTGCAGTGCATATCTCACTACACCTTTGTGAAGAGAGCTTTGCGACAGATCGTCGAATAGCTCTATAAACTCCCCAATTATAGGCTGTCCAATTTATAGTTGTCAACCTGAAGTTGTACATTTTAGAGGTACCCAAACATCCTCATTATATCGCACGTACATATATCAATAATTCACATGACTGAGACCAAAAATTACGGCGTCAGTTTGGTAAAAAAAAACATAATTCGAAAACTACAGTGACGGGCCAGATTCCCACGCCGGTGTTTAAGATTCTGGTTTCTGGCAGGTCTTAGGTTTGATTCCCATACAGGAGATACATTTGTGTGCTAGAAAATGCCTGTATGTCCTGAGTCTGGGTGTAATTATGTATATTAAGTATGTATTTACAAACAAAAAGTAGTATATCAGTTATCTGGTTTCCATAGTCCAAGCTCTCTCAACTCTCCTGCGCTTGACACTAGGTTTTGAGACACTTTGTATACAAGCCTCTGACTGGCACATAGTCGTGATGTCATCTGCATACACAAGGTACAAGACCTGCATAAGACATGAATGTCAACCGAATCAAAATAGCTTGGTTGCTTAGTATTGCAACTATGTAACTGTAAATTCAGTGCCAGCATCTCGCTCAGTATACGGCATAGTACCTTTCATCACTATATCAATACTTGACATACATGACCTATTTCAGTTTAGTACAGAAATTGGTATTTGGTAGATTTGTGGTACAGTCGATTACAATAAAATATATCTATTTTATGTTACAAAATTATGTATCAATATACTATTGGATGCAATAGTTAACTATCCATTGTATGTGACAAATATGGTATGCATTAAACCTAACACTGTTATATTTTCATACTAAGTGAAATAATTATGTATACCACCATATTTCCACTGAAATGTATACTGTACCCAGAGTGTAAAGAATTGACGTTAAGAGTGCGTACAAAGGCGGAAAAATATGGCAATGACAGATGAAACAAACTTATGTCTAATCTTCGCGTGGCATGAGACGGAGATAGCGTGTTTCGCGGAACAAAAATGAACTTAGCGCTTCTTATCTAAATAACTCGTAAAGTATAGAATATTTTAATAAATCGTTAGTAGCAGCCCTAGGTGATATGTTCGTGATATTATTTATCGAATTTTTGTCTTAATTAAATACACCATGAACAAATAAAATCGAAAATTCATTATTATTAGAGGTATCTTTATGATTTTTTTCTATCGAGGAATTTTCATTCCATTATGTTTATGTTCAGATAGAACCCTCGCGTATATAATGAAAATACCCATTTATAAATATTTTTTCATTTAAATACTATTTACTTGGGTAAATTTCAATTCTAAGATTGTTATTTTGCTTTAAACTAACTTAACTATAAATTTGTATGGGAGAAATTAGTACAATGAGTATTCCGCTAGAGTCGCTGTGCCAATCCCTATATTCCTATATTCCTATAGCGTTTACTCACGTCAATTCTTTACACTCGGGGTACTGTTAAGCTTATATTAATAGTTAACTATTACATCCAAGAGCATACATAATTTTGTAACATTAAACGGATATATCTTATTGTAATCGACTGTACCACAAATCTACCAAATACCAATTTCTGTACAAAACTGCACACTGTAGAATAAGCTGAGATAGGTGCGTTCATCATGATGTTTAAATGTGCTTTCATGAGTCAAAAGTAAATGTCCTTTCCGTCTATTTTCGTGTATATTTACCACATATATTATTGTAGAGATTCGCTGTGACTGCGTTCCCAAACTCAGGAACTGAATACATTTGCCACAACTACTACACCACAGTTAGCTTAACCTCCAATTCTAATCTCTCAGCCGCAACGGCATTCACACTCAAGGTACAATGGCACGAATATGTAATACGTGCATAAGCTACGTATTCACACCTAAAAGCACTATCTTAGGTGTCAATGTCAATGGCAAATGATATTTGGTCTCAGTCGTTTAGCCAAATAAGATAAAATTAAGAATAAGAGTCTTGTAAATGAAGCGCTCGTGGTGTAGCATGATTAGCCGTTCTTAATCGATCGGCAAACTTAAGCTACCACCGTCGTGGTCGGTACCTGGATGGGTGACCGCCTAGTGGTATTTCAAATAGAGCGTTTCCGTGCTTCGGAAGGCACGTAAAGCCGTTGGTCCCGGTTATCACTTAATTTTGATAGTCGTTAAGCTAGTGGGATGCCTCCTAGGCGGCTTGAAAAATTCCAACAGTAGGTTGACCACTGGCCTACCTCCACCGATCCGCAGTGGGCACGCGTGGTGGAGTATTGCCCATTCCCTTTCACCCTCATTTGTGAAAGGAGGCCTGTGCTCAGCAGTGGGACATTATAGGCTGATGATGATGATGATGATGAAATGATCTTGTGAATTGATGACACCACGGCCTGTCTGGTGGTAAATAAATATCCTGGGACATTCCTCACAGACGGCTAACTGATCCCAAACTAAGCAAAGCTTGTACTATGGAAACCAGATGACTGATATAATACATATACTACTTTTTTTGTAAATACATACTTAATATATCTACATAATTACACCCAATCTCAGGACATACAGCTGTAGTCTAGACGTGTTCTTGCACACAAATGTATATCTTGTGTGAGAATCGAACCCACGACCTGCAGCGCGATAGATGGAATCTTAACCAACCGCGCCAACCGCTTACCAACCGCGCAACCGGTTAGCTTGTGATGCAACGGGTATTGCATCACAAAAGATGCTTGCAACGCTCGGGGCATCACAAAAGATGCTTGCAACGCTCGGGGCATCACACAAGATACTTGCAGCGCTTGGGGCATCACTCACGCGTTACCGATCTTCCCACCTCACTAATGAGCTGGGGCAACTTATCCTCACGCAGGAACACAAAATTGTTATTAGGCTGCGGTATTCTGTAAGGTAGAGGCACTTCCCTAATCGAGCTGCTCTTTGAGCGCCTTTCTATATTCTACTTATTTTATTAAATTAAATTATGTCAGTGAAATGAAAAGTGATTAACTAGCTTTAATATCAAACATATTATTCAGATTTTGTCAGGTTTATGTTCAATTAACTTCAGGTTGGTTGTGGCACAAGTTTTAGGCATAACTAAGTGAGTTCATATGCTAGTTAAGATGTAGGTAATGAAGTTTTATAGTGCTACCCGATTCACAAATAAGACAACAGAACTGTAATATTAACTCTTCCTAGATTTGTATACTATACAGCGTTATTATAAGCCTATGTATATAAATAAATAAATATCCTGGGACATTCTTCACATACATATATGGTTATGAATATTAACAACTATTTCAATTAGGCTTAGCAGAACCCGTTTAGAGAAAATGATAGGCAGGAATAGAATACAATATAAAGTATGGGTAAAGACAATTTTGTTTGATTCGTCTGCCTTATTTTGTTGGGCGTGAAGATATTTATGTATTCTAACAGATAATATAGATACTAAATGATTCAGGAAATGGAGTTGGGCTCCTTAACACAAGATAACCTGGTACGAGATCAAAGGAAGTATGCTAATTTATAATATATAATATAATACTTTTAATATTTTTTGTCTTTAAGATTTTATATGTTTTAAGCTTTCAATTTTATTTACATTAACATATTTACAATGATACAAAAGGAAGATCTATACACCGTCACTTTTTATTCGTCTTAGAAACACAGTCCACATAATGTACCCAAAAAATAGGTAATAATCATAAAAAAAAAAAATTATTAAACAAATGCAAAAAAAAAAATTTTTAAGCATTTGTTTCATTTAAAAAATTCTAATATTATTAATTACTAGCAGACCCCCGCGGTTTCACCCGCGTACGGTTTGATTTTTTTTGCGCGGAACACATTTTTTTTTTTTTAAATAATGGTACCTAAGTTACTCCTTATAACATCAGCTATGAACCGGAACAGACAGACAAAAATGATTAAATACTCAATCAGATTTTATTCAAAAAAAAGTTAAACTCACATAAAAGCTAGGTACAATGTGCAATGCAAAACTCTTTAAAACTGGAATGACAAATATAAAAGAAAATTTAAATCAAAAGCACTAAGGAGTATTGCTATCAACTTCGGTGCAAATCACCCCGAAAAATCAAACACGGATATTTTTACTACTAAAACTAAAAACCAATATTATACACTAATAAATAAAACTCAAAGAATCTTATTTAATTATTATTACAACAAATGAAAAAGAAATTAAATTAACTGCACTCAAAATATTCTAATGAAATAGTGAAAATGAACTTCCATAAAAATTATACAGTAATCGCAAATATCGCTAAGTAGGTAATCTAAGAGATCTCCAAGGAATTTTCGAAGGAAAATTAAGGCAGGCGCCGATCCCACAGAAAAGAGTTCTAGAGTTCCGAGTTCCGAGTTCTGCATTCTGCGTTGACTGTATGCTATGTGGCGCCTTTGAAAGTAAAAAAAGTGTATGATTTGTGAACAGTAGCGAATATTGCAGAACTATAGAACTCTAGACTGCTTGCTGTGTGCACAATAGTCAACACGGAATGCAGAATTTTGAACGCAGAACTCTAGAACTCTCTCTGTGTTAAAGGTAAGTTTTTCATTCAAAAATTCAAGAACAAAAAAAAATATGTTTCGAATTTTAATCCGATTTAAATATTCTTTTATATTTGACATTCCAATTTTAAAGAGTATTGCATTGCACCAAGTTTTTTGAATAAAATCTGCTCATATTACAGAACAAAAGGCAGATAGAGCGCGCGAAACACGGGAGTGAGGTCAAAAAAAACCACAAAGTTTATTTAATCGAAAGTGATTTTCGTTAAATAAAGTTTTGTAAACAAAGCAAATACAAATTCAAAAGCGAATATCAGCACGTGGATTACGTAACTTTATTGCAATGAAATTCAGATTGAAATAACCTCTGAATCGGTAGAAATATTACAAAAACGGGAATGGTTCCATTTCTAATGAACCACTGTTTGTATTTACAGTTATCAGAACGTAAAAAGTTATCAGAAAACCGCTATATTGAACCGATTTCAATTCGAAAATGATTGAAATTTAATTACGTAATCGACCCACAGGTATGTGTTTTACAATTTGTATTTGCTTTTTTGGCCTCACTCCCATGTTTCGGGCGCTCCATCTGCCTTATTTTGAAATCTGTGAAAATCGGATTGAGTTTTCAAACATGTGTCAAAATAAAATGTAATTTAAAACAAAAGTCCTAAGGAGTATTGATATCAACTTCGATGCAAATCACCCCTAAAATAACTTTCTACCCCTTTTTGACCACGTTAGGCGATGAGTTTCAATAAAATACGAAACACGTCTTCCATCAATTCTGTTAAGGAATGTGTATGCAAAATTTGAAGTAGATCGGACCACGGAATCACGTTGTCCCATACAAACTTTGCCCCCGTATTTCACCCCCTTAGGGGTAGAATTTCGAAAAATCCTTTCTTATCGGATGCCTACGTCATACAAAGAACATACACTCCAAGTTTCAGGTCTCTACGATCAGCGGTTTAGGCTGTGCGTTGATTGTCAGTCAGTCATTCAGGACAAAGCATTTTATATGTATAGATGACGCATGACGGAGTTTTAAACACCCTGTTACGAGCGTAGTCTACTCGACTCGTACTGAGGGTTGGTATTTTATACCATTTCAATTGTTAACTCGATTTTTCATAATTCTGTTCTTTTTTTTTCTTAATAATACAAGTGATCAAAAAAATGTTTTTATTTATGATTAGTACCTTTTCATCGGGTACATTAAGTGGGCTGCGTTTCTAAGACCAATAAAAAGTCACGGTGTATATTCGAATTTTTTATTATCATAAAATATAGCTATTCGTGTACCATGTAACAAGGTAAGTCGATTGTCGCGACGTCAGACGGCACAAGTCGGCACAACTTCCTGCCTCGGCGCTGTCGCTAACTCTCATAAGCTCGGACAACGACCAACTTACTTACAACCCATATCATTTACTGCACTCTGCACAAAGGTGAGAATCTCGTGTACAACTGATTATTCTTTGTCATTTTAGTTCTAAAGTTTATCTCTAAAATGAAAGTTAATTAATGAAAGGATTGCTTCAGCCGGGAGCTTATTGTGGATTTCTGATATGGTAATAAGGGTAGTTTACATTTTCTGGAACGAGCTATGCTCGGAATTTCTCTACGGGACAGGGTCCGAAATGAGAACATTCGTAGGAGAACGAAAACGACGGACATAGCTCGTGGAGTTAGTAAGCTGAAGTGGGCAGTGGGCAGGCCACATCGCTCGAAGAACCGATAGCCGATGGGGAAGAAAGGTTCTCGAGTGGCGACCACGTACTGGAAAGCACCGAGCGGGACGACCTCCCACCAGGTGGACCGACGACCTGTTCAGAGTCGCTGGGCGTCGATGGATGCAGGCGGCCCAGAGCCGTTCGAAGTGGAGATCAATGGGGGAGGCCTATGTTCAGCAGTGGACATCTATGGGCTAATATGATGATGATGATGATACATTTGCTATCAAGTCAAAAAATACTCTCTTATCATTTCATAAAGCCTATACTTGTTTCATGCCTTCATTGAGGTTATATTGTGTTAATCAAAGCTTATGTTCTTTACGTGCCACAATGGCTTGTGTATGACGACAATCTATCATGTCAAGTGATGATGCGACCGAAACTAGTAAACAAGGTCAACGAGTTTTGTGGAGCAGGCTCATATAGGACAAATATCACCGAAATCTCAAGCTCTGTGTAGAAGAATTCAAAATTCAAAATCATTTATTCAAATAGACCTTCGCAGGCACTTATGAAATCTGAAATCTTATGGAATCGAACCCACGACGCTTTCCAAAGACAATACCACCTCAAAAGATTAATGATAGTCCCTAAATAGAGACATGGCTATAAAAAGGGTCTTTAAAACCGCTATAAATAAATCAATGGTATCAGAAGATTATTTTAAATCGGCTCAGTAACAAAAGTTGGGCAATAAAAACCGCGATCTCCCGTTTAATACGTCACCCAGAGGATTAATGGCCCCAGACTTCTTTTCTAGACGTAAAAATGTTCAGCCACAACTTTGTCTCCTTAATAATTTATTGTGGGGACCCTTCTCTGTAAGCTTTGGCCTTTTTTACTACCTTCTTCTAATTGTTACATAGAATGGGAGCGCTCACCTTTTCTTTTCAGCCTTTTTTTGGTGTGGGTGACGGCGGTGATATATTGTTGGGGCCTTTACTGAAGTCTGCAATAGATGTTTATCAATAAAAAAATAAAAATAAAAATAAATATCCTGGGACATTCCTCACACACGGTCATCTGAGTCCAAACTAAGCAGAGCTTGTACTATGGAAACCAGATAACTGATATAATACATATACTATTTTTTGTTTGTAAATACATACTTAATATACATAATTACACCCAGACTCAGGACATACAGACATGTTCATGCACACAATTGCATGTCCTGTGTGGGAATCGAACCCACGACCTGCGGCGCGTAAGGTGAACTTTAACCAACTGCGCCAACTGGCCCGTCATAAGTCAGTGTGTCAGCCCGTCAAAAGTGTATTTGACATGTATATTTACTTGAATATTGAACACATTTTATACTCAAATAGCCTCTTTTTATTATAATATCATTGCAAATAGGTAATTACCGAACTGATAATGTTTGATCTGGGTAAAGGTAGACTATTATCATGATATTAATAATATTCTTATCACATCAACTACTTATCTCATATAAAAGCTTGGGTATGAGTTTGCCTCTCAAATTTGTGGTTCAATCGATGATCACGCGGGACCACTGCGTTGCCTACGATGCGTGCTTGCTTATTTCTGCATGCTATTTAATTTTAATTAAACATTGATTTCAGATAATATACGTTCAAATTTATTAGGTGCTTAAAAGTCATACGCACCCCCCCCGGAATAAAGATGCGAGTCGACTTGCGTGTTTTTTTTTTATTGCACTAAAAAATTAAGAAAAATCTAATACATATTGTCAATTTTTTTCATAATTTTTATCTTCAAAATGAAGGAATAAAATACAAATATGTAAAATATTGCAACATTAAAATATTTATATTTCCATCATAAAAACGAAGTTAATATATTTGCACTTAATTATTCACTAAAGTTCCATATGACTAATAGCATATTCATACTTACATACATTTTGAACGAATTTATTTAGTGGGTATCGTAGTGCAAGTCTAGTTGCTTACTTTATCCCCGAAACTTTTATCCACATTATATTATATAACAATTGATACATTATTTACACAAACGAGTAGCTCGAGGAAAACCTATGTAAACGCCACTTACACATTAAATGCACTACTAAATCAGAATTCAAATAAAGAGTTATCTGCAATAATACCGAACAGCGAGACTTCCATAACATGTCAACAATGCAATATTCATAATTACTCCATCAAGTATTTAATATGTTTCGAAGAATAATTACGCAACGCTCCTTTTTAGGTTTTTCTCAATACACATTGAGTAAATTTAAAATATAAACACGTAGGCCCTCACAGGTAGTTTTAGCTATCATTTGATGTATACTACATATTTTTAATAATGTTGATAAATTTTTAGGACAGTTTTTTTACGCTCCTGAAAAGTTGTCACTTTTCACTTACAACATTCTTCCAGGAAGGGTGCGAATTATAGTCACAAAAGATACAAAATTATACATATTTGTTGTAATAATATATTTGGAATTGTCACAAAAGATTCCTCAAACTAACAAAAATATCAAAACTAAACAAATTATGTTATGTCGAAATCGGAAACTGGTTTAAATTGTTCAAGGCTACCTTTGTTAACATAATGGAGTCACGTAGTGTTATAGCAAAACTTTTATTGGATCCGTCATGTTTCTACATTGATGCACGTTAAACCGTGGGTACCTTTTATTGTGAAATATTATAGGGATATTTTACATGCAAACTGCCTTTTGTTACAGCAGTTATAGCTTTGGAGCTTGTTACCTACAAGGCGTAGCGTGAAATGGAGGGTTATACCTAATGAATTAAACGCATTCACTCACCCTCTGAAATGTTTAATTGTCGTGCCAGGTGGACCAACGATCAGTACCTCTTAGACAAGAGCTACTTTCTGTCAACGTGACTGTTTGTCGAAATCTGTTTTGATGTAGAAACAAAATTTTCATTTTTGATATAGGCTTTTTTATGGTGACTGTTACTTCTTGTTGTCTTTGTCATATTTGTCATCCAATTTACTAATGTATACCAAATTTTAGCTCAATCGAACACTGGGAAGTGGGTCAACTTTATCTTCCAAGATTCGATTACAGACACCGGGCAGGTGAAACTAAATAAAAGCTTGTAAAATATATAATTTAAGATTTATTTCAAGACGTAGCGTTTATTCGCTCAAAGAGCAGCTCAACTGGGGAAGAACCTCGATCGGTTGTGTTGTGCGCGTGAGTAATGTCGCTAGTGCTCATTGGAGAGGGAGAAGGGTCGGTAACGCATGAGTAATGCATCGTGTGTTGGCGTCCATATGGCTTCGGTAACCGCTTGCCATCACGCGGGCCGTACGCCTGTTTACAGACTTCGTCAAGAAAAATATAAGTCTTGCGACTACTGCATACAAAACCCACCCAAAATCCTAAATTCCGCACGCGGAAATTTTTTCGTTTCGCTTTCGTCTAGAACTACTGATGGAAAATTTTTTCTACTTTTACAACTTCATATTTTATTATTTTATTCATTGTTTGACAGATTACAAACTAAACAGTCACAGGTTGTACCTAAAGTTGTCGAGATCTAAGAAGTCCTTTTGACAAGAGGGTGTCTCTTCTTGTCGCACTATGTTTGGCTCTTTTTGACACATTGATGTACATGTATGTCAAAACGGGCCTATTAGATCTCGCCAACTTTAAGTGGTTCAAGACCGTCCATTATGAAAATGTATGGAAGATAATCTTAGGCTGGATATGATGAACTACATCTAAGTAACTGAAAACTAACGATAGCGCTTCAAGCTGCGGTCATTCGCTTGCAAAATGACATCATAAAAACCATATCACTCATCGTGAAAACTCTTTACGTAAGTGTTGAAATATGATCCTTTTTATAGCGTGTGATAGATATTGTATAGCATGAGTAAATATCGCTTACACTGATAGATGCATCGTTATATTACCTATAATAATAGGAACGTATCTAATATCTACCATCTAACTAACTATGCGTATCTCGCGGTTTTTCTCGCTTTTTACAAACTTTTATTACAAGCTTTTATTTAGTTTCACCTGTCCCGATGTCTGTGTGTCTGTAATCTGTAATCAAATCTTGCACCCACCCACTTACCGGTTTCCGATTGAACCGAAAGTTGACATGCATATTTAAATCAGATAACAATGCAATATAATTATGACATGGAGCTACAGAGAGCTAACCACAAGCTCTTAAAACAATATTATTATAACCTTATTTGACTTTTGTCCCTCTTTGACTTCCGGCGTCAAAACAGGACAAAAGACAAATAAGGTTATTTTAAACATGTTTTAAGCGAAAGCTGGCACGTTCACAGTATTCATACATATGCAATTTAACAATACAGTATGTTTTATTACATTAATGCTAATTCTAATATTCTAATAAAAACCACTCTATATTGATGAGCAGTAGCAAAAGCAAAACAATAACTGTGTCCTTCATACTCATAAGGTTGACCGTGCGCGAGAGGGACGGACAGACATTTCATGATTCGCATGCAGTGCGACGTCACGCCGCACATTGGGGCAGAATGTATGGGACACATGCGCGAAAATGTATTTTAAAATGAAAGTTATTTGAATAAACATTTTTTTTTTAGGGTATTTGACAATCATTTATGAATATTAAACCGCAAAAAAGATTATAAGTTAGACATTATATCAATACAAAGTTGCTTAATCTGAGGTTCGTTGCATTTTACTCGTGCGCAATATCAGATTTGTTTATTTAATTGTAGCGATTTGGTTAAAACTACTTGTGTCTAGTTAAGACCAAGATTTGTACTTTTGAAAACATATTTTTTATACGATTTAGGTTTGTTTTCTTTAAAATATCTGTAAAAAATAATATTAAATTGTGTTTTCAAATAACTTTCACCTTAAAATTCATTTTCGCGCATGTGTCTCATACATCCTGCCCCAATGTGCGCCGCACGCTTATTCACAGACACTATACATGCGCAACGTGTAAATGTGTTGAACGTGCCAGCTTTAGCTGGAAAGTAGCCATGGGAACTCTGTAAAGACCCAACCCGTTTTGGGATCCAGGGTCTGATGAATAAGTTTGTCGACTATTATATAAAAAGATTTTTTTTTAATTGTTCGCTTTATAGTAAGGAATAATATAGTTTTAAAGGAATTTCATCGCACAGATGTTAATTCTTAATTTTTTTTAATATAAATTAAGGTTTTTTTACCAAGAAGTTCACGTTTTTGCCAGACTATAAAAGCCTAAAACTAAGGCCGCTTACTACTAAAAAGGTACAAAGAAGCCTTTTGTATTCATCATTATCTTATCTAACGCCTGTCTGTCTAGCGTGGAACCTAAGTCTTGCCTATTGTGATAGCAGTTTTCTCAGATTTGTCTTGTCAACTTGACGAATTTCGTGGGAAAATGTTTATTGTGAAAGTAAAATCCTTCCCATTAAATACTGTGGCACAGATTTTACATAATTTTACAATATCTAACCCCCTAATTCATAATCGCTTTTTAACTTTATCAGTGTAAAGGTGAACGCACACTTATCCGAGTAGAACGCATCAAACGAAAAGAATTTAGAATTCTATATATGTAATCGTATCCAGATTCGGACGATTCGACGCGCTTTCATAAGATTTCATATACAGAATTCTAAAATTCGTTTCGTTCGATGCGTTCGGCGCGTTCGGCTCGGATAAGTGTGCGTTCACCTTAATAGTGTGCCCCGTCTCACTCTTTCGATCACCAAATGTCACCTGTCAGTTAAAGACTTCGGAATTTTAGCTAATCAACGTTTGATAACTTTATTATGAATAAGAGGGTAGGTATCTTACAAGTTGAAACATGGTAGCTAAGTTTTTCTCTGAGCCGTCAAAGGTATATTTTTTACGTTTAGATTTATACATATACTATATAAGGTGCCTAGCCTACTGTAAGTGTGAATATATAGTTGCTGAAAGTTTCTTGCCGGAGTCTTCTCAGTTTAAGTGTATTTCGAACCGGTGGTAAATTCAACTATATGTACCAAATTAACGTTCACAAGTGCCTTACCAGGTCCTAAACTGAATTTTGAATTTTTATATAGGAATAAATAATTTTGTGTATAAATAAAACACATTATTTAAATTTTAACTCATTTATTATTAATTTTATAAAATGTAATTAGTCCGTCATCAGTTAGATTAACAAAAAATATTGGACACGTATTTTGTGCTTTACCAAATAATTAAAAAAATACAAAGATAAAGCGCATCAAATTCGGGAGTAGAGGGTCGTGACGTCACTTTTGAGTAAAAAGTTTACCATAACGTGTGGTCACGCGGAACCTCAACACATATTTTTGTTTAATTGAAAAAAGACAAAATACGAGTCTAATATTTTTCGACAATGTAAATAACGGAGTAAATAGAAATTTTCTGTCATCTAGACTATTGCGTAATGAGGCAATATTATTACATCACATATGATTGAAGTACATAGTAATTGTACTAAACATATGCACAGAATGGATGCCTAACAGTACACAGTACACAGAACTTTAGTAACAGTGAAAGCATTACAATAGGCGGCATTTATCATTAGAAAGTATAGTTTATCACCAGGCAGGCTTTGCAATATATTATTATTATTTCCAATAAACTATATATTATCCATGCAATATGTAAAACTTATTTACTTTCCCCTTAAATTGTTCAGTACAATATTATACAAAATTACACTGCAATTTTCAGGAGTAATGTACTGAGTAATCATGTAAACTGCCTAACGGTCTATATCATTCACCAAGGTTGGGTATTATTCGCTATATTAGATAATATGTCAGCTTGCCAGGGTGTAATCTTTCTTGGCATACGATCATTTTGTACTCCGTATGGGTATATGTGAAGTAAAATATGAAAAAAGGGATTTACCCAGCTGTGATTATGTACTATTACCTAATAATAGTAATCTAAATCTCTCCCTGTCACTGTTCTAGTACAGTCGATTACAATAAGAAATATCTATTTAATGTTACAAAATTATGTATCCTCTTGGATGCAATAGTTAAGTATCCGTTGTATGTGACTAATATGGTATGCATGGGACCTGACACTGTATGTTTTTATACTTAGTGCAATAATTGTGTATACCACCATATTTCCACTGAAATATATACTGTTAAGTTTTTATTAATAGTTAACTATTGTATCCAAGGGGATACATAATTTTGTAACATTAAATGGATATTTCTCAATGTAATCGACTGTACCTGCATAATGCAGAGTGCTCCGAGTAACATTATGACCTGATCCTGGAGCTAACTCTCATATCCTTAAGCAAGCTTGTTCGTCAGACGGTCCTATTGCGAAAAACTGGGATGTTGGCTTTTAAATATATATACTACTAAAGTAAATTTAAGCAAACAAGCATACGGCCCATCTGATGGTTAGCGGTTTCCGTAGCCTATTGACGCTTGCAACACCAGGGATATTTCACGCGTTGCCAACCCTGAAATTCCCTTTGCCTTTTTCCCGCATTTTCCAACTTGGGGTTGATCGAAAATGTCGTAAAAACAGCGATGGTGGTTACTGTGATGGTACCTAAGTGGTTATTACGTTGCGTTTACCATGAGGTGGACAAGCTGCCTGCTTGTCCAAGTCTTCACAAAAAAAAATATAAAAAAAGCAAGTAAATATCTCAGTGATATAAAATTTTGAGCTCGTAAACGAGTTCCCATAAGGATTCGCCTGTCATAACTTTTCTGTTAAAAGTTCATAATAAAACAACGTAATCCGTCATATATCTGTCATAACTCAGAATGCTTTTGAAATGTTTAAAATAGCACAGATTTGTTCTGAACAATGGCGAATCATAACTATGTGTTTTACACCATATGAAAAATAATTTTACCGCAAACCGAGTCTTAATATTTGATGTTAAGCTACCACCGTCGTGGTCGGTACCTGAACGGGACCGCCTAGTGGTATTTCAAATCGAGCGTTTCCGTGCTTCGAAAGGCACGTAAAGCCGTTGGTCCCGGCTTTACGTGCCTTTGTGATAGTCGTTAAGCTAGTTGGAGTCCTCCTAGGCGGCTTGAAAACTCCAACAGTAGGTTGACCACTAGCCTACCTCCACCGATCCGCAGTGGGCACGCGTGGTGGAGTATCTGCCCATTCCCTTTCACCCTCATTTGTGAAAGGAGCCCTGCTCTACCCTGCCCTGCTGCTCAGCAGTTGGTCATTATAGGCTGATGATGATGATGATGAAGATGAATAAATAACTATCGCTAACCGCATCAAAAAAGTGCCTAAAGTAAAATAAAGCTAAAATAATCGATTATATGTAATACCTACTTAATATGACCAAAAGTTGAAACGTAACTCTTTCCAACGTTGAGCGCCTTTTAAACTTTTATAGATGAGTCAACTCAAATAAAAAATGAATAAGACTTACAAATGTACGGAACCGGTAAAGTCCAAGACCAACTTAAACCAACCAATAAATAACGGCGGAATATTTTCAACGGTACGTTTAATATTAGATCCAACGAATTCTAGCTTCGAATTGTTTCTGTAAACTTTTGCACGAGTTATAATAGTCTGTTCTGAACTTTAACTACTAGTTTGTAGTGTTGTTTAACATACAATTTTATCGATAAAGAATTTCTTATATAAATTCATTTTAATTTTATGAAATATAACAGGTGGAGATTTCGAGATGGCATATTTTGAAAACCTATGTTGAATTCACCATTGGTCCCATAGTAAAAGTTGTTCAGCATGACTAACCCAACATAGGTTTCGAAAATATGCCATCTCGATATCTCCACCCAGTATTACCATGAAGTTTTTTTTTTTTTAGTTTTGGCGTCACACGTCTTGTGTATTTTGCCATTTTCCCGTAATATTATAAGTTCTAGTCACAATAATTCACTTTCACATAGTCACCGTCATAAAAGTCATGTTTTAGTACAATGGTGGTAAATTGTACCAAAACTTTTCACGGATTTCTTGAGACAACTTGAAAAGACACGATACACATAATTCATTTCATTTCACTTCACTGTGCACATGGATTGATCTTTATTGGATAAAATACCACCGATTATATGCAATAAAACTCAAAATACACGAATTTATGAAAATAAAAATAAAAAAGCAACGTCACTCTGCAAGTTCCCGCCAAAAAGTCCTACCATGAAGTTAATAATATACTGATGATAAATGGGTACTTCAATGATGAAAATATACTAAGTTAAAAAAGATACTATTTTCAATTATACATACTTTCTAATTTCTTTTATTAAATGGTATCATATAATTGATATATAAATATTTTATCACAAACCTTTTAAGCACTATATATCATTGATTTATCAAATATCGCGTACAACACTAAACAACAAACATGTGCCGCTTTGTTGATTTTTATTGAATGTTTGTTTTGCTATACCTACAAATACCGTTAGCAACAAAAAGTTTTAGCTATCCTCGGTACATTACGTCGTATTTACCGACTGTAATTACATAACGTTAAGTAATGTAGGTGGGAAGCCAACATTCTAATAGGATTTTTATGCTTATTAAATTTAGATCGACGTAAGCGGTTGGCCGGAGAAAAACGCCCCTCTACGTAACCTCGTAGCTTCGTAGCTTCGTAGCATCGTAGTACGTGTAGCTACGACGGCTCTATATGAACTTACGAGAATATTATATAAGATGAGTGTAGAATAAGCATACAATTTTGTTTTATATCGAACTAGTTAAACTACAATGTTTTATTCTAGAGCGATGTATGTCTTTCATCAAAGTACGTAGGATAATTTATTATGATTAAATGTACAACATATATCAAAAAAACATGCATGTGGTTTTCTAAAATTCTAATTTAGGTTTATATTTGATGGCAAATATTCTGCGGTAATAATAAGCCACCAACATTAAACTAAATTAATAAGTAGTTTTATAATGATCCACATAAAATTAAACTTTTCTATTTTCATGATATACAAGTATCAAAGATATTCGATAAATGTATAACAGTGTCCAAACTTACATAATACTAACGTTGCTGTCAAAATTCGATACAAGTTCCTCATTTCTAGGTCGACAGATGTCAAAACAATGCCGTGCCTCCGTCCGGACACGTCTTGGAAAGTTTTTTATTAAACACAATTCTGACATTTGATATTCAGAAATAATATAGGAGTTATTATAATATCTTCTGTTTTGGGACGTAGGGATATGTTACATAGTTACTTTTGGGTTCGCGGGTAGGAATATATTTTCGTGACACCGATACAGTTTTTGGCGTATTGGCTATTCCGTTTTGAAAGTTAAAATAATATGTTATTGTAAGGCTCTATTTACACGTACCACACTACAACCGCAACCACATCACAACCACACCACGTGGACGGGCGCTAATTTGTATGAAAATTAATAGTAGAATTCACACGGACCACATTTTCCACAACGACCAGCGACACCGTGAACTAGCGGTACAAACATTTTAAGATTTCGTAGCTACCACAACGCAACCGCAAAAAGCCGCAGCGGCACTATTCACACGTAACCACAGCTTGACTATATTCTGTCGCGACGCTCTGGTATGGTTGCGGTATGTGTGTATAGATGCTAAGTATACCTGTTTTTACACGACTGCCCAAAAAAGGAGTGTGATGTTTTCAGGGTGCCTGTATGAATGTGAGTTTCTTTGTGCCACCATAACTTTTAAATTCCTGAACAGATTTCAGTATCGTTAGAATCCTTACATCACCCCTAGTGACACTGGCTATATTTTTTAACATTTAGTTATAGGCAGAGCAGTCGTATACAGGGTGTTGTTTTGGTCGGCGACAAGCGACCCAGGAGCGGTAGTACAAAATATATATTCCCCAAAAATGGACTTAATTCCATTAAATACTGTAAATATGTTGAGAAATACCTTATTCAATTTGAAATAAAATTACCGCAAAGTATGGTTACTAGGCACGTGCACAGTCTAGAGCTAGGCGCAAGCCGCCATCGGCCCACCCCTTTACTCCCTCGTACTCCCGTTGAGTATTATGTCTACACTTTAGCTTATTACATGATTTTCAAAATTATATTTTTTTTATTTTTATTATTAAAAAAAAATAAAGTATTTTTTTTATATTTTTTTTAGCACCAGTATCATTTGTATTATCGACCCTGAGTCGCTCGTCGCTGACCAAAACAACGACCTGTATATTTAAAAAAAAATTAGTTATATAAATTAATATGACAGTTGATGTTAAAGCCCTGAGTTGCAGCTTCCTGGCAGTAGCGCTAATATAGTTTACTACCTACTCTCCAATGTTTAGCTTTTAACACCAAAATTAGCATAGGTAATTATTTACGAAACTTTTCTTTAACTAACCTAAAAAGTTTTGATACTATATAAAAAGAAGATCTTCTAAAATCTTTACTGCAAAAATCAAAATTAGCTGAGCCTACTATACGATACAAAATTAAAGACACTCCAAGCGCTTTATTCCTGTAGGTACTATAATACACATAGTCTTAAAATAGATTTGCACCAAAGCTAACATCTATCAAAATATTATTGGCTTAGGTCGGCAAACATTCCGTACGTGTTATCTTTAGCGTGTCGTAACAAATTTGCCGTGTTAATGCGTTTGCCGTGTACACTGGCGCGGCCAGCATTAGCCGCGACGGCGAGGAATAACATCGAAGCGTACCGTTGTAAACTTAGCGGACGATATATCACGTATATTGACAATGCTGGCTTTATTTGTGTGCGAGCACTGGAGTGCTAGATATATGAGTATCGGTTTAGGTATTTTGAGAGAAGAATAGTTCTTATACAGAACAAGGCCTAAGGCGCTGATCTCACTGCGAGCGGTCTAGAGCTCTGCGGTCAGAGAATCAGTAATCTATGTGGAACTTGGAAATCAATGGGGGAGGCCTATGTTCAGCAGTGGACATCCATGGGCTGATATGATGATGTGGCGCTTTTGATCATTGCATACAGTGACCGCGGCGGTCAAGGAGACAACGTAGAACTCTGACCGCAAAACGCTGTAATATCGACGCCTAGTTTCTTCTTATAGCGTAGCAGAAAGATTTACATAGATTTCACTCAAATTCGGGTTGAATATGATGATGTGGAGAAACCCTATCGAGAAGACGGGAAATAATCTTGACATAATATTTTATTCTTTATAAATATTTGTTGAAGCCTTTGGGAAAATTGAGATATAAAAACGCGGGTAATAACATCTTTCCTGTGACGGATATCCAGTTACGAATATATTTGTAACGCTGGAGCCTTACAAAAATAATGTAGAAATTGCGGTTTGTATAAATTCGAACAGTAAAAAGATTGCGATAACAGTTCAGTGAACATAAAATTGTATCGCTAGAATACAAATGCGTAGAAAACTTTAACAAAAACAGTTTGCAAAATAGTAAAAAAAAAAAATTTAACATAGGACGCATAGCATGACATTGTCAATGATGATATTGAGCTGCATCGTGATTCCTGATACAGACTAACCCCCTTATTCATAAAAAAGTTATCAAACGTTGATTAGCTAAAATTCCGAAGCCTTTATCTGACAGGTGACATTTGGTGATCGAAAGAGTGAGACGGGGCACACTATTACACTGATTTAGTTAAAAAGCGATTATGAATAAGGGGGTAAAAATATAAATAACGATGATAACAACAAAGAAATCCTACTAATTTTAATACTTAATTATTTTTATGACGATAAATTACTTCTATTTTCTTTCTGTATTAATTTAAATAGTTTTTTTAAATTAAAATATGTTTGAGCCTACAAAAGTATTTCAGAGTTTTATGTAATAGCTGAAAACCCTCGTCTTCAATGGAAGCCAATCGGCATCTGAAGACGCGAGCGCAACCCTAGCTACGCGCTTTAACGATGCAGCCGCATCCCTAGTGGCTACGTCATTTACGCCACTTATTGACAATCCACCAAACAGTAAACACCTTTAATTAAATACGCACCGCTTTCAATTGTTTTTCATATAATTAGCCCCCCTGTGCAGTGAATTTGGAGATTCCCGAGGAGCTGAAGTTGGGTGAGTGGCAATTAGTTAATTTCATAAGGTTTTGATTTACTTTTGTTTGGGTATTGTATCTCGCCGCCGCATTTTTTACATGGAAGGAAACGAAGACGTGAGAGGCTTAAAAATCCTATAAACAGTCCACTAATAACATCTAGCCACACCAAAATATATGTATTGATCGCTTTCTCATAAAGCACTTCAGACAAAATTTAACACACATCAGACAACAGCATATAAATTTTAAAAAATCTGAATCAAAACTTGAAGACCGATTTCTATTCCTTTTTCATTCCCAAGAACACTGTCTTGTGATACCTGGATCTGATATGAAACAAAAGTTTATTGTTATGAGTCTCATTTCTATGCACGACGTGGAATCTTTAAGAATTTAAAGAACAAAGAGAGATAGGGATGATGGAAATGACAGCTGTCACTTGCCGGCCCTGAGATATCTGTGGACCAAACAGGATACAGGTCGACCACATTCGAAGTCTGCATCGACTAACATCGTTAGAGCTTAATCTTATAGGAATACTTGCCGTAGAAGACAACCTCAGACCGACATTTTATTTCGCATTCGATTTAATCTACTTTGATAATGTTTTATTTTATTTTATTTATTTATTTATTTAATCTTAGGGAAATCAACAGCGATATTAAAAAGAAATAACAATACAGACATAATCGCAAGTACAGCCAATAAAAGATTTCCACAGTTAATAATTTAGAATATTCAAAATCTTATTACAACTTATGACACTAACACAATAATAAACTTATGCTATTAATACATTTCTAATTGACCATAATGCGCAGTGATATGTGTGAGTGTAGGGAGGGAATGCATGAGTGTAGGAGGGGAATGTGTGAGTGTAGGAGGGGAATGTAAGAGGGGATATGTGAGTGGCGTGTGTGTGATATTTGTGGGCTAATGTAAACAGTATATGAATTGAATTGAACAAGAACTCATAGATGAAGTGCAACAAATCAGAAATACTATTTTACATTTGAAAATAACTTATTATAACCCATAACCCAATAAGGTTATTTTTTCTTTTACATTTATGTAAAGATTTATTTATTTAAGTAAAGTCATTGCACACTCTGTGTGTGGTCGAATTTGCCTTGTAGAATTATTTTGTTTGTTGTAGACCATTAATAATCATGATATTTCTAAAGGAACAAAATATTATGGAACCACTTTTTGATAAAATATTTGATAAAGTGCTTTTAAATAAAATATTTGAGCTCTTGTACTTTTAACTTTAATTATGATGAAGTAGATGTCACTTAATAATCTAGTAAAATTTTCTTTTAAACTGCTACAACCTAGGGTTAATGCTGGTTTTTTTTTTACAAGCTTTTATTTAACTTGCAGTGTATGTATGTATGTTTGCTCGGGTGAAATCTTGCAAGTCGAATTTCACCCAATTCCAGTGGTCGGATTGACTTGATATTTGGTGTACATTAGTATATTGGAAGACAATGTAAGTACAGTCACTCAAAAAAACTTGTATAATAGCTTATATTAAAAATGAAATTTTTAACAAAGAACGTATTTTATATTAGTTCCGAAGCACATACAGATTGGTTATTATAAACTAACAATAATAAGAGCAATACAGTTTAAGAGAACAATAATCGTATATAAACACGAGGTCAGATTGACTTTTACCTGAGTATTTGAGTGGGGGCAGTAATTTAACGCAATTTGTTTGGACCGAGTATTCATGGCGCTTCAGGCAAAAGTGGATGAGCCAACTAGCACTTAGACTTTGGTCTAAGGGATGACTTTTAGCGTATACTTCTTATTTTAAATGATTCCAAATTGATTTTATCCAATTTGCTTGTTCAATCTTACTATTTGTATTTTAATTGCCAGCATGAGTAAGGATGTGAAACAAAAGCCTGATTATCGCATTTTCGAACAATAGCACAAATATGTCGAGAAATTCAATCATCATATAATACTCCACTGCTGAGCACAGGCCTCCTTTCACAAATGAGGGTGAAAGGGTATGGGCAATACTCCACCACGCATGCCCACTGCGGATCGGTGGAGGTAGGCTAGTGGTCATCCTACTGTTGGAATTTTTCAACCCGCCTAGGAGGCATCCAACTTGCTTAACGACTATCACAATTAAGTGATAACGTGTGCTTTCCAAAGCACGGAAACGCTCGATTTGAAATACCACTAGGCGGTCACCCATCCAGGTACCGACCACGATGGTGGTAGCTTAACTTTGCCGATCGATTAAGAACGGCTAATCATGCTACACCACGAGCGCTTCCAAAAAGAAATTCAATACATTTGGAAAAATATCCATTATATTTTTTATGAAATTAATGTCAATAGCGACGTTAAGAGGGCTAGGCACCGCCACATAAGGAAATCAATGTATATGTGCCTATTTGGCTCTTCTTTTCTGAATGACGAGCCGATCAATCAACCACGGGTAACCAAGGTTCGGTCAAGGCTTTATTAGTTATTTTATTTTATAAGCGGTCCTCCGAATCTGCTCTTCTCATTTCGAGTACCTACCGATTTGCCAACATTCATCCATTAACTTGACTTCGCTGCCACTAGCAACTTGTATCTGTCTATTAAGTTTCTCCGAGCTTGAAATTAAATCGGCCGTGTGATTTACATTTTAATATGGCGAGGGACTCACCTGTAGTAAAATCAAATTTATTGTATTGACGGAACACTATCAGACCGCCTCACGTTAGAGATGCCTCACCTCAAAAAGATTTGTTTGTTTACTTTGTATATTAGGTAGGAGGTATTTGGGTAGGAGATCAGTAGGTACTATGTATGGGGATATTATATGATCGATAATTAAGATAAACAATTTGTTAGCCCTCTGCCAACAAGTACCTAGCCTTTTACATTTAATACCAGAGTTTTTTTTTTCTAATCTTAAACATAATTAATTTTAGCTATAAGCAAGCTATAAGTCACATTAACTACCGATCAGGTACCGCTTTAATTACGCAGTAAAAATAATCTGTCAAAAAATACAAAAAAAAAACTGATAACCAACCATCACTGATTACAGAATAAAAGGCAGATGGAGCACACGGAATACGAAAGTGAAACCAAAAAAGCAAATACAAATCCAAAATGGTATTCGTAACCTGGTATTCGTTTTCCAATTTGTATTTGCTTTGTTTAACAAACTTTATTTAACAAAAAACACTTCTTTATTAATAAACTGTGGTATGAGGTATCTGATTTTGAATTTGTATTTGGTTTTTTGGCTTCACTTTCGTGTTCCGCGCGCTCTATCTGCCTTTTATTCTGTCATCTGTGTCAACCATATTCACATTAATAAGTATTAAATACAACAAAGAAAACATTATAATACCTAGCTTAAACAAAGGTATTTGTATTTTATCTGACTGATAAAGTAGCGTGGAATACACCTATAAGCCGCCTCCAACTGGCAGCGATTCATAGGAAATATTACAGAGCATTACTGCGTCCGCACTACGTCACGAAATAAACTATCCAACATTACTAAAATGAGAGTTTAAGTCCGCTCCAAATGTGCTACAACTACAGTCATCAGCATGAACATAGACTAGGTAATACTGCAGAACTTGCGACACGTTGTATTTCAATAAGTTTTTGTTAAAATTTAATCTTTATACAAATTTTTTTGGTGACTGTACTTTTTGTTGACGTACTTGCATTGTCTTCCAATATACTAATATACACCAAATATCAATTCAATCCGACCACTGGAAGTGGGTGAAATTCGACTTGCAAGATTCCACCTGAACGAACAAACATACATACATTGCAAATTAAATAAAAGCTTGTAAAAAGACTACGTAAGTAAGTGTAGTTGTGGCGTTTACAGATAAGCGTGTATGTGTAGCTTACATAACCACACTAGCAGAATTTTATAACAATGAACAAACGGTTTTCGGAAAGATTTAAATCCCACCGAAATCATTTCTATTTAAATGTTACCAAGACAAGACCATATGGCTCGCACTGCCAAAAAGTTATCAGATCTCATGTAGAGCCAAGCTAACTACACGCCCTAACTCTACAAGCCCTAACTTCACAAACTCTACACCTTAGTCACAATATTTGGGTTGGCCGTTTCGCTACTACAAGAACTATTGTATAACAGACAAGTAATGAACAGTGAATACATTTTTCACGGAGCGAAACGGCCAAGCAAGCCACATATTTTGACTAAGGTGAAGAATTTTTGTGAATTCGGAGTTTTTCAGATATCAATAAAATCTAAAGTATAAGAGATATGCAATTGAAATGAATAAGTCCATTATTGACATCATATCCCGAAAATTTGTATCTGGCATAATCCAAACCCAAGCTATGAGGGTTGAAAAAGACCGACCAACTGCGAGTCAGACTCGCACTCGCAGGGTTCCGTACAATATTAACTAACTTAACTTTACTATGAAACAAAAAAAACGCCAAAAAATATGTTTCTTGTATGGGCACCCCCTTTATTTTTAATTTGATTTCATTTTTATCATGTGTTGTTATAGCGGCAATAGAAATACATATTCTCTGAACATTTCAGCTGTCTAGCTATTACCGGCCATGAGATACAGCCCACTGACAGACAGACCGCAATGCAACCATGCATTGGTTGCGTTGGTATTTTTTACTACACTCAATGAATTCCGCTTCTGAAAGCAGTGATACTTATTCTCGAATCTAGATGCCATCGCATCGCGATACAAAAACAACCGCTTTATTCATAAGTTATTTATTCCTTTCGTTGATACACATCGTTTTATTTTGTTTTATTTTACAAGAGCTCTGCTTGATTACACATTTTTATATCGAAATATAAAAGAAATACTATATTGTTGACGGTGACGGAATATGTTAATATTATTCTATGATTACATATACTTGGTAAAATTAATAAATAGTATACCTACATATTTTTTTGGGATTGTTCGTTTAATAAATATTAAAATAAAAATTGCTAATATGGTAAGAATGTCAAAAATATATTAAGTAATCTGAAATCAAATCAAATGTATCCATGCTTAATTTCATTAGAAGGCTGTCATGTGACCGTACCAGGACCTAACTTCATTAGCTTCAAGTTACATGTATCTTCTGCGCAGGTACATCGGTAAGCCATATCAGTTGGGTACTACTGTAACGTCTTTACAAGGTATTGGGTTACGAATATTTTCAACAATTTTTTAACTGATGACGGTATAAAATAGGCGCGCGAAATAAGTTAGGGGCATGGGTCACGTCCGGTACCGGAAGGCGTCGGACGTCACGCTCGCAGCGCCACCTACATCCGGCCGCTTGACACGGCCAGAATTCACCGGATTACCTTTCAAACATACCTCCATATGATTTATGGATAAAATAACATAATAATAGTTTCGTATAGGTTTACGCAGACGGTAACGAGATTTAGGCCGTTTATGTATCTAGGTTCTTACTATGCATCGTTTTAAGTTGGTTGGTATCCATTAAATAAATACAATTATTAAAAGAAACAAAAAACCCTTCTGTGTAAACAAAATATAACTGAAAAGAGAAAAATAAGCTGTTTAATCTATAGAATTTAGAATATAACTTGAATTGTACTCGGGGACAAACCAATAACCTGAGTGTTTTTGTTATATTTATCCCACCAATAACTTTTTGAAAAGTTATCAGATCTCATGTAGAGCCAAGCTTATAACTCTACATGCACTTACTCTACAAGCCCTAACTTCACAAACTCTACACACCGTAGTCAAAATATGTGGCTTGGCCGTTTCGCTACCGTCACATGGGAGTAAGGTGAAAAATGTATTCACTGTTCATTACTTTTTTGTTATTCAATAGTTCTTGTAGTATTGAAACGGCCAAGCCACATATTTTGACTACGGTGTGTAGAGTTTGTGAAGTTAGGGCTTGTAGAGTTATAAGCTTGGCTCTACATGAGATCTGATAACTTATATAACTTTTTGTTGTTTGTGTACTAATACAAGCTTACATACCAGCTTTCTAGGACTTCAGGAAGTACCCTATGAGTTTTGATGATCATCAGTGAGTCAGTGACGAAATCGGGATTTTTTAGATATCAATAAAATCTAAAGTATAAGAGCTATGTTATTGAAACTTAATATGTTTAATAAGTTTACTATTGACATCATGTCCTGAGAATTTTGTTTATCTGGAATAATCTAAACACAAGTTATGAGGGTTCGAAAAAACGACAAAGCGCTTCGAGAAAAGGTAGGTAGTGCCCTTTCGCTTCGCTTGACTGTCTTGGCGGCCAGATTTATCCCCGATTATTTAGTGTATTTTGAAGTCGATTTAATTGATAAAAATTACTTTTTTATGTAGTTATGTAACTTACAAAGTAACTTTTCTTAACATTATTGAGCACCGCAAAATTTTGGTTACAGAATAATTGGATTAAGTTAATAAATACTATGTTAAAGATACTAGTTTCGATAAAATATGTGTAATATAGTCTGGCATACGAAAGTAGAACCTGATAAAGCGCGGTAAATTTTAAAAAAACTAGATGTGGTATCACTAAGTATAGTAGGAATAAATTGTTTTGATACTTTACAAAAAAATTATATACATATTAAGTTATTTTTGATTTTCCTAAGTAATTATTTGCATGTAAATGTGTTAAAATTTTACATAAACTCGTTATATTCTATTTTTATCTAGAATACTTAAAAAAAAATATCCTGGGATATTCCTCACAATCGGTTATATGATCCCAAACTAAGCGTACTTGTATATATTCAAATTCAAAAATTGTGGAATTTTAATTTTTCTAGTTTATATTTTTTTTACCTTTGTAGAACAATATTGATAGATGTTTCAGTGATTAGCGACCGTAGAAGTTTATTTAGCATTTGTAGAATATTAAGGTGATCGAAAGAATGAGAAGGTGGACACTATAACACTGATTCAGCTATAAAGCCATTATGAATAAAGGGTAAGTATCAAAACTGGTTCAGTAAACTAGTTGACACTTTTTATGCCGGGTGACAAAAGTGATATTAATAGAATGTTGCCATGTAAAGAGATTCAATTACAGCCAGGCTCAACTTTCGTTTGCCAGACTCTAGTTATCTTCTTATTTTAATATTTCTGATAGTTTATTGTTTATTTATCTGTCATTTCTAATTTAAAGTGGTGGTGGACCCGAAAGACACAAAAAAAAATCTACGTACTTAATAATTTTTTTAAAACAAACGCTAATGTAGTAATATAAAGAGCGACAATAAATTTAAATCATCATCTTTATTAAAAAAATAAACAATAAAACAAAACATATCCAGCCCGATTAGATAAACTTAATGATTATTTTATTTATTTTTGGTATAAATTAAATTAATTTTGAGTCGTTGAACTTCATAACATAGGTTTTTGTCATAAGGTCTAGTTTCTATTAATATCTACATGAATCCTCATCAGCAAATGGTGGAATATATCTGAATGAATCAACTAAAACTGTTGAACCAACTGCTGCAGTTCCGACAAAAGTTACCTGAAACATAAACACAAACTCAGTAGTTTATTTTTAATTAGCAAGAAATAAAACGTTACTACTTAAATAAATCATTATTTGCAACCTGAGCCTAAAATCTACTGCTGAACATACATTTTCAAGAATCAGCCTAAGGATTAAGAGAAGCTACTGCGCTGTCGTCGAAAAAATTTACTTTAGGTTTTTCAATACTTACATAGCCATCAAAACTTCCAAAATCATCCAAAGTTACATTTATTACTTGCCACCCTTCAACATAATCATCATTAGACGGTGTGTGTAACACAAATCCATTGACTGTATCGACTCCATTATCCACAACTTTCTTCGCCAGGACTATTATGTTATCTATCCTTGAATCTGCTGAATCCATAAACACGGTTACTTCTAATCTACCTGCTGGGGACATTGGAAATGAAAATGAGGATATGCAATTTGAATATTCAGTTGCAGCTATATAAAGCTCACTATTCGTTGAAGGGCTATCAATCACAGCATTATCGTATTTCCTCAAATTCCATGGTAAATAACCAGAGCATACGCTTTTACTCTTATCAAAAACTTCATTGAAATCGTCCTTAATATAATATGTGACACAGTCTTCAATAGCAGGTTTTATTGTTGTAGGTGGTTTGGTTTCAGTGTCAAGTTCTTCGTAAATATTACATGCCTTCTCATCATATGAAGGAGGAATGTATCTAAACGAATCAATCAATACAGTTGAATTTTCTTCAGCAGTACCAATGATTGTTATCTGCAAATAATACCTATGTATAGTTTTATCAAATCAATTTGTTTTGTAATCTTATAATCACGTTGTTTATTTAAGTGCAGAAGCCATGTTCCTAAAATAATTATAGATAATGGTTATAAAAATGTTTGGAAATGTTTTTATTGAATCAATATCTATTTTCATTCTTCTCAAAAGTGAGACTATCTATCTATTTTGATGAAAATTAGAAGAGGTAGCTAGGACAAGGTGGAGGACTTGTGTCTATACATAGACACAAAGAAATTTCAATAAATATACTCACATAGCCATTATAACTACCAGTTCCAGCTACTGGTAATCTCAAAACGTTCCATCCAACAACAAAGTTTGTATTCAATGGCGTAAGTGTTGCTGTGCCTCGTACAAGATCATTACTATCTAATACATTTTCCATCACAAACACCGATATTTGGTCTAACGGTGACGTCGACTCCATATAAATATTCACCTCCACAATTCCCAAAACTTCCATTGAAAACAAGAATGATGCTACACAACTTATGCCTTCATTTGGTGTTAGATATACACCACTATCTATATGAGGACTCTCAATTTCAAGTGAGCTGTAGTTCCCTAGATTCCATGGCGAAAAACCACCACACAATTCTCCTTTGTTATTGAATAAATTATCGAAGTCGGTTTCGAAATCATATACGATACACATTTCTTCAGGAACTTCAGGTTCGATTACAAGTGTGGTAAGCTCAGGCTTAACTGAGATTATCTCGATTTCTTCATTATCATTATCTTCATAAATTAAGCAATTTTCTTCCACATATCCCGGTGGAATATATCGAAACGAATCAATTAAGACTGTAGACTCTTCCGATGCCATTCCAAAAAAAGTTATCTGAAATAACGAATCATTATTTTAAAGACAAGTAAACATATATTATTAAAAATGTAATTTCATCACAATGACCTTAATTTTGGCTTATTGAGTAGAACTCACATAACCAGTGTTACTTCCAGTACCCAGAACCACTGTTCTTAAAGTTTGCCATCCTGGAACGAAGTTTGAATCCCAGGATGAATATGATATCGAGCCAATAACTACATCGTTACCACTTGGTACATATCCATTTATATTTATTGTTATTTGATCAAAAACTGAAGTCGTTTCCATGTAAATGTTTACTTCAACAACACCATTAGCTTCCATTGGAAATAAAAACGAAGATACACAACTAAAATCTTCATTTGGTTTTATAAACACTTCACTCCTTGAATTAGGACTATTTATTGAGATCGAACTGTAATTTTGCTGGACCCATGACTGCGCACCAAAACACGCTCCTATATCATTACTAAAATTTTCAAAATCACTTTCGAAACTGTATGTAACACATTCCTCGCCAAATACATTTGAAGTATATAGTAATACAATAAACAAGTAAATAAACTGCGCCATTTCAACTCATTCAACTATGTGTCTTGACAATATTTCTAGCCAATATAATTTATACATTATAACATTTATCGAGGATAAGATAACTTTTTTCATCCGAAATACGTCATTATCTTTTGTTATATCTATAATAAAAGACCCATTGTTTAGTATCAGTGAATTAAAATAATTAAGATAGTACCCAAAATGTGTACCAGTTTTTAATAGTGGGTTCGGTGGACCTCAAAGATATAAATATTTATATAATATAATAATAATAATATTTGGAGTTAGTACCTTTATTTTTATATAATATCTCCTTTGTAAATAATAAATTGGTAACCAAATAAATGGTAATGAAGTAAAACGTGACCCATAGTCTCACGTTCGATGAAAAAAAAATATTTTTAAATAACTTTATATAGAGGTAATAAAAGTTTTTTTTTTGGCGGGAACTTGCAGAGTGACGTAGCATTTTCGTTTTTATTTTCATAAATTCGTGTATTTTGAGTTTTATTGTGTATTTTCGGTGGTATTTTACCTAATAAAGATCATCCATGTGCACCTGTGAAGTGAAATGAAATGAATTATGTGTATCGTTACTTTTCAAGTTGTCTCAAAAAGTCCGTGAAGAGTTTTAGTACAATGACCACCATTGTAGTAAAACATGACTTTTATGGACGGTGACTGACTGAGGACTTTATGTGAAAGGGATTTATTGTGACTGGAAACTATAATATAACTCGACACTGGCAGAAATGAGCCCTGGTTTGGGCTTGGTTGCCAAACTTAAAAATAAGAAGAAGAAGAGGTAATAAAAGAATAAAAAATATTGCACTTTATTAGTTGTACCTTTTTACTATGAAAAAAATTACAAGATTTATAATTTAAAAGTATATTATTTCTTTTTTTGACTGTCAATTAGGCGTTGGTAAATCACCAATTAAAATACATTATTCAACAGCTGGCAACAATTTCGCTATATAATAATTCCAATAATTCACTATAGAACGTGTATTGTTGGTAATTAATCGTTTCAATTTCATTATTTGAATAATTGAGTATAAATTAAATTCAAAGGCACAAAATCACTTTGCTCTCGTGTGAATAATACCATTTTTTTATACTTCTGCTTATCTTATCAACACACAAGCGAGAAAATATAACGTTATTTTTAGTACACCGGACCGGAGTAATGTGAAAGTACAATTTGAATGTGAAAATTTTGTTTCATAAAGAATTCCTCTTTGCACAAAATAAGTCTTTCACAATCGCCTTTGCTTCCACGAGTATTCGGTTATAAAACAAAAAGATTTTTGACTAGTTCAGTTTTAATTTAAAAAAAAATATTCAATATAAACTTTCAGCATTGAAATTCATTATAGGGTGAGTACAATACCGATACCCGCCTCGCCATGCGCCATGAGATTTTCGTTATTTCACTGTTTTTTCTCCGTTTAAGAGTATATAATTCAAGTCAGAAAAATAAAAAACGTGTATTGATTCTATCGGCTAGATTATTGTGATTCCCTGCATAAGACGTCCCATATTCGCTCCCTTGGGCCCAGAGCATCTCAGGGCCATAAATTCATAAGGATTTCGGGACATGTTCGCGTTAACTGCGCCGAGGCAATAACCTGTCGCCTCGCGTTTTGATTTACGTCACGGGAAGTGACGTCACATAGGTGGCTTTTGTTTGTCTTTTATTTTTATTTTGTTTTGCGGAAAAGCCAATAGCCGGAGTACGCTTCCCCGTTTTCATATATGGATTTTTATATTATTGTATTTTTTTTGCAAAGCCCTAGAAACACAAAGCATATCGTTTTGCATGTACTACTTTGTGTTTTCAGTGTTCATGAATTTATGTGTGTTTCTTTATTCCACCATAACTTTGAATGCCTCAACAGATTTGGATGTATGGGGTAGGTATCGTCAGAAACCTAACACCATCCCGAATGACACTGGCGATATTTTTTTTACGTTTTCTGGCTGGGCAGTCGTGTTTTTTAATTATTTTGTTTTATCTGTTATTTTGGTATATACCTAGGATTAAATTCGTGGATAATTCCAATGTATTCAACAATATAACCGTGTATAATTTTTCACCGATTACACAGGCTAAGCTTGTGGCTTAGAGGCAGTAAACTAAACTCGAACACCTGTCGACAAAGTTTGTGCTGCCGTCAGATGAACGGCGCGACGGTCTAGCGTCGAATTAGAATCAGAATGGGGCCTGATTGGCGGCGAATATTTGCCCTAACTTTGTCGTTATCAAGCACCGTGGCAACATTATTCGTTTTAACTTCCATTGAACTATAGTCTTTATCTTTCTGTTATTAGGGTGGATAGTATCCAGCCACAGTAATATTCTAACTCTAGCAGAGAATGTATTATGAGCTGATGATTTGGACATGTTCTTAGAAGGTACAGTAAGGACTATCATATTTTTTGCGGTTTGCACAAAAATGTACACTGTTAAAATAATTTATCTAGGTATAGTTTTAATAACTTAAGTATACGTTGTCTATATACGTACTAAAATAAAAGAATATACAGGATGTCCTGTAATTAATGGTCCAAATGATAACCATCAAAATATGATTAAAATTATAGGAAAAAAAATGAAAAATTATCTTAAATTTAGGAAATAGCATAAAAACAAACCATTTAAAAATTGGAATTATTAAACTTTTTCTGATTGGGCACAATCTCAGCTTTCGAGGGTTGTTTATAGTTTTATGCCTTAGTGCCGTTTTGTATGTATGTCCTATGTTATGGTAGCCTATGTCCTCCTCCATAGGCTATCTGCATGCCAAATTTCATGATGATCCGTTGAGTAGTTGAGGCGTCAAGGCGTAACAAACAAACAAACTCACTTTCATATTTATAATATTAGCTAGGATAGTATTTTCGGGCGTGGAACCCTAAAATCACGATTAATAATTAAATGCATCATTTCTTCAAGTAAATTACAGATACAGATTCTTGGAAATCGTTTTCATCAATACGTATCAGGGGATTCCTTTGAATTTCAGCATTTAAAAGTGATAATACTATCTGACATGAAATTTGAAATCAAGATTGTGAAAGATAGACATTATATCAAAATTAATTAGGTACATAGATACATACTATGTTTCAAGAAGAATATTCTCGTTAGCTTTCGCCACGCTTTATTATTCGCATTCAAAGTCAAAGTAAAAGCTATTTATTCAATTTAGGCCCTAGTAAGGTACTTAAGAAGGTCATTCTCAAGCGATATATTATTTTCTCGGGATAAAACCATATTGATTCAGGAAGATTCGTTCTCCAATATCTATAAAAATGGTTTTCTGATGTAGAGGGCTATAGATAGCGCAATAAATCCTAGAGATTCTCTAAGCGATTAGTTCAAACCTATGATCGTCTGATAAATGCATTAGAAACTTGTAATTTTGCACACAGGTTCCATAATGTAGGGAACAAAGAAGGGTTTTTTAAAGTGAGCAAAAGAAGGGATCGCCGTTGAAACAGCGTAAAATGGTAATACCGGCGTTTCCCATACCACAGGGTATGGGAAACGCCGGTCACTAACAATAAAAAAAAAAAAAAAAACTATTTTATTTCATACAAATAAAATAGTATCATGATAAAAAAAACGTAAAATAGATATCAAGATTTTCAAAATGTTAAGCGGTAACATATTTTATGTAATGATATTAAAGGAAATTCAATCAAGTAAAGAATTACCTAAAATATATTCCATTAAGCCGTGCATTTATTTTTAATTTAATTAAAGCTGCAAAATTTCTTCTATTTTGGTGGTCATTCAATTCATCAAATGCGTCGCTTTTTGAACCTTATTAGCACGATGCTTACGAACAATTGCCAAAAAAATTGCTTCATACAGGCAGCGCCTTAAAAATAGTGTCGTCACAGTACTTACATAAAGGTATGAAAAAATATTTCTAGTTGAGATCGCGTTTGTAAAATTTTCCTAAAACACTGTTATATAAAGTTTCTGAGATCATTTAGGACATGAAAGAAAAAAAATCCTAAAAAAATTGTCATATTTTGAAATTGAAAACTTATGTAAAAAAAGCTTTTTTCGTAAATAAACGTCGTAGTCCCAAGATTTAAATTCACTTGTTTTAATCTCGCTTCGGCTTGTTTTGATTACGGGTGCCCCTATCCCATGGTATGCAGTCTGACAACAAAGGCTGTCAAGTCATCATGGCTTTCTTTGTACCTATGTAGAAAGGTTTGTTCGAAGGGTGTCTCGAACACATGTTTTATCAATACCTTTTATACCCTAATCGCATTTTGTTTGGAACCTATTATGTCATACATAAATATGCATTCTTTATGTAAGCCTTTTTAGTCTCCAAAGATTTTTATCTTTGGCTTACAGGCATTGTGTATTGATCTGTAGGTTATTTAGAATATAAATCCTATACTATTAAACATGCAAAATTTTACAATATTTAATATGCGTGTATCTCTGCTTTGAGATATCGAAAACAGTTCTAACCATTTCGATGAAATTTGGTATTTAGTTAAATTATGGTAGCGAAAAATCGATCTTATCTTATCTTATTTTTTTTTATTTTTTTTTTAAATTAAATTGGCTTGCGTTTGGCCACTGACCCGCCCATAAGGGGCGATGACGAAGCCTAAGATGAAACACGCTTACCCAGAAGAAACCTATTCACTCTGGCCTTGAAAGTACCTAGATTATAAGCGTCAGGAAACACAGACGCCGGAAGCAAGTTCCACTCCCTTGCTGTCCGCATTATAAATGAGGATGCAAAACGCTGTGTCCGTATATTCGGTATGTCAACAACGTACGGCAGAGAGAACTGATCCCTGAGGAACTCCGGCATTGATTGCCAAGAGGTCCGACGAGCACTCGTCTATGACCACTCGTATAGACCGTTCGCTCAGGAAATCGGAAATCCAAGCGCACAGGCCATCAGGAATTCCATATGAAGGAAGCTTGCTTAGAAGGCTGGTGTGCCAGACCCTATCGAAAGCCTTAGATATATCGAGGGAAACGGCAATTGCTTCCCCGTGTCTCTCAATGGCTTCGCTCCAAAGATGTGTGGCATACACAAGAAGATCCCCAGTAGACCGGTTATCTTTGTGAAAACGCGTTTTTCACCCAGTTATGGCTAAGATCGGTAATTTCACTGCAGCACATAAACGATGGCCCAGTGGTGGCGTTAGATTTCCATCTCGTAGCTCGTGGGTACGATCCCGATTCGGTCAATTCGATCCCACCAAAATCATTGTTATGTACAATGTTGCCAAGACATGGCTCGTACTGTCAAAAAGTTATCAGATCTAGAGCCAAGCTAATAACTCAACATGCACTTACTCTACAAGCCCTAACTTCACAAACTCTACACCTTAGTCAAAGTATGTGGCTTGGCCGTTTCAAAACCTTAGGAAAAAGTTTGGCTAGATATTGGTCGTATAATATTCGATTCCCGAGCAATGTGCAATCTGTAGATAGCTACCACATGTCTTATTTAACTTGGTGTTTTTTTTAAATATATATTTAAAGGTATTATGTATTTTGACCTCGGTCGACCTCTTTGAGGATAATGGTGTATTTTTTATCTTTTAAAATTATTGAAACACAAAATCGTGACATTATCACATTATTATCAAATTAATTATGTTTAAAATTATGCTTGAGGTAGCATATATTGAAGCGCAATCTTATTCATTATCTTAAATAATCACATACAATGCATGCACCGTTTGGATAAGATTATATTTATGGTACTTTATCGGGTGAATTAAGCGTGAGTTAAAAGTCATGAAAGATTTAAAAGATAATTTAAATGTGCTACTAATTAAATTGAAATTGAATTCACCATTATTTTAATCAAATTATATTTTAGCGACATCTATCGACATTATAAAGAACTTCTAAACTAACGTAATGGATAGATGGCGCCACAATACAACGATAGTTGCAAGATGACATGACGACATACAGTTCGGTTAACGAAAGCTGGGCACGTTCAAAGTACTCACACATACACAATTTCACGATACAGTACCTATACTTATTACTTCTAATCAGTCAGTCAATTCTAATGCACAAATGCAAAAAAGACCACTCTGTATTTATGAGCAATAGCAAAAGCAAAACAATATCCTCGCTTTCCCTCTATCTTTCCTTCTATTATATTTTGACTAGTTGCGCCTCGCGTACCTGAGGGATATCCTACTAGTGTAGGATATCCCTCAGGTACGCGTAAACAGCCTCAGGTAAAAAAATTAAGAATACTTAACGGTAGGGTAGTCCCTACCGTTAAGTATTCTTAATTTTTTTTATTTTGTACGCAATTTTTCAATTTTTCTACGTAAGAACCTTCTCCAGGAGTATTAGAAAACTTATAAAAAAGATGGATAATATCGGTACTGTCGTTCTCAAGTTATGGCGTGCCCAAGGGTAATAGGGATTAATTTTTTTAGGAGATAAATTCATCGTGTCGTATAAGATGGCCAAACATCTTTTCCCTCTTTTTCTCTGTCGTCTCCATGTTCCTTTTCTCTTTTACTCGAGTCAATACTTCCTCATTTGTCACCCTCTCAGCTAATCCTCTCCATTCTCCAAATTTAGACAATCAATTATATTTTACTTTCAAACCTTTTTTGATACCGGACTATTTAGTGCATTAGCTACTGAAATTAGTTATCAAAATGATAATCAACTACTGCATACGCGTAGCGCTATCAGAGTGAAGTAAGTGCCCAGCCTGAAACCTCTGACTCATAAAAAGTAAAAGGAGGCGCCCAATATCATTGCATTCAATTCCAGACCCACTACCAATTAACGCGAAACCAATCTCAATCCAATAATTTGCTAGTAAAAAAGGCGCAACCATATGCCCGTAACAATCAATGCAAAATTGAACACAGACCAAATGGGCTTTCGTCGGACATACTGGCCGATCGTTGCCGAAGATTTACGATCATCGATAACGATTCTTTCTCGAATACAGATCGTTAAACATGAACAGATAACATTTGTTTTTCATGTTACCATGTACGAATCACCGGATACATGTTAGCTAATGCTAAAAGCTGAATAAAGCCTGCAAAAAGGTTGAGGCTTATTTAACCAAGAAGGATTAGTGTATTAGCTGAGGCACCCTGAGGGCAGGGAATGTTTGTAAAAACGTTGCCTTTCGCTAATTTGATTAGGTTTTATTACAAGCTTTTATTTGGTTTCACCTGTCCCGGTGTCCGAATGTATCAAATTTTGCAAGTTAAATTAAATCCACTTCCAGGTTTCTGATTGAGCTAACACTTTGCATGCATATGGAAATTAGATGACAATGTAATTTATGGAGATGATCTGATGAGCCAGAATCTGGCCATGGGAACTCGGTGATAACACGACCAACCCCATCGAGTTCCCGGGATGAAAGCACCCTTTTTCCTATTTCAAGACCTAAAGTAACTGTATATTGTGACAGGAAAAGAAGGGCGTTGAAAAGCACATCGGCCTTTTATAAATAATCAAGCTTTATGAAAATATCTCCTGTTCAATTTAAGTCGCAATTAAACAATTTTGTGATTTTGCAATAGTAAGGCACATCAAAATATACCTATTATATTTATTTATGAGAGATGTGCCGATTATGACTTTGGCCGACTAGCCGGCCAAGCCGATCACGGTTTCGGGGATTCCCGTTACGCTTTTGTTTACAGCAGCTACGCAACCGCCACCTGCGTTTTGTTTACTTCGCATTGTTCTTGATTTTTGCTTTTGTACGGGTCAGAGCGATGCTATTTTCGTCTTTGTGTTTGCTCCTCTGTTTCATTTATCCAATATAACAATTTAACAAAATGTGTAAGGACAACTTTGGCGTGAAAAGTGTCGATCTATTCCCAATGGTTTGATGGCATACATTTTATTTACGTAGGTATATTTATTCCGAAGTTGTAAAGCATCCCGTGGGTGTCGTAGTTAACGTGTTGCCTTGGGAACTGTCGACAGAATTCGAATTTATTACTTCTATGGAGTTTTCCTGGAACTACAAGCTATTGACGTATTGATAATATCAGTTTTAGAAATACTTTTAAATCTCAGCCACGTTCCTGTTCATAATATCCAATGAAAATAAGACAACGTACATTGTACATGTTACTCATGGCGCTGTGAGTTCGTAGACTAGCGTTTAGTTTGGAAAAAATATATATGACAGTTATATATTTCCTTAGTTTGAGCGCGATCTATAAGACGATTTAGATAATTTTGCTTGGTAAAAAAAAATCGCAAATGTGTCCTCTTTTTTTGCTTTTATTGCGTTGTATGACTATAATAAACATTATTAAGTACATCACAGACGTAGCTATAATATATATTAATATAAATCATAGCAAGGTATATTACGATATATTTTCAATACTAATCTTTGAGTGACAGCACACGCAGCTATAATTATATTTCTGTTACTTTGCGAAACTGTACTGTAATTTATATTATAGCTCGGAATATTAATATTTATTATAGCTACGTCTGTGGTGGGCTTTATCAGAAGAAAAATAAGCGATAGTAATAGTCATAATAATGATCTATTGCACCACGATTTTCTTTTATTTTTTTATTCCTTTACTTTAACACAATACCAAAATACCTAAAAAAAAATACGACTTGCGGGCGGGTGGGGCTCCCCGCTCAGTCCTGCTCGAGCGCTTGTGGTCAGACAGGGCCATTTAATTACAAAAATATGATATAACACTTATTGATCTCAGAGCATTAGGTAAGTAATTGTCTTATATTCTACCTATTCAGGGTGTAAATACTGTGGTGTAAAGAAGGGTAGTATATTAGTAGACATCATGGAACAATTGAAGGAAAAAACATGGACATCAAGTTTAGCCTATGGCTGTAGGTCCACTGCTCTCCTCACATAGCTTCCCATAACGGTAAGTCCTGACCCAGCTATTCCCAGCAACTCACACAGGATCTGTAAAAAGAAAAATTGATTCAATTTTTCCTAAGTCTTGGCCAATATATTTTAATACTTATCTATTTATCATTGATATTTGAGAAATTTATTTAATTATGATAACGATATACGTACCGAAAGAAACACATGCTTATTAAAAATCGATCAACATTTGACATAGTGATAAACTACATACAATCCTGTTAATATGTATAAAATATTTAATATAATTTTTGTAGCCATATTTTTAATTATAGAGTGTAATTTATGTGAAAGTGAAGAAATAAATCTAGAATTCGATTTTTTTAACGACAATGGAGTGTGTGATAATTTTACGAAGTGGAATTCAGAAGGAACAAGTGCTGTAAGACATAATGATACCATATTTATATCACCAAATGAAGCACCAAGCTGTATAGCTTCCTTGGATTTCCCAATGGAAGATGGAGTGTTGGCAACTACCATTGATATTAAAACAACATCAAGCAGTGACTATCTAACGATATTAGTTTATGAAGTAAATCAGAGTGGAGATGAAATCATTATAAGAAAGGATATATCCACGTCTAGTCATAATTTATTTAATGGATCTCAAATTATTGAATTACAAATAAAGTCTACACCGAAACATGGATATGTAAGCATATGAAAATATTTTCATTAACTATTATGTACTTAGTTAGTTTTTATATATTACTGGCAATAGTTAATACATCTTATTATGTGTCGTAAACAGAAAATGATCCATCTTTAAAATCTAATCTATTACTAAATCATATCTGCCGCTGATTACAAGACAAAAAACAACTAAAGCAATGAGCACACGTAACATCGAATTATTTATTCATTCATACCATTTATCTATCTCGGATTCACCTCTTTCCAACTCATCAACTTGTAAGACTATATTGAAACAGTTGAATTAGTGTTTTGATTCCAAATTCTTATAAGGTAGACACTGCTTTTATTTTCTCATACGTTTACCATGTAAAAGTCGTCTAGACCAACAGGAGCAGTTATTTATTTTGTTCGAAATAATGATACATTATCTTCTCAATTTCAGATAGTTTTAACGGGTCATGCTTCAAACTCTTCAAGGGTCGGCATTAAAACTATGTGGTTCATACCATGTAGTTCACAAATCAAACAAATACTAGAAGAACACCCAACAATCAACGATCGAAAAGACGACTTTGCAACTGTCGTGGAGATTTCTGCTACTGATTCAAACATACCAATCGTCACTATTCCATTTCCTACAGTTAGTGAAGTACCCACCGATCCCGCAACAATAGTAACTATTCCATTACCTACTGAAGTGCCCACCGACCCCACAACTATTGTGACTATTCCTTTTCCTACAGTTAGTGAAACACCCACCGATTCCACAACTATTGTGACTATTCCGTTACCTACGGTTAGTGAAGTACCCACCGATCCTACAACAATTGTAACTATTCCATTCCCTACAATTAGTGAAGTGCCCTCTGAGTCTACAACAATCGTGACCGTTCCATTTCCTACAATTAGTGAAGTACCTTCTGATCCCACGACAATAGTAACAATTCCAATCCCTACAGTTAGTGAAGTGCCTACCGATCCAACAACTATTGTCACTACTCCATTTCCTACGTTTAGTGAAGAACCCACAGATCCTACAACAATTGTAACTATTCCATTTCCTACAATTAGTGAAGTACCTACCGATCCCGCAACAATTGTAACTATTCCATTTCCTACGGTCAGTGAAGTACCCACCGATCCTACAACAATCGTAACTATTCCATTCCCTACAGTTAGTGAAGTGCCCTCTGAGTCTACAACTATCGTGACCGTTCCATTTCCTACAATTAGTGAAGTTCCTACTGATTCTACAACAACTGTAACTATTCCATTCCCTACAGTTAGTGAAGTTCCTACCGATCCAACAACTATTGTCACTATTCCATTTCCTACAGTTAGTGAAGTACCCACCGATCCCGCAACAATTGTAACTATTCCATTTCCTACAATAAGTGAAGTACCCACAGATCCTACAACAATTGTAACTATTCCATTTCCTACAGTAAGTGAAGTACCCACCGATCCCGCAACAATTGTAACTATTCCAATTCCTACAGTTAGTGAATTGCCTACCGATCCAACAACTATAGTCACTATTCCATTCCCTACAGATAGTGAAGTGCCCTCTGAGTCTACAACTATCGTGACCATTCCATTTCCTACAATTAGTGAAGTTCCTACTGATTCTACAACAACTGTAACTATTCCATTCCCTACAGTTAGTGAAGTTCCTACCGATCCAACAACTATTGTCACTATTCCATTTCCTACGGTTAGTGAAGTACCTACCAGTCCAACAACTGTTGTCACTATTCCATTTCCTACGGTTAGTGAAGTGCCTACCGATCCAACAACTATTGTCACTATTCCATTCCCTACAGTTAGTGAAGTGCCCTCTGAGTCTACAACTATCGTGACCATTCCATTTCCTACAATTAGTGATGTCCCTACTGATTCTACAACAACTGTAACTATTCCATTCCCTACAGTTAGTGAAGTGCCTACCGATCCAACAACTATTGTCACTATTAGTGAAGTACCTACAGATCCTACAACAATTGTAACTATTCCATTTCCTACAGATAGTGAAGTGCCTACCGATCCAACAACTATTGTCACTATTCCATTTCCTACGGTTAGTGAAGTGCCTACCGATCCAACAACTATTGTCACTATTCCATTTCCAACGGTTAGTGAAGTGCCTACTGATCCAACAACTATTGTCACTATTCCATTTCCTACGGTTAGTGAAGTGCCTACCGATCCAACAACTATTGTCACTATTCCATTTCCTACGGTTAGTGAAGTGCCTACCGATCCAACAACTATTGTCACTATTCCATTTCCTACGGTTAGTGAAGTGCCTACCGATCCAACAACTATTGTCACTATTCCATTTCCAACGGTTAGTGAAGTGCCTACCAATCCAACAACTATTGTCACTATTCCATTTCCTACGGTTAGTGAAGTACCTACCGATCCAACAACTATTGTCACTATTCCATTTCCTACGGTTAGTGAAGTACCCACAGATCCCACAACAATTGTAACTATTCCATTCCCTACTGTTAGTGAATTGCCCTCTGAGTCTACAACAATCGTGACCATTCCATTTCCTACAATTAGTGAAGTCCCTACTGATTCTACAACAATTGTAACTATTCCATTTCCTACAGTTAGTGAAGTGCCTACCGATCCAACAACTATTGTCACTATTCCTTTTCCTACAGTTAGTGAAGTCCCTACTGATTCTACAACAATTGTAACCATTCCATTCCCTACGGTTACTGAAATCATTGTCACTGACACAACAGTTTCTCAAACCTCAAACACACCAGGAGAAACCACACCTATAATAGAAAATACGACAGAAATTCCCGATGATATTGTTGTTGCAGGTTTTTGGTCACCTTTAGTCATCACAGGGATTACCGTAGCTTGTATCTCGTCAATAGCATTACTAGCATATGGTATCTACTGTATGCTCAAAACGTCTGGTTATACTATAATGGATATATCATTAGTTTCAAACGATAGTAATGATGATAATATGCCAAAACTAATAACGATTTCTAATGCTAGTAATGGTAATGAATATGTTTGATGTAATATTTTGCATACATTTGCAGGCATTTTCCTGAATGAGTTTAGTAGCAATGCGCGTGTTCGCTAAAGTGAGAATGTTTTTCGTTATGTCTAGCCATATTTTTAAGTATTAAAAAAACTATGTAATTTATCCACTAAGGTAGCAAACAAAAACAAACTTTACACACTTGAAAATCAGTTTGAAGAGGATTTAAATGTAGCTGTAGCGGCATCGGGAGGGACAAAGCATACTGCCAGCACAGCGTCTCCTCATGGAGCTCTGGCGACCTTATTTACCGCATGATCATATCAGCACACTATTGCAATATTATTTAGCTGCGATCTTCTGCAAGGTTGAGGTATTTCACCTGTCGGGCTGCTCCGAATTTTTGAATCCCCCGTTATGTCCTCTCTGAAATTAAAATAAATATAAATTAAATTTGTGTTTTTTTTGCTTCATTTGCTTCTTTTGCTGCCAAGCAGACAGGTTGTTCACGTGATGGTATGTGGTCCCCGTCGCCTATGTGTAGGCAACGGGCTCTCAAGTGCAACTGCTGGAACACAAGTGTAGCGAACAGACACACCAGTAATCAGACCATCTACGAAACACACACTTTCTGCAAAATCCAGTAGCGTCTCACTCAATATCGACAATGTCCAAAATATATTGAAAAATGTATAGTTGAGTTTCTTGCCAAATTGAAGTCTGAACCGATTGGAATTTCAGTAGCATTCATTCCCATGAACAATATAATTTGTGTAAACCCCATGAAAATTTGCGAACTATACATATGAGAGCAATTCCATTTTTTTTCGAATGCAAGACTGAAGTAAAATTCAAAGCCTACCATGCTTTAAATATATTAATATGTTGCATTGTATTGAATATTGCGCACCAGTTTCACGAAGGCGCCCATATAAAATTAACAAAAGATATCAATAAATTCCAAATGGATTAATAAGATTAATATTTTAATTTATATTGTACATGGCTAATTAGAAAGTCAAAGTCAAGTTGTTTTTTTTTATAAGATTCTAAATATGTGCGGTATCAAAGGAGCTTCCTATCGCGGACGTTCAGGCTCAATCAGCTCCCCGCCGTGGTTTTCCCAAGGGATTCTTGCAACGTGCGAGTGATACCCCTGGTGTTGCAAGCGTCCATAGGCTACGGTAACCGCACTCCATCAGGCGGGCCGTAATCTTAGTGGTATAAAAAATATATACATATAAAATATATGCTAACCCTTATAAAAACAACACGTTTACTATATTAATATACTGTATAGATAATGGACGAGCATGCACTTGAGGCTCCATCATCACTACCTTACTAGTTATTATGACATCATCACTTACCATGATGAAATTGAGGTGGAATCAGTATCATATCCATAGAAAAGTCTTCTCCATAGATTTTCACATAGGACCATACTGAGTTACATCCATCGAATCTTACGAGGTCGACTACCACCTCATTTATTTTTAAATGTCAGAAGGCCAAAAAACAGGCACACTAGTTATATTAAACACTTATATTTATTATTAATTTTATTTAACTTTAAGTGAAATAAAGAAAAAAAAACGGTGAGTCAACAGTCAATAGTCAACTCAAAGTTATAAGTGATTTAATTTGCCGTAAGAATAATCCAGATAATTAACTTTTTAATCCATATAATCCACTTATCGTTGACATTTTGAAAATGATATCGATGATGATAACGGCATACGTGCAAGAACCCATGTTAATTATAGCCCGATTAACTTTTCACAATGTGAAAAACTACTCAGTTTCGCTAATATGTTTAAAATGTTAAAAATTATTATAACGGCCATATTTTATATTGTACAGTGTAATATATGTTCAAGTGAAAATATAAATTTAAAATTTGATTTGATAAATGGCCGGGATTCGTGTAAACATTATAAAGAATGGAATTTAGAAGAATTAAGTCCTGTTAGAGATATTGATGCATTATTTATCCCAAGGGAAATACCTAGTTGTGCAGCTTCCTTGGATTTCCCAATAGAAGATGGAGTTCTGGAAACAACTATTGATGTTGAAACAACATCAAGCATTGACTATTTAACTATTCTAGTTTACGAAGTAAATCAAAGTGGAGATGACATAATTGTAAGAAAGGATATATCTTCGTCTTGTCATAATTTACTTAATGGATATCAAGTTATTAAATTATACGTAGAATCTTCAGCAAAAGTTGGTTATGTAAGTATGAAGGAATAATAGAAGTGTGACTTTATATTTAAGTTATTTTTATGAAACAGGTCTGATGAATCCGGTTTGATTTTTACCGCATGCTATTATCTCTAGCATCTAATGATGCAAAAGGACTCCAAGGCTTATAGGATAGTTAACAATCTTCTTTACAGATCCTTTCCGTGACAACAACAATATTTTTATTAAATAGCGTTTTATGAGTAAGGCGGTAAATTACAAAAAAAAGCGATTAGTTACCAAATTATTATTTTTGACGATTCTATACCTTGAGTGTATATATAAATATGTTTGAGTAATTATGTACAGAGCATAAGTGCCATTCAGTGCTCAATTCGCGCACAAAAAAAATCCGAATTGAGAACCTCCTCCTTTTCTTGAAGTCGGTTAAATATAGTTACAAAGCCGCAAAAATAAAAAAGTTTGAGGGCTCCAAAATCATGTACCAAGTCTCTATAGACTTGGTACATGATTTTGGAGCCCTCAACCTTTATCAACAGAGAGAACCAATATATTCGTCCATGGTATCAGTTACTTTTCTTGTCTTTTTCAATCACACAATCATTTTTCCATTTTACGAATAATATTAAACGAGGTATTTATTTTTAGGATCATAATTATTCAAATACATTCTTATCAATTCCAGGTGGTTCTAACAGGCCAAGCTTCAAACACATCAAGAATAATTATTAAATCTATGCGGTTCACATCATTCAACTCAAAAAGCGAAGAAACACTTGAAAATCAGTCAATTAACTCTCGTAGAGATGACTTTGCTGAATCTACAATTGTAACCATTCCATTTCCTACAGTTAGTGAAGTACCTGCCGAGACTACAATTGTAACCATTCCATTTCCTACAGTTAGTGAAGTCCCTGCCGAGACTACAATTGTAACCATTCCATTTCCTACAGTTAGTGAAGTACCTGCCGAGACTACAATTGTAACCGTTCCATTTCCTACAGTTAGTGAAGTACCTGCCGAGACTACAATTGTAACCATTCCATTTCCTACAGTTAGTGAAGTCCCTGCCGAGACTACAATTGTAACCATTCCATTTCCTACAGTTAGTGAAGTCCCTGCCGAGACTACAATTGTAACCATTCCATTTCCTACAGTTAGTGAAGTACCTGCCGAGACTACAATTGTAACCGTTCCATTTCCTACAGTTAGTGAAGTACCTGCCGAGACTACAATTGTAACCATTCCATTTCCTACAGTTAGTGAAGTCCCTGCCGAGACTACAATTGTAACCATTCCATTTCCAACAGTAAGTGAAGTACCTACTGAAACTACAATTGTAACCATTCCATTTCCAACAGTAAGTGAAGTACCTACTGAAACTACAATTGTAACTATCCCGTTTCCAACAGTCAGTGAAATACCTACTGAAACTACAATTGTAACTATCCCGTTTCCAACAGTAAGTGAAATACCTACTGAAACTACAATTGTAACCATCCCGTTTCCTTCAGTAAGTGGAGTACCTGAAGAAACTACAATTGTTACCATTCCTTTCCCTACGGCTACTGAAATTGCAATAACTACAGAAGCTCCCGAAGATATTGTAAGTGCAAGTTTTTTGTCTCCTCTAGCTATCGCAGGCATTACTGTAGCTTGTATCATTTTAGTAGCTGTAATCGGATATGGAATTTATTACATGCTTAAACGTAAAGGTAGATCTAAGAATATATCATTTATTACGAATTATGGTAATAGTGACCTGCCAAAACCCACAACGCATTCTAAATCCGGTGGTAAAGATTATGTTTGAAATTGGAATTTCAATGAAACAATACTTAATTAGAATGAGAGAGCAGTACATGCACGTGTTTGATTAAGGTATTATATTAATGAATATATTTATCTAGTCATTGATACTAGATGTGTTTGTAGAAGCTATATAAATATAATTCAAGTTCCTTATCCAGTTTTTTTTTCTAACCATTCTTATCGCTCCAACAAAATACTGCGCCGCAATCTGGGGGCACCCTAGTGTTCCCGCCAAGACGAGTCAAGTGAAGCGCAAGGGCACTACCTACCTTTTCTCGAAGCGCTTCGTCGGTTCCTTGCAATTGGCAGTCGGGTTTCACTCATCATAAGTGCCTGATTGCTACATTGATCCCAAGATATTATTGTTTATTTATTTATATATTATATTTTTATTATTTTATTTTATCTTTTTATAGTAGGGCAAGTCTCCCGACCGAATTCTTTCTAGGTTCCTTCGTATATCCTTTTGCCTACTCAACTACCACATAGGTAAAATCATTTCAATTTGCCAAATAATTTTACTTTAACGATTATTGTCCATCAGAAAATTCTAATATTTACTTTTCTATTCTGATTCAATATTTTATATATATATATTATCATAATAAAAAATAAACATTACTTTGGTTGTTTGCTGGCTAACTTCGTGTCTCTGCTGTCTTTTAGTTTTGGGTATTGTCTAAAACAAAATGTACACCAGGTCCAAGATGTGGGGACCTGGAGACCTGTAAAACAGGTTGTCAAACATTAGTACGGGCTCCAGTCTCCACAATACATTATAAGTGCTTATTGTGTTTTATGACATGTATTTTTTCTTTTCACCTTTATGTATTTGTGGAGATAAATAAAAGCTTATTATTATTATTTTTTTGAACCCTCATAACTTGGGTTTGGATTGTAGTTACCATATAAACAAAATTATCGGGATATGATATCAATAGTGGCCTTATGAAACATATAACAACATAGTTTCAATTGCATAGCTAATACTTTAGATTTTATTGATATCTAAAAAACCCCGATTTCGTCAATAACTAACTGATAATCATCAAAATACGTATTTCCTGATAACATTCCTATGAACATTTAAGATTCGCGACTTTAGAGCCCATAATAGGTAAGTAGGTAAGGGACCTAAGGGCTATTATGGTTATTATATAATAATCCAACAAACGAATTGTTTTGTAGGAAAATTGAAACATAATTCATATGCCAGTTGATTCTTTAACTTGGTCTCATTAATACCCTAGAGCAGTATTTATCAATCTGTGGGTCTCGACTCCTGGGGGGTCACGAAACCTTAGTCGGGAGGTCGCCGGCAGAAGGAAAAAGGCAAGGTAGAATTCGCGCAAGCGGGTGTCCAACTTACGTCTTACTTAGTTGCAAACCTCTGGCGGCTTCTTGCAGACTAATAAGTAAAGGTATCAAAATAAAGAAAATCATTATCGTAATATTTTAATTTATAAATTCTTAGTCTGTCTGACAAGGGGGTCGCCAGAATTTTTCAACCTGTAAGGGGGTCGCGAAATCAATAAGATTGAAAAACACTGCCCTAGAGTTATGGGATATCAAAAGGAACACCTTGTACGTAGGTACATGTATGTACATATACAATTAGTTTGGTATGGTATCCCATCATCGATTTGTTGTCTTTAGTCAATCATTAGTTTATTCTTATTTTATGAGGGAATGACTAACTTTGTTGTTGACCTATTGATTGACCAATGAAATATTCAATCTTATGTTAGTTCTAAATAATACTTAATTGTCATTTCCGCGAATACTATTCTCGTGAACATGCAATTTACAAAAACGCATGTCGACAGCATCTATAAATTTAATACGAAATTGAACCTACCATGTTTTAAATAATCATGTTCATGTAATATTGCGCATCGGTTTCATGAAGGCACCTTCAACAATTTAGTAAGAAGATACATAATGAATCCTCATGTGTGTTCTACCGCTTGTACAACGGACAGTGCTTTGCAGAATTGTTTGACCTGATGTCCACGGCTACTTTTTACCATCGCAACTCTCGCCATCGACGGGGAGTCCATCCTCACACATTGAAACCAAAATGCGGACAGTGCGGTTTCAGAGGAGCTCCCTATTACGGACGCTCATTCAATCGTGCTCGATCAAACATAACATAGGTTCAAAAAAATCTGGAAGCTTCCACTGTATTAAGTTAATTGTTCTGGCTACGGTAACCGCTTACCATCAGGCGGGCCGTATACTTGTTTACCGACAGTTACAGTTGCAGAACTTGCAGGCCTATCATTATAATGCAGCAGGTACTTTATCCATGAACAAAGTCGGGGACTTTATATTATGAGTACCTATGCAAGTCGTAAGTACGAACCTACCTATCACACTGGCAAAAATAAGTCAGGAAAAGAATTTGGTTGTCATACTACAAAACTAAGAAGAACTGTCTACGAAGAAGAAGATAACAAAAGAGTAAGTACCTATATGTGTGTGGTGTGTCAAACGCTTGGTGGTGTATGTAATGTTTCGCATTCTAGTGTGTGTAACTTTATTATTAAAATAATGTGTTTGAAATGCATTATTATATCAAAATATCTTTGTGCACTTTTTCCCCATATAAACTTTAACTATGCCAAATTTCACACTCCTACCTTCGCGCAATAGGCTTAAAACAGGAGCGAAAGTTTTTGCTTATTTTATGATTAAACGAACTATACTTAGTACTATAAGTGAAGTTCTATCGGAATTATATGAGTACGTTTCTTTCGAAGATATAATACACAACATGTATTATATCTGAAGAATGAAACGTACGAAATATAATACTTTGCCGTTCGACGCGCGTCGCACGTTGTTAACAAATTATTTTATTCTTGTTCGATTATAGTTTCTCAGAATAACAGATATGAGGATCATTATTATATTAATCTCACACAACAGCCGCATGCTTATATAGGGTGTTGTTCTATATACTTGTAATTTTCTATATAAGTTTATTTTTTACCAGAACTATTTCGTGAAGATGTGGCCGCTTGTAATCACACAAAGTTTTGAAGATAACTAAGGGACTACTACGAAGTACAGTGCCATGCTATGTTGCCTTCATTGGAAGCTCAAAATCACTGTAGGATTTGACACCACTGAGCTTTATTGTTTTTATTTGTGTAATTGAACTGTTCACTATAACAGGTGGAGATTTCGAAATGGCATATTTTCAAAACCTATGTTGGGTTAGTCATGCTGAACAACTTTTACTATCAGACCAATGGTGAATTCTCAAAATATTTTTTTAACTTTCCATAGTAAATGTCAATCTTGCTCGATCATAATGTATGAAAAGTAAAAATGTTTTTTTGAGAATTCAGTGTTGGTCCCATAGTAAAAGTTGTTCAGCATGACTAACCCAACATAGGTTTCGAAAATATGCCATCTCAAAATCTCCACCCAGTACACATTTTATTTTTTAATTGAAAGAGGTAGAGCATAGCGTTTATTCGCTCAAAGAGCAGCTCGACTGGGGAAGTACCTCCACCTTACAGAATACCGCAGCCAAATAACTTTATGTTGTGTAAAATTGTGTTCCTGCGCGTGAGTAAGGTCGCCAGAGCTCATTGGGGAGGAGGTAAGGTTGGTAACACGTGAACGATGCTTCGTGTGTTGCAAGCGTCCATATGGCTACGTAAACCGCTTACCATCAGGCGGGCCGTATGCTTGATTACCGACTGCTTCGTATAAAAAAAAATACTATTGAACTCCCGAGTTAATTAGCTCAAAGAAACATATCATTCACAAAAACTCGTTGTGTCGATATTTCGCACTCTACGGCTGCTTTACAAAGCACAAAAAAGATCGCATATATACGTTAGCGCGTTGATTGAACGTGATGAAAAGTTATCATCAACGACGTCAGACGTCAAAAACGTGGTGGGTCAAGTCTCATCTTTAGTGGCACGCACTATACAACCAGACTGTATGCTTGTATGCCTACTTAATATTATTAAAAAAATACAATGATGCTAAGTATACCACTAGTTATTCTACTATGTATTATTACCGTATTACTATACAATCTCAGCCTGTAAAGTGATAAAATATTGCGCTTACAAATTTTGAGAATTGCCGAAACATATCAGATACATCGGTTGCATTATCTTGATCGTTGTTCCAGTAAATATAATTAACATGTAACATACGTAAACAACTGAAATTACAATATTTCATGTTCACATTACGATAAGGTGCAATGTCCGAAAAAATTATAAGAAATCATCAAAACATCAGTAACGAGGCGGGATATTTGAATTTTTTCGAGTTTTTATTTTTTTTACCTTCGTAGAACAATATGGATAGATATTTCAGTGATTCGCGACCATAGTAGTTCATGTAGCTTATTGTAGAATTGATACTTTTTGTTTAAGATTAAATATTTTTGTACATTTCCCAACATAGTAAGTTTTACGGTTTTTAGAGAAACCGTGAGAAACGTTCAAATATGGCTCATATTAAACAAAAAAAACATTCATACCACAATTTGCCAAATGAACTTCTACTGTCGCTAATCATTGAAACATCTAACTATATTGGTCTACTAAGGTAAAAAAAAAACGAAAAATTCTAATTTTCCGCCTCGTTACTGATGTTTACCCTTAAACTGAAAAAATCCTTTAGGTGACTAACAGGCTATCTTGAGATTACCTGATTGGCCAAACACGAGAATACCCCTAGAAAGGCTTTCTCCAGTGTTGGTCAAAAGTATTATGTCCACACCATATGAAGGGTCAAGTATGATTTAAATCAAATAAAAAATATTACACTCTTATTTTAAGATTACACTAGGTATTTATTTTGCATTAGGTAATGTTAGTATCACACTAATCCAGGTAGTATAAGATTATCGGACAATATGTACCCAATATTCAAAGAATTCTATCTAATATTTTAATAACACTCATAAAAATTACAATACTGATTGATCATGATTTTAAATTTAAACGAAGTGACTTTTTTGATATCAAATTTTTTGTCTTAATTTTCAAATCATCTTGTGTTTTAGCAAAATGTTACCATGATTAGTAATAATAATAATAACCATTTATTTCAGGATACTAGTGGCCCATAGACCTTACAAACTAACATAAATAGTATAGTAAAACATTTTTTATTAATATAAACAGTTAAGCCTATGTTAGCAAACACTAAACTAAAACACTATGTCTTTGTGCGATAGTGTGGCACTTGTCCGCGAAAGCGACGGAACACCACGTCCAGCGGCCAAAAGTCCTCTTCCATGACAAGGTGCAGAAAACATGTAGGAACTCGCACCACGAACGCCTTGAAGTTGACGTTACGGCTTGATTCCAGCAGCTGCACCCTCGGCGTGTACTTGATTTTCTGGCGGACGTACTCCACAATGTTCTCCGCTGTAGTGGTGTAGGGAAGGCGGGAGATATACACCGGAGTGTTCGGCTTCGCGACACGAATGGTTGAGTTGGACTTGGCCGAAGGTATAAGGTATAAGGCACACAAAATCTAAAGGAACTTGCTTTCTTTACTATTGAATTAGTAGACTACCAAAACTGTAAAATCTGTCAAATTTTACACCACTGATAGTTCATTGGACCACAATTGTAATATCAGACTTGGGTTCCAGGCTGACAAGTGCCGCTGCCCCAACATCGGTAGGTGCTAGGCTATAGATATTCAAGTTGAGGGTGGTAGCCAGCCGAAGAGGTACTACAGAGTATCATACAACCATATTACTTCGCCGAACGATCAATAAACTCAGCATTCTACGCTGCAGCATTAGCAAAGATTTGAGTCTTTTAAGCTTCACACAGACGTTCTTAAGTACGTCTACTGTTTTTTCTCCATGAGTCATATTTAGAAATATTTCTTTGTCTATCTTACACATATTTTAGGATTAATCAGATTATGACGTATCTCTTGATTGATTATTGTGATAAGGTTGTTTACTTTCCAAGCTCAGAGCTAGCTTTCGGAGCTTTTCTCCATATAGCATAGAATAGATACTGAAAAAATACGATAAATATCGTGGGACACTTGGAACGAAATATACACACCTATCTACTATGGAGGAAGTGTCGTGACGGTCGAAATCTTACACTTTTTTCGGCCTAGACCTCATTCGCCAAGTGTCTGAATTGTGCGATAAGGAACTTCGTTCCAAAATTTTTTTTTAAGTTCGTGGTCAATTGAGGGAATATATCGTGGTCTAGAGCTAGTTAGTTAAATAAAAACATTATGTGACCAACAGATTCGAAACAGAACTAAAAAACCCTTTAATTGATTATGTTTCTATTAAACTGTATCGTATTGTTTAAGGAACTGTAAATGCGCTCTACGTCATTATCAATTGGTATTTTTATTTCAAAGAAATATAATATCTTATCCAAGATAATGCCGTGAATAATTACGATAGTTATTTGATTATAATATACAGCTCAAACCATAGAGATTTTGTGTCGGAACAAATACATGTGTTTGAAAATATTGTGTATACGGACGGCTTTTGATGGAGCGTGTTGCGCGATTATTGTTTTTAATATTATTTATATTCGGTTCGTGTTTGTGTGAAGAATGTGTGCGCTATGAATTCCAAGAGGACTATCACGACTTGTTCACTAATGAACTTGGGATCTGCGTTAACAACATGGCACGTTGGGACTTAAGAAACTATACTGATAGTGGTATAGAGAGGCCTCATCTCCGAAGTGAACAGTACATATCACCATTAGAACAAATCAGTTGCGTGTCCTCGTTTATATTTCCAATGTCGTCAGGTGGAGTGCTAGAACTGAACATTTTTATGGAATCAGCGTCGACTATGGATCAAATTGCACTGTTCTGTCATCAACTTGTGGGTATTAATGACCCCGTAGTGGGGACTGCCAGCAACTCTCCGTTGTTGCCAGGTTTTGTCAGTGGATGGCACACTTTACGAGTCGTTTTAACCGGAACTGGAACTTACCAGGGCTATGTGAGTATTTCTTTAAAACACATCTGTATAATGTCTTTAGGCTTTAAATCCTAGTTTCGACGCTATTCAGCTACGTAAATTGTATGGAGAGTTGAATGAGTACAATTTTTTTCTGGTTCTGGTTTTCATTCTCACCATTCACTAGCAAAACCTAGAGTTAAATACTTGTTTAGGGATTATATTTCAGAATAGAGTAGACTATGAGAATGAGCAAAGAGTAGTTAAATCCGTAGTAGATATCAAGAATACAGTAGGTTTTTTGTACAAAAAACATTATGATAAATGAATGGAAATAGCACTCTCTAATTGGCTACTATAAATAGGGTGCGGTATAAGTTGAGGTGGTTGGATAAAGATTTAAGATATTGATTGTTTTTAAGTACAACATCGATTAAAACAATATATTCAATGTCATGGATTATATATTTAACATAATAATAATAAAGCCTTTTATTTCTTTAACATTAACATACATAAAAATAAACACAGTTATTCAGTTAAGGCCCCTGGCGGGTTATAGGCTTCCAGAACAGTAACAGTTTCCAGGTTCTCCTTATTTTTGCTTTCTTTGTCTAGTCTTCTCCAGCATTTTATTTCATCAGTCCATCTATTTCTAGGGTGTCCTTTGGGTTTCTTGCCACTTGGGCCTGACCAATTAGTGACCAACTCTGTCCACCTTCCATCAATAAATCTAGCCACGTGACCAGCAACTTCCACTTCAGTCGTTTCATATGCTGGAGAGCATCTATCAGTTTCGTTTTTGTTTTTGTATATGTGTTCTGATTTTTGCTTACCTCTCAATTTAATATTCAGGATACTCCGTTCCATGCCACATTGGGTCTTCTGTATTCTGTCCCTTGCATAGTGTTGTATATCCAAGTCCGTATCCGTATGATATGCAGGGGAGTAGACATCCACCCAGAACTGTCTTTTTCAGTTTCAAAAGTAGTTTTGATTTCATTATTTCTTTTAAGCTCCAGAACATACTCCATTTCATGTTTATTCTCCTATCAATTTCGTCATTGTTTCTGGAACTGTTGAATGAAATGCATTTCCCTAAATATATATAGCTCTCTCTGTGAATTGTCAGCTATAGGCTATAGGCTTTTGGATAGCGTTAGTAATTACATTAGTTTTTGATATGTTTAATTGTAATCCTATATTGTTGCTTATTTCGCATAGCTTTGATACCATTTCTTCTAATTGCTTAGCTGATCTTGAGAAGAGGATTATATCATCAGCGAATCTATGGTTATTCAGGTTTTGCCCATTTATGTTAATACCTTTTTGTTGCTAGTTATCAGTTGTCAACATACCAGAAAATATAATATCTATAATTCGCTTCAATAGGCAAGAATAAAAATCGGAAAAAACATCAAGTGCAACACTGTTGGTTAATGCAAAAATCTTCTTTTACAGTAGGATACTTTGGTTACTGTGCCGCCGCTGAGAGCGTTTTAGACACCTATTAATACTATCCATATCACAGACGCGGCTAGTCTGGTTATGATAGGACTTTCACTAGAAAATGCTGAACCTTCCTGTATAAGTCCCATTGAAATATGATTAGCCATTTCCGAGAATAGACCAAATTAACAGGTGTCAAAAACGCATACTCTCGACGGCCACACTGTAGTATGTCTTATTTTCTTAATATAAATTCAAAATGGAGACCATACCTATAGGCGCTTCTATATATCTATCTTAGCTACATCTTTCAGCTTAAATTCAGGTATTCCTATGAGCTTTTTCATCAAATAATTTAATAGTAAGGCACGAATTGAAAACCCTTTAAAAATCATTATAATTTTGAGTGACTAATTGTACATTAAATTCACTAGGTTTGCCCACCCACCGCCCCTGGTAGGTTGTCCCCTAGTCTACTATTTTAATACAAAAATGTCATACAAACTTAAAATTTAAAATTATTTATTTAAATAGACCTTCGCAGGCACTTATGAATAGTCTAACTCTAATACTCTTATACCGGTTCGGAAGGTTGCATTTGCTGAGAAGAGCTGGCAATTACTCTTTTCAAAACAAGCTTAGATTCATTACAATAACGTTTCAATTCTGATCTCACTGACAACAATTGCGTCGGCGACCGATCGATCCCTTTACGGCACAACTACCATTGATTCAAGTGTTGTTTACTAAATACATACTGATTTTCGACGCTATAGTAGTAGACTACCAAAACTGTCAAATCTGTTAATTTTTACACCACTGATCATTGGAACACAATTGTATTAATAGCAGGCTTGGGCTGGGCGCCAAGACAACTGATGTCGGGTTAGCTGTCTGAAATAAAAGAAACCTTTTTGAAGTAAAAACTTCTATAGCGGCATTGTACACTTTTTTGTGATGGGTTAAAAAAATTAACTCGCGTCGGGTGTCACGTGACCTGATCGAAATATAAATTGTCATGTTCGTGTACGATAGCGCAATAAATAAATATTGTATTCCAAAAGATTACTGATATAATACATATACTACTTTTTTTGTTTGTAAATACATACTTAATATACATAATTACACCTAGACTCAAGACATACAGACATGTTCATGACCACAAATGCATGGTCCTGTGTGGGAATCGAACCCACGACCTGCGGCGCGTAAGGTGAACCTTAACTGCGCCAACTGGCCCGTCAATAACTGCAAAAAATTACTTTTGACGTATATTAAATATCCCTTTTTATTTGTTTTATTATTCTGATATATCCACAATATGCTTGTTCTTAATTTTTTTAATCAAACCATGAACAATCCCAAAAGGTATGAGATCGCCTTTACTGCCGTTTAGATTACACCAAATTGTTAATGGGAAAATTTATTTGGTGCATTATTTGATTGTAATTGGCTATCAACAAAAAATCAATGTTTCACAATGATAAAATCACAATTATAATTGCTACAATTAAATTACTTACTTAGTTTATTTTTCGATATGATAAAGCTAAAAGGACATTTCAATAAGTTGATTTTTTTGTTTTTAATTTATTTATGTTAAGTAGTGTAGCAAAAATTTTAAACAACATTTAAGGGGGTGTATGGCGGTTAACACACTGCCCTGCACCACGCAGCGTAGTGCGTTAATGCGTCTTTTAACGTTGCTTGTAAGTATCTCCGTTTGTATAGAAAAGACGCACAGTACAACACACCGCAAACGCATCTACGTGCGTTCATACAGATCACGCGCCTACATGCGTCTCGCCCCGCACCTACGCGCGTAGGTGCGTGGCGAGACGCAAGGTATGGCACACCGAGTCTCATAGTGCCGTGCGTGATTTTGTATGGAATGAGTCAGAGCCGCCTTGAATCCACAAAACGCAACTACGCGCGTGAGTGCGTAAAAAACCCGCACGATGATGCAAATCTGCACTCCCGCAAGTACGCGCGTAGGTGCGTGTGACGCACCTACGCGCGTAGGCGCATGGCAGTGTGATAATCGCCTTAAAGTTTGTATGGAACAAACCTAACGCGCGGTCTGATTGACTTGAAACTCGGTAACATTGGACAGAAAATAAAAAATGTAGTGATTTCGGGTTTCTAGAAAGTTAACCCAAGAAAATTTTACTGCGTGTCTCGATTAACTCAAAAATTGGAATATATTAGTCCGTAAAGTTTTTTCTTCACATTTTAATATAAACATTTCGTGAATCCTTTATTATTTATAAAGCCGCAGAAGTAGTTGAACCTAATCAATTTGAACATAATGCTTAATTCTATATATCCGTACTATAACATAATGCTTTTCCATTTTCAGATTTCAATAATGGGGCTGGTTCAAACGAATTCAATTGTGTTGGTGGATTCATTCAGATACATTCCACCAGGCGTAAGTGAAGAGTTATGTGAACTCTACGAAGAACCTCTCGAAGTATCAAGTACCACGCCTGCAACTGAGCCCGAAGTATCAAGTACCACGCCTGCAACTGAGCCTGAAGTATCTAGTACCACATCTGTAACTGAGCCCGAAGAATCAAGTAACACGCCTGTAACTGAGCCCGAAGTATCAAGTACCACGCCTACAACTGAGTCCGAAGTATCAGATACTACACCTGCAACTGAGCCTGAAGTATCAAGTACCACGCCTGCAACTGAACCCGAAGTATCGAGTACCATGCCTACAATTGAGGCCGAAGAAATAAGTACCACGCCTGCAACTGAGCCCGAAGTATCAAGTACTACACCTGCAACTGAGCCCGAAGAATCAAGTACCACGCCTGCAACTGAGCCTGAAGTATCGAGTACCATTCCTACATCTGAGCCCGAAGAAATAAGTACCACGCCTGCAACTGAGCCTGAAGTATCAAGTACTACGCTTGCAACTGAGCCCGAAGTATCAAGTACCACGCTTGCAACTGAGCCTGAATTATCGAGTACTATGCCTACAATTGAGCCCGAAGAAATAAGTACAACGCCTGCAACTGAGCCTGAAGCAATAAGCACCACGTCTGCAGTTGAGCCTGAAGTATCTAGTACCACACCTGCAACTGAACCCGAAGAATCAAGTACCACGCCTATAAATGAGCCCGAAGAATCAAGTACCACACCTGGAACTGAGACCGAAGAGTCGAGTACCACGCCCGCAACTGAGCCCGAAGTATCAAGTACCACTCCTGCAACTGAGCCCGATGTATCAAGTACCACGCTTGCAACTGAGCCCGATGAATCAAGTACCATGCCTGCAACTGAGCCCGAAGAATCAAATACTACGCCTGCAACTGAGCCTGAAGTATCGAGTACCATGCCTACAACTGAGCTCGAAGAAATAAGTACCACACCTGCAACTGAGCCTGAAGTATCAAGTACCACGCCTGCAACTGAGCCCGAAGAATCAAGTACTACGCCTGTAACTGAGCCTGAAGTATCGAGTACCATGCCTACAATTGAGCCCGAAGAAATAAGTACCACGCCTACAACTGAGCCCGAAGTATCAAGTACTACGCCTGCAACTGATCCTGAAGTATCAAGTACCACGGCTGTAACTGAGCCTGAAGTATCGAGTACCATGCCTACAACTGAGCCCGAAGAAATAAGTACCACGCCTGCAACTGAGCCTGAAGTATCAAGTACCACGCCTGTAACTGTGCCCGATGCATCAAGTACCACGCCTGTAACTGTGCCCGATGCATCAAGTACCACGCCTGCAACTGAACCTGAAGTATCGAGTACCATACCTACAACTGAGCCAGAAGAAATAAGTACCTCCCCTGCAACTGAGCCCGAAGTATCAAGTACTACGCCTGTATCTGAGCCCGAAGAATCAAGTACTATGCCTACAACTGAGCCTGCAGTATCGAGTACCATGCCTACAACTGGGCCCGAAGAATCAAGTACCACGCTTGCAACTGAGCCCGAAGTATCAAGTAATACACCCACAACTGAGCCTGAAGAATCAAGTACCACGCCTGCAACTGAGCCCGAAGTATCAAGTAATACGCCTGCAACTGATCCTGAAGTATCAAGTACCACGGCTGTAACTGACCCTGACATCGATCCAGAAGAAATAACTACGCCAACTGACTCAGGGCTTGATGAATCAAGTCCTCCACCTGATGAATCCAGTCCTACACCGGAATTGGAGCCTGATGAATCGAGTTCTACACCAGAATCGGAGCCTGAATACTCTAGCACAACGCCTGAATCAAGCCCAGATGAATCAAATACACCTCCATCTGAAATTGATCCAGAAGCATCAACCCCTCCTTCGGAAACTATTCCAGAAGAATCAACACCAATCCCAGATGAACCTATTATAGTAGTGCCAGTCGAAGATTCTAGTGTTTGGAATCCACTTTTAATAACAGCAGTCGTACTTTTATCTCTTATTATTTTAATATTAATTTGTTTTATTTGTTATCAATTAGGTGCACGCAAGGCCCGGAAAAATCGACCGATTGATATCGATATTAATGAACTTCCAAAGCCTATTTTAATGCCTAGAGTTAACAAAGTATATACTAATACTAATCCATATGACAAAAGTAATGTGTATGCAGTTTAAAAAAAAAATGTGTATAACAAGTAATAAAATTACTCTACTGTGAGTATGTACAATTCCGTAGAGGATCTATCTCTTAATACGCTGGATTGGTAGAAAGAATTGTATTTTAAAACAGACATGCTAGGACCAAATATTGAAGTCATAAAACGTTTATTAGTTTTTTATGCATTCAAAAGCCTACAAAAGGTACTTGTACAGGATGATATGCAGGAAGATTGGTACGACTATGTCAATCCACAAGGAGAAGGTAGGAAGGATCAAAACATTTTAATTATTGTATATATTGTGTAAGTAAGTTAATCTAGAATTATTTTAAGAATAAACCAACGCGCCAAGAAATCCCCGGTGGTCCTAAGCCTCCGGCAAACAGGGGCGTTGGTAGGGCGGTGGCGGTCCCGGATTTTAATTTTGGCCCGCGTTGATTTGATTTTATCCATAGAATCAATCCATAGTGCAATAGTCACACTTACTACTGCACCGGGACCACCACTGTAGCACAGAGGATTGTATGGTTACAGTAATATGTGACTGTAGTCTGCTCCTGTCGACGTGGCCCGATGCGACCCGTAAAATCAACAGAACGGAAAAGTACCTACCAATGATCCTTTAAACTTTTTGTTTCTGTCGCAAATAAGTTATTAAAAACCAAAGATAGTGGTATAATCTTTATAACATGCTGTGTCTTCTTTACTTATTATTGTACTTAATTTATAGGACTTTTTAAAGTAACTATACCTACTTATATACATTTAATTTATCAGTTTTGGCAAGTACTAAAATTTATTCCTAAGGTTTAGTTAATTATCCATAGAAATTATTATTATAAGTTGCATTAATCATCAAAATCATTCAATGATGTGCCAAAATGTGGTAGATCTGTACATAAATGTCTTCGATCAACAATCTATACTATCGATGATAAATTTAATTAAAAAAAATCTTAAAGATAATCGTTTTTATTTGTCATCAATATCTAAGACATATTTTATAAAACGTAACAAATAAAACAGTAAAAAATAATTATTAAATAAATGTTATGCAGGCAGCATAACATTGCTTATTAAAGTATTGAATGATGACAATTTCCGGTCGCCACTATTGATTCCGGAGTACAGAGGTGCGATGGTAGTGTATGCTGGACTAATCTACCTTTTAGCTTCTTATAACTGCGATTCACCGTACTTACATCCAACATCACTTTTACCAGTTGTTCCATTAAAAAAGTATTGTAATATACTCATATGTCAAAATAAGAGATTTTTTAGGCTGTAAGAAGCGCTCGTGGTGTAGCATGATTAGCCGTTCTTAATCGATTGGCAAAGTTAAGCTGCGCCTGTCGTGGTCGGTACCTGGATGGGTGACCGCCTGGTGGTATTTCAAATCGAGCGTTTCCGCGCTTCGAAAGGCACGTAAAGCCGTTGATCCCGGTTATTACTTAATTGTGATAGTCGTTAAGCTAGTCGGATGCCTCCTAGGCGGCTTAAAAAATTCCAACAGTAGGTTGACCACTAGCCTACCTCCACCGATCCGCAGTGGGCACGCGTGGTGGAGTATTGCCCATTCCCTTTCACCTTCATTTGTGAAAGGAGGCCTGTGCTCAGCAGTGGGACATTATAGGCTGATGATGACGATGATGATGAAGAATGGTAGAACAAAAATAAGGCATTCCTAAACCTGGCTGGCTACGAGTCTCAAGTTGACAATCTGTACCAAAAACCTCCCTATGTGTCCAGGCCTGGGAGAAACAATATGTATATATAAACAAAGTAAACTCAACTTCGGTTTAGCAGACTATATTATGAGCTGAGAGCCTAAGTTAATTACACATTATATACAATTTAGTAGCAATGGTTGTTTTCCCAATGGAGTACAGTATGGAGTTCTTCAAAAAGGGTGTGAAAAGATTTCTTCAGCGCGCGAGTGATACCCCTGGTGCTGCAAGCTTCCATAGGCTACGGTAACTGCTTACCATCAGGCAGGCCTTATGCGTGTTTGACATCTTAGTGGTATAAAAAAAAGCAAGCGGAACCATTTTCTTTCGGTTTATAATTTGCAATTGGGTCCCGCCTTGGTAGTCGGGTAACAAGGCCACACAAATGTTTCGTATATGACGTATCATTTAACTTTGCCAGGCAACTTCATGTATCTGGTGAGGAGGATATCGTGAAGACTTGTATGCACGAATCAAATTCAAGCGAATTCGATGTCTTCTTATCCATTCTGGTCCCGCGTCTGACCTCAATCAATCCCATTCTTAGAAGAGGGTCGGACCCTGCTGTTGTGTGTGGGCTGTATGTGCTGATAGTTTCTTGGTAAAGATGTTTCATCGACGGTATCCATGTGGTAGGCCATGAATTGCGCAGAACCTGAGGTAAATCCTCGTGTTTTCCTGAAATAAACAGTACCCAAAATTTTCAAATATGTATTATGATTTTGAAAGTGTGTTGTTGATTTGTCCTTCTTTCATGCAACAACGGATCGACGTGATTTTTTGCTTTTTGGGTCTACCACGAGATACAGCTAGTTCTACTGTGCTGCTTCTATAAATGTGCGTTATTGACATTCAAAAATCTTTCACACTCAAGCTTTCGCATTATTTATATTATTTGTGGGCTGCATATCTGAGATAGTAATCTTCAAAGAGTATGCAGAACAATTTAATATTATACAAAAAAATCCACACGATTCTAGAGATTAATTAATTAACATACTACTGGAGTAGTATGGAAATGTAAGAAATTCGCAAAATGTTAAACACATTCTAGCCCTAGGCACAATGAGTCATCCATAAATCATACCTATCGGTGCCTTTAAAGTCTTATCAAAAGATTAATTGAAATATTATGTTTTAAAAAGCAACCGGAATTGAACGTTGATTACGATAAAGATCAATTAATGATTGTATGAACTCCATTTTGTATTTTGGTGATTACTTATTCTTATCTATTTATTTTATGACCATTTCTTCTACTGGCGCTATGTTTTAATCTGGCGTTTAGAATCTAGCTAGTGATAATCTTTTATAGTAAATACCCTTCCAATCGTCTCGTTTAACATCTATCAACTAACCACCTACTGGTTTGTCTCGGTAACTGGAGTGTGTACACTACCACAGTTCCCGTTTTGGCCGGAACTTACACCATATCGCACGCAACTTAGTCTTACCTTACCTCTTACCGAGGACCACCAACAAGCGATTACCTACGAGCTCTAGAACCTTCAATCATCAGCAGGGCTAAATATCTGCTGGTTGCATAAACACGCGGGTATCCTGCGAATAAGGCCATGCATAGTCTTCCGTAGCGGGATCTAGAGGACATCATCAGGAGTCTCCGTGATTGCTACTCCTTTAGGGGACTTCTCTTTCGGCACCTTGTTGTAAGAAGTCTGCCATTCTGGAATTTATATTCATTACAAAAATTAAAACAAATTGCGATAGCTGTACCCCACGATTAATACACATTCGTTTCCTTAGTTTATCACTGGATTCCAAGCATACCATCTGAGAATTCTTGGAAGTACGTACTTGGTAGAAGTAGTTACCAAATAGACGTAAATCAACATCGCAAAAAAAAAATACTAAGATTTCCCCATACTTAAGACAAAGAACTAATGTCAAACGAAGCGAAAATCGATTGTCAAATCTTAGTAACACATCTTTGCTAAGACTCTTTCATGCACCTTCTTTCTCTTCTTTTTTCTTTACTTCATATTTTTCTAACAACATAACAAGTTTCATTCAATCATTCAAACTATTACTTACCATGGTGAGATTGTGGTCAAACACATTCCTAAACTTCCCTTTTGTAATTCTAATCCAATGTAAAGTCACATAAACTTATGCACTTCACATATATGAACCAACTCCACCGTATTTAATTTACTTTCATGCCGCTTCTGACACAAAATAAATGCCCCACCATGACCAGTAAAATTTTCCATCTGAGTGACATTTTTACTATTCCATCTGTTTTTTGTAATACTTTACTGATAATTATAATTCCTAGTGCCAGAACCAAAAGATAAGCAAACTAAACTAAATTCTCAGCACCGTGCTGTAGAGTTCACATTAAATTGACACTTCACCAATGTAATTTATTACCTTTCTCGGCGCCGGCGCCTTAATGATTAATAATAATGCATTTGAATAATAAAAAATGAATTTAAGTATTAACCATATCTAAAAACCAAAAGTGGTGTTAACGATCCATTGATAATAATCATAACTCGCTCATTACAGGTCGGTATTTTTGAGAGTGTAAAACTGCGAAATAATGAAATGTTTGGGATATTAATTTTCATAGCTTCGGTAACTAATATTATATGTCAGGATATAATCGGTGTAAACTATTCGTTTGAAGAAGATTTCAGTTGGAATTTCAATGATAAGGGATGTGAAAATAAAAACAGGTGGCTTTTAGTGGATTATAAAGATGTAGATGTAAAACCTTTTAATGAAGAAGTAACCAGCGCCATCATTGCGATATCAAACAGCTGTACTTCTTCATTTGAAATAGTTTTCTTTCCTAACAGTATTTTAAACTTATATGTGTACACTAAACTTTTGTCTACAAATAGTGGAATAGAAGTGTTAGTGGTTAATGAAGACAATAAACCAATACATAAGTATGTTTACAGTAGATCTAATAAAGATTACATTGATGGTTGGTGCATGCTGACGATGCCAATTGAGAAGAATGTTATAGGATATGTAAGTATTGACATTACATTTTATCTAATTTAATTACAGAAAATCAAGTTTATTATTAGAAAGAACATTAATAATCTTGTCATGGACGCTATACGCCCTAGCACAGCACGGCAAAGCTCGATTTTACTGCAAAAGAGTACGCAATGGAATTCATTGCAGACTTCCGAGCACGTGGAAAACATTGAAGCGACTAATAGTTGTACGAAATCAAAACCTTCGCTATTCCTAATAAAAGTAGCTTTTATTTTTAGTTTAAAAGTGATCACGTATATCTAAAAGCTTATTGATTTGGAAAAAACATAATGAATATTTTTTTTTACTTTTGCATTGGGTTTTTTTAGTTTTTATGTTTGACCACCATCGAACCATAATAAGTGATGATGTAACCAAAAGCAGTAAGCACATACATCCTATAACGGAGATGGTTTAAATCACATCGATCACATTCAACATAACTTAATCAATTCTAGGAATTGAATACAAACATCATCCCGTTGTAGTTAAATAAGTAAAATTAGAAGAAGTTTCATACGTAGTAATCAAAATTGCTCTAATTTTCAGATAAACCTAAAAGGATACAGTTTACACGATGAAATAATTTTAATAGACTCTTTCAAATATACACCTAAAACTACAAGGACTAATCATGTAGATGAAGATGAAAATGAAGATGAGATAACATTTCTAAATGTTGAACATAAGAGAGAAGTAATTAATTCTGGATCTCAAGATATAGAAGGCAGTGGTGATGATTTCGATGGATCTGGTGAAGAAGATATAAATGAACCAGTAATAGACGAAGAAAAAAATGTTTTAGGGCCATGGATTATAACACTTATTGTGATCGGAGTAGTGACGTTTTTAGCTCTGTTAGCTGTAGGATCATACCATTCAGGAAAATTAAGGGGGCACAATGAGATTCCTATTTTTACTGAAGAGGGTGAGCCAACGAGGGTTCTCAGCATACCTCGGGTTAGAGGGACTACAAAATCGTCCATGTATTCTACATGAGACACTTCATTAGAATGAGATATTGTATAAGTATCTTGAATCTTTATTAAGTGAGATAGTCCGTAGTTAGTTTTTATAGTACCTACCTAGATATTAGCTATTCAGCGAAGCTTAGTCGTTCATCTATGTTTAAAACTTGGCCCTTGTACAAAGAACCATTATAGGAACGATTATTCTCAACTTAGATTACTAGGAGTTTTTCAGTTGCTAACTTTAAAATTGTCTAAATACTAATGCAGTTGCTAACTGTCGAAATACTAATTAAATGTATTACAATTTAATTTATCTATGACAATCATCAAAATCGTGAGATATGTTAATTATAGCAGTAGAAGGTTAAAGATAACTTCATCATCATCATCGTCATCAGCCTACAGCAGTCCACTGCTGGACATATGCCTCATCCAATGCGCGCCATCTCGCCCTATCTTCGGCTAGACGCATCCATTTCCTACAAGCAGCATTTCGCAGATCGTCACTCCATCTCGCTAGAGGGCGCCCTACACTACGTTTGCCGAGACGCGGTCTCCACTCAAGAACACGTTTTCCCCACCGGTTATCGGTTCTTCGGCATATGTGACCAGCCCACTGCCACTTCAGCTTGCTAATTCTATGAGCTATATCGACGACCTTGGTTCTCTGACGGATAACCTCGTTACGGATCTTATCCTTCAGAGAGATAACTTAGTGCATTATTTATAATGGAAGAATGCAACTAATTATTTGGCTGTGATTATGTTCATTATCATGAATATCTTGATATTAAAGTCCACGCAATCGAAAGAAAGCATCGCTACTAGATATTCGAATACAAACACTGACGTTTACTTTTTAGATAATCTCTGTTTGTAAGTAGGTACCTCGACATTTATATGACATCATCATTATGCCTCCGTCCGAATCATATTGAAATGTGCGATTCAAATAAACGATGTACACCATGCAAAAACTGTAATTTTCAGTAGAACTACCCCGAAATTGTTAAAACATTGATGTTTTCATCTCAAGTCAAATTCACACGTAAGCACAATGACAATATCAATGATTGTGTTACTATTTTAGAAATGTCATGGATCATCATGGCTTATTTTTTCACCGTGCCTATATGTAAAAATTCTGTGTTCAATTGCCATATACCACTAATATAAGTTCTTATTTTACCTATATTGTAACATACTGTACATATTGTACTAATACTTTATTTTCATAGTACCTGTCCCATATAAGACTAATAAAAGTAATAAGGTAGAAGAACCGAAACTAACATCAAAATCAGTATAGGTACTCCGGCAAGAAAGCCAGCATTGTTTTTCTTTTACCACAAGTCAAAACTGTCAATTTAGTTTTCCACATAGGGACTGAAGTCCCATGAATGATATCTTTAAGGAAACTAAAGCATAGTAGTTTGACCCTCATATGGAAAACTTGTAACGTCCTTTATAGGATTTGTACCTACACTTGCTACATTTTCTATGTATAGCAGGAGAGTAGGAATCAAACGCAGTAGAAGCATCAAAGAAGAAGCAAGTTCAATCGTCATCGTATCGATTATGAAATAGAGAATGATGCCCATTTCCACTTAAGTTTTATTTTCTGAAGCTTAATTATTAATAGGTGCAAGAGATTTATTGATGCTGGTTTGCAATGGTTTAAACAACCTTTGTGTTTTTGATAATCTTACATTAACTCGTAACCATCCATATTATCTCTATATTCATTATGAGTACCTAAATAAATAAATATCCTGGGACATTCCTCACACACGGTCATCTGATTCCAAACTAAGCAGAGCTTGTACTATGGAAACCAGATAACTGATATAATACATATACTACATTTTGTTTGTAAATACATACTTAATATACATAATTACACTCAGACTCAGGACATACAGACATGTCACAGTGTGGGAATCGAACCCACGACCTGCGGCGCGTAAGGTGAATCTGCCAACTGCGCCAACTGGCCCGTCCTATAAATATACCTAATCATCAACTAAAACAAAAAGTTCATATAGTTACAGAGGAAATTGTATGTACAGCTAGACAGATAGACGCGGCACAGGTAGGTATTTATTTTGTAATATATTTATTCTTTAGGTACATTACCGGGATATCTAAAATTAAAATTTTATATTATCATGTATCGACATTATCACATCAGGAATGTGATAATGATTAATTTATCATAAACAATATAATATACTATATTTTTATCGTGGTATTTGTACCTTGACGGAAATCCAACGGATTATCGACTTGATGGGAGTTTATGTTCGTAAGCATAAATTAGTAAGTAATAGTTTGAAATTTGTGTAACAAACACTAATAACGCGTAATACAGTAGTGTTATCTTTGATTTTATCATTACAAATAGTTATATTCGTAGAATTTAGATTTACATTTTGGTACCTGTTATTCAAAGTAATCAATGGTACCAATTCTGTAGGATCTCAGGAAACTAAATTTAATCACATCTTTTTTACACACATTTAAAAAGGATAGAACATATTTAAAGCTGTTAAATTAGTTTTTGCCGTTTTAATTTGCGGGTAAACGTAACCAATTTTGGCTGACTTTTATTACGTTAGTACTATTATTTATTCTGTGCTTTTATGTTGAAATCAAGCAATTGGACTAATTTGCCCGGACTAAATTTCTTGCATCCTTTTCTCAAGTTATTTGATATAGTGAAACTAAGTTTAGTTGTAAACAAATAAAAAAGAACACCTAAACACTGTTGGACATCCGTCTGTCAGGCTTTTAAAACTCTTTTTCTAAGGAACGGCTAAAGTTATGAAGTTAAAATTGATATCAAATAGGTACAAACGTATTTTGGAGCCGTAAAATAATTAAGCTTCTAAATCAACGCAATCAAAAGACACATTTTGAAAGCTAATTCATTAAAAAACCTATAAGGTACATGAAATTAATTACATATTTTAACACTGAGCTATTATTACTACGTATAGAGAAACTATCATAAGCGAAGGTTATGTCCCATTTTTTTAGAGTCAACTGAAGTTCTCTTTAGCGCTGAAACAATAATTAGTCGTCACAAACACGTAGCGCTATCAGAACGCTTTTAGGAGTATTTTTCTCGCAATCACCGCGATTTTCACGGCGCTAACGCGTTTCGTGCATCGTTCCACAACTACAAGAGTGGCCGGATGGCTTCACTTGAACGAATCACAGTTGTGATGTGTGGCGTCTTGTCTATACGTAGTAATAATAGCTCAATGTATGTTTATTTTATTTCACCTGTCCCGGTTTCTGAATGTGTTTAATCAAATCTTGCAAGTTTTTGACAAATTTCCGGTTTCCGATTGCGAAAAAAATTTGCAAGTAAAATTGGATAACATTGCAATATTATTATGACATGGAGCTGATATTTTGATGGAACCGGAAAGTAGCCATGGGAACTCTGTATATAAACGACGCAAACCCATCGAGTTTGGGCTCGTTAACGTATTTTACTTAATACTTCTTGAGCGTAAAAGTTTACATTACGATTATGTTTACAAGCTTTTATTTAACTTGCAATGCCGATTATTTTGATTATTATTGTCATGATTTTAAGTTTTGGTTCTATAATTATAAAGATTTATTAACTTAATTTATTTAAATGTTGCGTTGATTCATTATTTTTATTTCATTATTACCGATTTGAAATAATTTATTTCAATGTGTTGTATTATTAAGTATTATATTTTTTTTGTTGTTATCCACGTAATATCATTTAGGTTAATGTAATTGTACTACAATTAATAATGTAATTACTTATTTTTAGTTTAATAGCTAATTAGATAATAATATTTTTAATTTATAATCAAGTGTTTCGAAGTATGTAACTTAACTTGTTTTATCTTTATATATGTATAAAACTCTACTGTACGTGTGTATGTCACTGAACTCCTCCTAAACGGCTGGACCGATTTGAATGATTTTTTTGTATGCGTTTGGGTGGTGCCGGGCTGATTTGTGAATCCCTGGATGGTTTAGATAGGGTAGGTTAGTGTAGGGTAGCACACACAGGGTAGTGTAGCACCACTAGCCGGGCAGCTAGTTATTCATAATTATTAATTCGACTGATTGAGTTTTGTTTCCGTGCACCGGGAGGTTGCACTGTTACGGATGGCCGAATGTCATGATTTGTAATCGTTTTGTAAAAGATTATTAATTTAATTAATATTTTGTGTAATATTTTATATTGTTAAAGTGGTAACACTAATGCTTGCACGTGATTGGCTATCGCAAAGCCACCAATCATGTTTGAGCATAGTCTACCAATGAGGAATGAGCCAACGACTTTAGAGTTTAGGCGGTTTCATCCGTTGAGTCGGATGATGATTACTGTTGGAGATTTTGAGCTGACAACTACTAGTCTAAAGTTATGTAATGTGTACGTTAATGAGTTAATTGTATATGTGTGTAAAATAAATGAACATTATCGAATATACATCTGCAGTTATTTGAATCATTAAATTATTATCTTTTAAATTATTTCTATTTTATTATGTCAATGAATTTAAGTTTTTAGTTATTTGTTTACATGTTATGATAATGAGTTTGATTTTATCAGATGTTGAAATATCTTATATTAATTAACTATCACATATTTTATTGTTTTTATATTTCCTTTTGGACCTATATGAATTTATGAACTGAATATAATAATCGTTGAGTTTATTTACACGTTTTATTAACTGAAATATCATTTACTCTTTTATTTTATTTTTTATATTTACGTTTTCATTTTTTATTTCTTTTCGGGTGGAATCTTGCACCCGAACAAACTGAGGTCGAATTTCACCCACTAGTGGTCGGATTGACTTGATATTTGGTATACATTAGTGTATTGGATGACAATGCAAGTACAATCAACAAAAAGTACAGTCACTCAAAAAAGCTTGTATTAAAAGTGATATTTTTAACAAAGAACTTTTTCACTAGTAAGCCAGTATGGTGATTTCTAACTAGCACGAAATTCAATAGATACGAACATGGTACGAAGTTGTTCCTGGCATTGAAATGTATGAATACATTGTAGGTATTTGTATTTACAATAACTTCTAAGCATTTTGTTACATTTAGTTTTAAAATTATCAATATTTCGATCATGATAGGAAGCACGATTGCGTGTATGTTGTGTGATATAATCAAACGATGATATCTTCGCGTCGATAACATCAGCTATTTTGCGATACCATCTGCAGATACTAGTATGGCGCCACTAAAGTCTGACTGGAAAATTGAAATTGTATAACTGATCTTGATGATAAATAACCAGGTTCCAATTTATAAAGCAGTAAATTGAAGTGGCAATGTACTAGTAATGTACAAGCCACATCTCTCGACAAACAGATAGTCTCTCGAAGAAAGACTCTCAAGTCTGTAGGTACTCAACAAGAGCCAAATAGGATAACCTAAACACGTGGGGCGTACACGTACAATATAGGTTCAATTCTCGCGTTTTCGACACTGATATCGCATGGGTGGCACCCGGTGCGGAAATCGTGGTGTTACCCCAAATATGATGAAACGTAAACTATGATGTGATTTTTTATACACGTATTGCTTCTTCTACAATATGATTCCATTTTTCTTTCATGCGATGTTTCTTGTCGGGTCTTCTACTAAGATCTACTACCTAAAAGCGACCTTCCAATCGTATATCGAAAGAATATATTATTTTCCTATGCTACATTAAATGAGATAGTAGATAAGAAAATAACTCATATTTATCAATAATCAGTTTGGCTTGTTGTCAGGTCATCATCATCATCAGCCTATATTGTCCCACTGCTGAGCACAGGCCTCCTTTCACAAATGAGGGTGAAAGGGAATGGGCAATACTCCACCACCCATGCCCACTGCGGATCGGTGGAGGTAGGCTAGTGGTCAACCTACTGTTGGAATTTTTCAAGCCGCCTAGGAGGCCTCCAGCTAGATTAAAGACTATCACAATTAAGTGATAACCGGGACCAACGGCTTTAAGTGCCTTCCGAAGCACGGAAACGATCGATTTGAAATGCCACTAGGCGATCACTCATCCAGGTACCGACCACGACGGTGGTAGCTTAACTTTGCCGATCGATTAAGAACGGCTAATCAATCGGCTGTTGTCAGGTATTCAGCTTTTACATTAAGTTGCATACAGAACGTACCTACCCACTTTAAAGGATTCACCCAACAGGTAACGACGGATTAAAATGAAACTACACCAAAAAGCTTTTATATAGATAGGACCTATCGTAAAATGTAGGTGTCTTAGTTCGGATCAAAATATTCCGATCTAAAAAGCATAATTATTAGGAACAAATACGTGATCCATATTACTTTGTTATAGGTATTAGATAAAGATACTTTGAATGAGTCACTAAAATTGAGATATTAGAAAAAAATCTCGTGTCATTGTCACATAATATGTTTTATATTTTTTACATACCTAATGATATGGAATTACGTTGCAAAAAATGACCCGTAGAAAATTAAACGTAATGACAATTTTAACGATGTTTTATTTCAACACCTATTTTCATCATTAATTCATAAAAATTTGAGTCAAACATAAAATAATTAAAGTCTACGTCTCGTCCGAAACCTCCACAAAATGTAGGTATAGGCACAGTTTTACCATTCACTGTGGTATAGGGTTGATTAAGTTCAAAACTTATTAGCGATTTTGACCAGATCGTCGGTTCACCTGGTTCCCGGAGGTCGTCCCGCTCGGCGCTTTCCAGTACGTGGTCGCCACTCGAGAACCTTCCTTCCCCATCGGCTATCGGTTCTTCGAGCGATGTGGCCTGCCCATTGCTATTTCAGATTACTAACTCCACGAGGTATATCGGTAGTTTTCGTTATCCTACAAATGTCCTCGTTTCGGACCCTGTCACGTAGAGAGATTCCAAGCATAGCTCGTTCCATAGCGCGCTGAGTGACTCTGAGCTTATTTATTCGGCCAGCAGTAAAAGACCACGTAAAGAAGGTACTGATATCAGATAATGACGTAAGATAACACAATGATAACGGATAGTCTGACAATTAACAAACATATAATAAATAACATTATTTCATAAAACACATAATATTATTAGAATGTTCCAAAACAAATGCAAAAAGGGTATGCTATAAGATTAACACCGTTGTTACACGCATCGCACAACTCCAAAGATATCTTTTAAAAGGTTAACCAGTATTGACTGTAACTATTTTCTTAGAGAAAATTGTGTAATTGCCTCTACAAGTATACCTAAAAGGACTCTAGTTTACGATCAAGTATGACGCATAACAGGTAGATGAAAAATAAAACCGAAATACGGCTGGGTCTCTAAAACAAGCGATGAGCATCAAATATTAAAACAAATTAACTTTAGAATAATAATTTGAAAACCACAAAAACAATCGCACGTTTTATAAAATCAGAAAAAAACATCTGGATTATCACGCTATTTCATTCACCAGAAATTAATTATCTTTTATACTCTTGCTTCAGAAATCCTACTGGTGATTCCCGGAATTTACAGAAGACGTATTTTCAGTTGATGTACTCATATAAATTGGCAGAGCATTTACAAAGGTAAATCGCAGATTTTTGTTTTGGTTAGTGATAAAGTGGATGAAGATATGAAGCAAACAAATCCTAAAAGATTGGCGCAAGTGTATCTGATAGAAAACACCAAGGTAACACTTAAGGCGCCGATCCCACAGAGAGAGTTCTGGAGTTCCGAGTTCTGCATTCCGTGTTGACTATTGTGCAAACAGCAAGCAGTCTAGAGTTCTAGAGTTCTGCAATATTCGCTACTGATCGTACATCATACACTTTTTTTACTTTCAAAGGCCCCACATAGGTATCTTACAGTCAACGCGGAATGCAGAACTCGAAACGCAGAACTCTAGAACTTTTATCTGTGGGATCGGCGCCTACGGGTACTGTAAGCCAGGCTAGTACTGCTAAGTACCACCGTGCTTTAGCTTTCCCCACAATTCCTTCTCCGAAAGCTCAAGCTTATTATAGTCATGTCACGCTTACGCAACGGCTCTTATTATGACCGCATCCGAAACCTTACGAAACAAGACAGAGTGACATCGTTACCGCAAAATACGTAAAGGAAATACCCGCACACGTTCTTGACACAAATATTGTGCCACGTAATATAATAACTGATAACGAAGGTTATTGCAATTATAATGCCCAGTGACGTCATCCCCCGAACAAAACTTCTGACAACTGAAAAGAATTGCAAGGGACTTGAACTATTTACAAACAATGGTATAACATAATTGTTTGCTTTTGATGCCTAAGTATATGACATGTTGAAGGATATGCCATGAACCTTACTGATCAGGTAGAAAATAAGCCTCATATATCGTTTAAGAATATTAAACTTAATAAATTAAATGTTCAAACAGAATTTTACATCCCGTAACCAATTTACTTTTTAAATATATTTTCACGAAAAGGCGGAAGTCATGCCCACTTAATTACACGATATTTATTACAGCATCCCATTATACTTCTTATGGGGAAATTGGAGGCCAAAATTAAAGACTCCAGAAAATAAATTGCTATTAACGTTAAATATAAGATAAAATATCATAATATTCCTTTTTTCGTATCCGGTCGACACTTAATTAACGCTTAGACCACATATTCTCAAAGTTTTTGATGTCCCTATTTTATAACGAACTTAGTGATAATAGATCTTAGCATGGAATACTAGTTAAAATTTTACTTTGAGGTCGCATAATTATAGAATAATTGAAATAGTTTACTGCATTTCCCCTGTCCATGATTTCCATCCACGTAGTCATATAGAAGAGGTCCAATCACCAATTTAAGAACCACTGGCTTAGAAAATCAAACTGGTAGAGTTTTATTTTTTACTGTAGAACATAGCGTGGGGACAAAGCGAAATTAAGAGCATCGGGGAACAAAGCAAAGAGGCCCACCACAATATAACGAGGGCGGTGACTTTACTACCGAAAACTTAACATGTAAAATCGTTTCGTAGTACCTTCGAGTAGAAATCGAAATCACTTTTCTATCATTTTTCAACGTTGAAATTATCTTCAAAGCTTTAGCTATTTTGCTATTTATACCTATACTAGCTGTCCCCCGCGGTTTACCCGCGTTCCCGGGATAAAAACTATGGCCTTCTCCATACCATAGGCTATCTGCATGCCAAATTTCATGATGATCCGTTGAGTAGTAAACGGGTGAAGGCTTAACAAATAAACAAACTCACTTTCGCATTTATAATAGTTAGATTTTTATTGAATAAATCATTGTGATGACGTATTTAAACCTCTAAAAGTGGAAGATAATTAAAGAGTAATTAATAATATGTTTTACTTATTTCTACTACTTACTACTTATACTTACTACTTATATAATTATTTTTTTACAGTAGGTAGGTCGAACTAGTAGGAAAACTTCTGCAAGTTTAGCTTATAAACAAGCCGTTATCCAACATTCTGATTATTGTGTTGCGTGAGATGATAATCGAGTTCTTAAATAAATAGTAGCGACCTCTGTTGATCGCAAAGCGGAATATAATTGGGACGGGCGAATGAAATTAAAACTGCCGGGAGAGATTCCCCAAGAACTCACCAAGATAATTGGTCGTGAAGGCAGAAAAACAAGATAAAATTAATGTGCCGCCATCAAAACACTTCAGCAGTTCTTAATTAAGCATCCACTTAGAACGCTTTGTTTGTTATACTGAGGAATACGTTTTTCTTCAACAAATTCAGTGGATTTTTGCACTGTGTTGATGATAGCAGTTTATGTTAGTGTTTTAGTTAGTCAATTCTGTGTTTATACTAATAAAAATCATTCAAAAAAAATATTGGGTCGCAAATCTAACACAGTCAAATAAATACCTTACCCTCAAAATCACATCTACCATTCCAATGACCATAATAAAGTAGGAACATAAAGCTATATTTTCTTTTTCACGCCCCACATGAGACAGGGAAAAATCTACGCGTTCCAAAACTCAATTTCCAACAGGCTAATATGAGAAAAATTGTTTTTGGCTCCGACGATATTAGCGCGCAAGATAAAGTCTTTTCGACCTACAGTAATATATCAGTTTTTTCCTTCAAAGTGGGAAGTTTATTACCACTTACCACGTTCTGTTGGTGGGATGCCAAGCGTTAATTAATTTAAGATAAATAATTACAGCGTTTAAACCCGTTAGTTCGTGGATGGGACGCGCGTCACATAACTACATATAAAAATATATAATTCCAGGAACTTTTTATTAAGTGATTAAAAGTCGGTATAATAATATTAATCAGGGATGTTATGGAGCTCCGCGATCGTAATTGGAACTATCGGATATCCGAATAAAAATCTACCCGAAGCCGTAATCAAATCTGATATATAAGTTTCGAATTATTTCGGATAGGAGCGGTCTAATTGAGACACATTTACAGACCCAGCCGAACCGAAACACTAACCACCGCGTTTTGTTAAAAAACTCATATCCGTAAATTAAACTAATCGAAACTATCGGATATCCGAAATAATGTTATATCTGTAACCGTATCTGAAAACGGTATAATATTATTCATATATCCGTATCCAGATCAGAAATTTCATATCCATAACATCCTTGCTGATAATAATGCCTGATTCTAAAATATTATGCTAGATAAACACTGAATAAAAAAGATACTTGGTTATAACATGTAGTAAACACGACTTTTATATGGACGGTAACTGACTGAGGACTATACCTACTATGTGAAAATTATTTATTGTGACTGGAAATTATAAAATAACTCGACCCTGGCAGAAATAAGTCCTAATTTGGATTTGGTTGCCAAACTTAAAACTAAGATGAAGAAGAGTGGTTGGTAGCTAAAATCACTTTTTCTTCCAATCAAACAATACTAAAATGTGCTTACATTGAGTGCTTAAGTAGACGCTAACCGCTATCATGCAATATCAGAAAGTAAAACAATATGTAATTACTTAGAAAGATTTTTTTTAGCTTTTTTTTATTTTACTTATCTCAGTGAGCGTAGCGCCTCGGTGAATCTAAATGTGTCTTTTGTCTACTGGTTCTAGTTGACAGCGATGACTGTTTAATTTGCAATTTGCAATGTTTGTTTAACTGTTTAGGGTCGGCAACGCGCGAGTGATGCCCCTAGTGTTCCAAGCGTCCATAGGCTACGCTAACTGCTTACCATCAGGCAGGCTGTATGCTTGTTTGCCACCTTAGTGGTATACAAAAAAAAAACACTTTAACTTTAACACATTAGTTTTTACGAATTATTTTTGTTATAAAAAATGCAATCTCTCGGATCCATTACGAAATATTGCTAAAATTCTTTAGGCTCAGATTTTTTCCCCAGATTCGGTACAGAAACTATTCAGTCTAACTCCGTACTTACTATTTATTGTCCATGATTTAAAGTTATTCAACTATAATGCTCTTTAAATCACCAGTCATATAAGCCCAACAAACTCATTTGAGTTTTGAATGCTAAATAGCATGCCCTAAAACTTTAACAACTATTGCACAATTTCAAATCAATTCCCACGCTCGCAAGTTACATAATCATCCCCACTCTCCGGGCAATCCGGGCAAAAATCACGAGAGCAAACGAACAATGGGAGCGGAGACTGGCGCATTTCCTCCGCGGGGAACTAATTAAGTGGATTCTATTCAGGTAATAGCTCAGATTCTCGTTAAACTGGAATAGATTCAGCGGCACGAGTCGTCGAACTTGCATTTCCTTTTTTTTTTATACGAACGATCAGTTGTATCATTATGATGATGAATGCTAACGTTGTTGTTTGACGTTTTTAAGAGAGGTAGAGCATAGCGTTTATTCGCTCAAAGAGCAGCTCGACTGGGGAAGTATCTCCACCTTACAGAATATCGCAGCCAAATAACTTTGTGTTGTGTAAAGTTGTGTTCCTGCGCGTGAGTAAGGTGGCCAGAGCTCATTGGGGTGGAGGGGAAGGGTCGGTAACGCGTGAGTGATGCCTCGTGTGTTACAAGCATCGCTATGGCTACGATAACCGCTTACCATGAGGATGGTCGTATGCTGGTTTATCGACTTTGTTGTATAAAAAAGTATACATAGTCCAGCCACTATGTATATTTTTTTATACAACTGTATTGTGTTTAAAACTACATTATCGTTGGAATTTCAGAAACCACATCCGATTTCTGTGGGAACCACTAGGTATATGACCTTCTATGTTTTTACAATAAATGGGCTTCCATTTGGCTACAGTCAAGAAAAGTTGAGGGCTAGCACGTTTTAAGGTTGTAAGGACGCTCAAGAAATAGAGGTCGATATCAGTTCGCAAAACCATTCAGTATTTTAGCTTCCATAATAATTATGCGTAGTGGAATATGGAATACCTAATGTACAACAAGCCAATTCCATTAAGGTCCTACAAATAGGTTTAATACCCACGCCATGACGTCGGCGTTGGTCCATCCATAGTAAAACTCTTTGTTCGTATTTTACCCCCACGTATAGGTACATATAAAATTTCAAAGAACTTGGGATTACGAAATAAATTGCTGTCTTTGATCCATAAGCATATAGTAAGTATTTAGTTTCATGGTTAAAATTAGGTTTTATTCAATCTTTCCCACTCTTCCGTAATTTATCCGCTAGTTTTATACAAAGCAAAAATATATGTACGGTAACGTTACGCAGTTTTATTTTATATTTCAAAATGGAATGCCATGAAAAATTACCGCAATATATCTTTTTTACTTTTTTTAAATTAACAAATGGCTTCTTTTGTCTCCGGCCGTCGCGTTGTCAAGTTTTTCAATTAAATCTCGAAACTTTATGATTGTGAAATATGCGACCTCTTTTCGCATGCGACATTATAAAAAAAAAAACAAATCAAATCTTAAATAAATTTTAATTTAATGCTTATTAGTACAAGCATTTAACAACTATATTTCCTCGAAAAAAAGTTTACATTGTTAATACAAACTATTAAGTATGCATAATTCATGATAAATTAAAATAAATAGACATTAAAATAATCCCATGAATGCACTGTTAAAAAAAAACAAAGGATTGTTTACGGTTGCCTTGCACCAACTAATTATCCTTGCCTGTTATGGAAGCAAAGTGTCTGTACCATTATTTAGGCTCGCCTTACACGAAATATGCTATTGTTATGAACGCAATGGCATTAATGCAATGCATTATAATACCACACAATCTGGCCTCCGTATTGATTTACTATGCATATTAATATAAACATGGTAACAATAAACAATGAAATCTTTGGGGAATTTTTCTTTTATGTATAAAGGAAATGTAGAGCATTGTTTTGAATCGGTTCTTGATACTTGAAGGTTATCAATCGTGTCCAGAATAAAAATAAATTAACTTTTTAACAAAAAAATAAACCGCCTTCAAAGTTTGACCACCATATCACTATGCTAAGTCAAGGTGGTGACCACACAAAGCCTAAGTAAGAACTGGCTCTCAAGTGCATCTGCCGAATACACTGAAAGGTGCTTGGCGAGAGATTTTCAATATGATGGTGACCAGTCAGGAGGGTACAAAGGATAGAACATCTTCAGTTCACCGAAGGTATTTTGATGAATGCTGAATGATCTGATTCATCATCAACCTATAATGTCCCACTGCTGAGCACAGGCCTCCTTTCACAAATGAGGTTGAAAGGGAATGGGCAATACTCCACCACGCGTGCCCACTGCGGAGGTAGGCTAGTGATCAACCTACTGTTGGAATTTTTCAAGCCGCCTAGGAGGCATCCAACTAGTTAACCGGGATCAACTGCTTTACGTGCCTTCCGAAGCACGGAAACGCTCGATTTGAAATACCACTAGGCGGTCACCCATCCAGGTACCGACCACGACGGTGTTAGCTTAACTTTGCCAATCGATTAAGAACGGCTAATCATGCTACACCACGAGCGCTTGATGAGCATTATCGTTATTTTTTACTTTGACTAAAGTAGTCATTTTGGAATGGCTGCATAAGTTACCTACGCATTATTTCTTAATAAGGTGTTTTCCTCAACATTGACCTTACAATAGCATAAACTAATGCAAATTTTATAATCCAAAATATAAATCATAAAATTGCTTCCGAGGTCAGTGGCAAAACCATAAAGTAGTAGGAAGTTACCCAGTTAGTTATTATGGTTAATAATATATCCGCTTTCATCAGGAAATAAATATAAAGCATAAAGAAGATATCATCAACCGGTTAGTCTAACAGAAACACGACAAATAAATAAATAGCGATAATACGGCTATAAGAAATTGTACACTTCCGAACTGAACATCTTCAGTTCCTTCATTTGTTCCGAGTTACGAGACGATAATCTGTGAAGAAAGTGAGGGATCAGCAATAAATAACATTTTGTTTCGAGTATGATTCAATTTACAGAACAAAATTGCTCTTATTTTTATTATTTTATGGGCTTATCGTGCATAAAAGCCTAAATAAATACTGAGTAGATGAATATGAAAATTCTTTCTTTCCACATGATGGTGGGGTCAGCCTTATTAAGTTTTGTTCAGTTCCCTAACATTGTCTTTTTGCTCCAAATTCTCCCAAACTAGACGATTCTGTTCTTCTTTTGGATCTCAAACAAATTATAGGAAACCGGACATTAATAGAATCATAATATCTCTCTTATCAATACATTCTCTACTATTTTACTTTTTCAATCAAAATCTTTCTTTTCTTTCTTACTTTTCTTTCAACTTTTATGGATGATACCTCATAAAATATTAAACGGAACACGCTAATCAGAACTATGTTATACGATTTTTCAATAAATCATAATAATTATCAGATGAATCACGTACAAAAACCCTAGCTTGCTACGATTGAAACGACTTGTAATATAAAGAGGAGAGATCAAAAGATCTTGATCAATTGTGAGGTTACACCCAACGGAGCGTGTGTTGTGATCTTAGCATTTAATCATGTATTATTTGGTGAGCCACTATGTATTGTTTAAATTGTGAAGTGATTAACATTAATTTTAAATTACGCAACTGCTAACTGGATTTTTAGGATGTGTTGCTTTAAGTGAATATTCGAAATATTAAATTATTAACTCAAAATAATAATAATAAAAAAGCCGCTATTTTAAACACATGTCGTATAGTCCGAAAGTATTTGCAAGAATGACCACTATCAAACCACTAAGAACTAATATTATCCCGAGAGTTCACTTGATCCTAGACCCGTGAATTTACGCAGAAATACCAAAATTCTTAAAATTTTGAGACAATCTAAAAAACTAAAAATAATAAGAATAAATAAGCCTTTATTGCTGTAGAAAATATTTAACAAGCAATCCCTTAATCTAGATACAAAGCCTTAAATGATGATAATTCTTAATGTAACATTAACTCAAAATATTTAAGTGTTAACTGTCCCCCATATAGTTTCTTCTACGGTTCTGGGAACACAAGTTGTCCTATAGATAATGTATCTAAGTATTAGTGAAAGAATTTTCAGAATCGAATCACTACCAAAGATTACCTATTACATCCAAACTCAAAAACAAACTTTAAATCCCTTATTCATAATGAAGTTATCAAACGTTGATTAGCTAAAATTCCGAAGGTGACATTTGGTGATCGAAAGAGTGAGACGGGGCACACTATTATAGTGATTGAGTTAAAAAGCGATTATGAATAAGGATGTTAGTCTTTATTAGTAGTAGATACAATACATTGGCAATATACAGGCTGTGGTTTTGGTCAGATACAAACGACCCAGGAGCGGTAGTACAAAAAATACATTTTCCAAAAATGGACTTAATTCCATTAAATACTGTAAATCCGTTGAGAAATACCTTATTCAATTTGAAATAAAATTACCGCAAAATATGGTCACTAGCCACGTGCACTGACTAGAGCTAGGCACAAGCCGCCATCACCCCACCCCTTTACCGCCTCGCACTCCCGTTGAGTATTACGTCTATATTTTAGCTTATTACATGATTTTCAAAATAATATTATTTTAATTTTTATTATTATATATTTTTTTTGCACCAGTATCAGTTGTATTATCGACCCTGAGTCGACGCTCGTCGCTGACCAAAACAACAACCTGTATAATTGTAATTTATTTAATGCATAATCGGTTAAATAAAAACTCATTAACTCTGGAGCCGTAATTTAAAAATAATTTACTTGGGCCTTATAATACAACTACATAAATTTTTTTTTAAATGAGGCTTACACGTTGTCTACCTGGCTATGGCTGTTGGTCCGCTCTTGGCCAGTTTTTTGGACTGGATTAGCATTGTATGGACTGGAATAGCATTTGGAGTAGAGTTTTAGTTTACGGTAATGAAATATTGTTTTCCAGCCAGAAGCAATGTAATGTTATCAACGACTAGCCATCCCCCGCGGTTTCACCCGAGTTTCCGAAATAAAAAGTAGCCTTGGGGATAATGTAGCTTCCTATTAATGAAAGAATTTTTGGATTCCAACTGGTACTTAGTGCTAGAGATTAGCGCGTTTAAACAAACAAACAAAAATACTCTTCCGCTTTATGTATGTCCTGAGTCTGGGTGTAATTATGTATATTAAGTATGTATTTACAAACAAAAAGTAGTATATGTAATTTAATCAGATCTGGTTTCCATAGTACAAGCTCTGCTTAGTTTGGGATTAGATGACCGTGTGTGAGGAATGTCCCAGGATATTTAATTATTATATTAGTAGGTATAGATGATCTAATGTAATTTAGATCATAACGAGCGATTTTTTCAAGGATTTAAATAAATGTGCTAATTAGGTGCTTAGATGCTTATTTTAGCTCATACCTACTCGTATGTACGATTCAATCAATAATAGATATTCGATTGACGATGAGTTATCTGTTAACGAGCTGTTATGAATGATATACATTTTACCTTTCATCAATATGAAGAGCTAATCTATTGTTTAATGCAATTACATATTTAAGGATTATTATGCTATATTTTTCTTAAACTACCATGGCCCTTTTGACCAAACTTCGAGTATATACGTAACTTTTATACATATTATAAATATGACAGACAGATTGTCTATACAAATTATCATAAAACCATTGCTATCCGATGTTAGTAAAACTGGGCCTAAGGCCCTTTGTACACAACGCTACGCAAGTCCGATACTCGACGTCCGACGACTATCTAGGCGACTAACGCAATACAAATATATGAAAGAAAGAAAGAAAGAATAAAAGAAACTTATTTATTTGACGAACACATTAACATAACAATATTTAAAATTATAAATAAACCAGAAGGTCTGTGCCGTCAAATAGGACACAGCTCAGCATAGTGCTACTGACTACTGTCAGCAGCGCTGACGCTCTTAGTGATGTCATAAGATTGCAAAGGATTAAGTAACTGTATGTAATTGATTACCAACCTACTTTTTCTGCCAGTTTTTGTCATTGACATAAATGAGGGTATGATAGTTAATTAAATAATCAAGGAACAATTTTATGGTTTAAGATGGGTTTAAGTAATTAGCTGTTATAAAAAAGCCTGTTCTAAAAATACCAGTGATTATTTGCCATTTAATAGATTATCATTTAATCCTAATCCTAACTAATATTATAAATGCGCAAGTGAGTTTGTTTGTTTGTTTGTTACGCCTTCACGTCTCAACTACCCAACGGATCATCATGAAATTTGGCATGCAGATAGCCTATGGTATGGAAAAGGACATAGGCTACTTTTTATTCCAGGAACACGGGTGAAACCACGGGGGGCAACTATTTTGTAATATTCACCAATTAAGTATTAGTTGTTAATATTATTCATGTCTTTTATTTAAGTATCGACATTAGGTATATTTAATCGATGTTTTGGATTTATAAAACTTTTTTCATTTAGTTTTTAGACTTAGATTGACGACAGATAATATTTATACACAAGTGTGCCCAGCAGATCAAAAAGGTTTATACCTAACCTTTCTTTATAACACTGGGCCCACGAGTCCCTTTCATAGTATATCTTATAAGTAGCTCGTTGTTAGTACCTCAGACGGAACATCGAATTAGCGGTGCTCGAGTTATGAACTTACTAACTGACAGACAGACTGAAAGACTTGCGCCTTGCCAGTTAGTAACAGAAGTAAAGTGTTTACTTCATAAACTGGAGTTTCCTCCACTGTTCTGCCTACTTCTATCCGTATTTTATTAACCGACTTCGAAAAATAGAAGAGGTTGTATATCGACTTCAAAATAGTTCCTAATTACACAGTAAGACAGGAATTCAACAGTTTAGTAGTAACATACTAAGAGACCAAACAACTTGTCACATAAATAGGAACAAAAATATAATAATACGTAAAAATAATGCATAGAAAATTTTCCTTGGAGCCTGGAACCAAAGCTTCTCCATAATATTGGCTTCCACGGAACTTATAGGTAGGTAGGTAGGTACATTTGAATAGCAGATAGTAGGTAGATGTAAACATTATTTTTTGCCATCATGATACCATAATCTACTTGATATACTTTTTTTAACATCTATTTACAAGGAAATTGATAAAATTTTTTGTTATTTTTTTCAGAAGCTATTTTTAATATCGTGCTCGTTGGCCGTGACCGCGGCCATCGGAGAGTCAAACTCAGACATTAGTGATGGGCAACGACGCAGCACTGGCGGATACGGACTTCTGAGACCCGGCTACCAGAGCGGCGGATATGGAGGGTCTAGCAGCGGCTACGGAAACCAAGGCTACGGAAACCAAGGCTACGGAAACCAAGGCTACGGAAACCAAGGCTATGGTGGAAACGTGGGTGGATATCCGGGCTACGGCGGAGCCGGTTCTGGTTACCCGGGTCAAGGATATCCAGGTTCTATTGGAGGTTAGTTTTATTTTGAGATAAACCATCTTATATTGATATTCGAGTTAGTGACAGGTAAGGGAAACATATTGCATCTTTTGAATTAATTAAGATAGAATCCGTAGATACCTAGCCATTATTGATTAATTTATCAATTTCAAAAAGAGTGTTTGTTACCAATCAATATTCAGATTCCTGCTCTATGATAAGTTACTTTATACAAGATACTTTTGGTGAAAGAATTAATTTACATTTGCTAATTACCTTTTTTATCCAGGCGGATTAGGCGGTTATCAAGGCGGATATCAAGGCGGCTATCAAGGCGGCTATCAAGGTGGATACCAAAGCGGATATCCCGGCGGATACGGCGGATCTGGAATCGGTCAAAGCTACCCAGGATATGGAGGTACGTAACTAGTGAAGTTACCAATTGAATTTATAAATACTAACCGATCACATGAATTTTATTAGGTAGGGTCATTGGCAGAGTTTTTATTCAGAACGAGTGCCTGAATAATTTGGGGTCGCCTCTTGAGTGTTAAGTAGGTAGGTTTGTCACAAAAGTATAATAAAATGAGGCGACATTTAAAATAAAGTAGATAATCATACTTTTCTTTCGCGTCTTTTAATCTGCATGGTGACGGAGGCAAAAATAATCTCTTCTTTATTTTGAAAGGAATGTTACATTCCATAATTTGGGTCCGTTATGCTAGTTTTGGAAGCGCTCGTGGTGTAGCATGATTAGCCGGATGTGGCGACTTGCGTGCCACCTATTTATTTGTCTGTTTCATGTACTTACTGGCCACAGTCTTTTAGTACTGGCTGTTTGTAATATTAAGAATAATATGATTAATTGTTTGCTTGAAAATGTGACAGGCATTCATTCAATGTCCAGACGCCTAGCTCTTCAGTTTTATAAGAGATTTTGTCTGTTGAAGAAGCAATTTATCCAGTTTTGTATTTTATATTAAGTAAAGCTAAATTACAGTATTCCGTTAAGCAGAATCAGTAATGTAACCCGAAAGTTGGAAATTACACAAGCAAACGTATCGCTGCAGTTTTATTTTTTAGGTATTCACAAATCCCACACGTTCTTAATCGATCGGCAAAGTTAAGCTATCACCGTCGTGGAGTATTGCCCATTCCCTTTCACCTTCATTTGTGTGCAGGAGGCCTGTGCCAGTTGGACATTATAGGCTGATGATGATGATGCTAGTTTTGAAAGTGAATGCTAGAAAACAAATTAATTTGGAATATATCCGTCCGTATCACATAAGATTTATTTTCAATTAACACAATTTAAGTACTCGTTTTGATTCTCGTTCTTTAATAGAGGCCCCTCCTTATTTTATATCAGATTTACTTATTAAGTAAGCAATCTTCTAACACATACCAATAATGTGAATAAGAATACTTTAGATCTTAATTTGGCCCGTAGTCATTCGGGAAGGTACAATAGAACAATATGTGGATACTACTCTTTTCATCATAAACTGTATTTATAGGTGACCTCATACATCGGCTGTTGCACTGCATTTTTACATTCTTATGCATAAGACACGCTATAAATGCATAATGATCTGTTGTTGTCATGCTATTAGATTTCTTTACGCACACAGATCGACGTTTGATAAAATTATATGAGAACATTTATGGATCAAATGTTATTTTTTAGATACGGTACCTGTTTATGCGGTTTTAACCGGGTTCTCGAGGGATCTAATGTTTTTATTCTTTACAATGTAATGTTAGAGCTTATTTACATCAAACAAGCCCTAAAAATAATATTAAAGACACGTAATAATCTTTGCCACACACACAGGAAACAATCTTGTTTCGATCTCTCAAACTCTTAGGCGCCGATCCGTTCGATAGAAGAAGAAGAAAATCCGAGAAGAGTTCTAGAATTCTGCGATCAGAGTTCTGCATTCCGCGTTGACTTTGAAAGTAAAAAAAGTGTATGATGTGTGATTAGTAGCGAATATTGCAGAACTTTAGAACTCTAGACTGCTTGCTGTGTGCACAATACTCAGCACGGAATGCAGAACTCGGAACTCTAGAACCCTCTCTGTGGGATCGGCGCCTTAATAGTCCTTTATTGACGGGACACGCTGATGCGAGAGTCGAGCTAGTGTTGTGAAAAACTCGACTCAACAGTAAATAATACCTGTACCAAACACCTGTATTTAACTATCTCACCATGGTAAGTAATGATGTAGCCGAAGGTGGTAAGCACACAAAGATCCTCACGATGTTTTCCTTCGCCGAACGCTCAAGCTCTTTGTAGGATTTGATTCATCGAGGACAAAACCCTTTAGAGTATAGAGTAATAACGAGCAAATTTTCCAGGTTACCGTCCTAACTACAGACCCGGTTACGATCGACCCGGTCTAAACTACCCAGGCGGGAACACCGGCGCGGGTTACCCTGGCTACCGGCCCGGTTACAACCAATACAGGCCCGGGTACGACAGATACCCTGGTAACCATGGCAACTACTTCGGAGGTTTTGGAGACGGTTACAGTGATAACTACAGGCTGTTGGGTAGAAAAGTGAGTGAAGTGAAGAAGAGTGAAGATGAAGCATGAGTAAATAATTTATTTTCATTGTGTACTGATTTGTATGTTAATAAATGTTAAGTATTTATAAAATGTTATCGTTTTATTGGACTTGCTAAGGATACTCCGACACCCCTGTAATAAAAATTATAATCGTCTAAAAAAGTGAGGTAGATTTTTCTTTCGCTAGGTACGGTTTGATAGATTTTCTTAGCCCTGTAATACAACTATCATAATTTTTCGCAAAGCTTGGGAAAAAAAACCTACCTAGCTACAGTAGTACCCAACTGATATGGCTTACCGATGTACCTGCGCAGAAGATACATTTTCAAAGCGCGGGAAACGGCGCGCGCCGTGCGGAGGAGCGTGACTTGCGAGTGAGATGGAACAGCTGCAGTGTATTATGAACCTTATAGTAGTGATCTAAGGTTGATTGTAAGTTTTAAGCATTCTTTCGTTAATCTTCGGGGCCATACTTTCTTTTCTGTGCGAACGAAGATCCACGACGCGCCATATCAGTTGGGTAATACTGTACCTTGACTGGCTGGCAACACCTAACTCGGTGGATCTTGAATGTTGGAGGAAATATTTCTTGATTAACTCTATGGGTGCACTAAGGTAGGAATTTACAAAATTCAACCCTGACTGAGTATAAATACGACTGAAACGCAGCGAAAAGGTAATACTAGAAGATATTTTTCAATTCAGGGAAAAACAATATCTGGAATCAGATACGCGGTTGACGCACAGTGCCGCAGTGCAATATTTTTTTTATTAAAGTCATTGGGTAAACACATTTTGTAACACTATAATGATAATAAGATAATCATGCAGTGCAATATTCAAATAAAATAGTTAAACAGTAAACATAGATTGTGTTTTTTATTAGATAAGATAATATTGTGAGTTCTTTACAGGAAATAGAATAAAACAATAGATATTGCATACAATATTTTATATTGGAACAATGAATTATAGGTATATCTAATATTTATCATAAATAACTTACATTTCATTAAAATTTATACAGGATGTAGGAATCTGAACATTATTTCTTTGTAATAGGGAGTGGTAATCTAGAAAATACTCAGTAGTTTGTATTGTTTCTTTTTATCAACATGAACGAGTGAGCGAAACGAGCGAGCCCCAATTTTCGACTTCCTTAAACTACCAAAATAGTTTTTAAAATCATTTTAACTCAAAATTAGTTTTGTAGTAAAGAGGTTTGACTTTATTTGGACACATTTAATTGCCGCTAAACCAGTCAGAAGTCATTGAGTTGAAGAAGGAGGCCGCTCCAGACCTGGCGTTGGCGAAGTTAATGGGAAGCGAATTCGACATCAGATCCGATATGTCTGATCTGGATTTGTTTGGACTTGCCGCTGTCAATTGTTTCTTCTTCATCTGAAATTATAAACAAAATATACTGTAAGATCAATTTTCCATTTATTGACCAGGTCCAAACATAGCTACTTAAAAGAAATTTAACTGATTACTTATTAGTTAGTTTTACTAACTTAGTAAGTACAAACGAAGCGACAATAATTGAACTGTTTTACAAAAAACTTAAACCGACTTCAAAGTACAGTAAGAAGTAATCAAATCCTCTGATGACAATGGGGCCAAACGGGAAGTGTACACTTCCAAACAAAAAAAGAATAAATGACAGAATTATGAGGTAACAAATATTTAAAAAAATACAACCGAATTGAGAACCTCCTCCTATTTTTGAAGTCGGTTAAAAATATCAGTAATTTTAATCACTTGTCAAGATATTTTTTGGAGCCCGTTGCTATTAGGTATGTCTTAAAATCAAGAGATTATGATAGGTGAGAGAGGTAGAGCAGAGCATTATTTCGCTCAAAGAGCAGCTCCACCTTACAGAATACCGGGTGTTTGCAAGCGTCCATATGGCTACTGTAATAGCTTGCCATCAGGCGAGCCGTATGCTTGTCTGCCGATTTAGTAGTTTATAAAAAGATGATATTTGTCTTCGATTATAGATAAAATATTTAGTTTCGTCAGGGACCAGCACTTATTTAAATCTAGTAACGCCTTACTAACCGATAGCGTCATGTGAGAGCCTCCATTGAAATACAGGTCGGATAACTAAAGCTGGCACGTTCAACACATTTACACGAGGCGCTTGTGTAGTGTCTGTGAATAAGCACGCGGCGTGAGGTCGCACTGCATTCGCATTATGAAAAGTCTGTCCGTCTCACTCGCGCACGATCAAGCTTATGAGTATGAAGGATACAGTTATTTTTTTTGCTTTTGCTACTTCTCATAGTGTGATCCTTTTTTGAATAAGTCCATTAGAATTGACCGACTGATTAGAAGCAATAATGTAATAAAACATACTGTATCGTGAAATTGTGTGAGTACCGTGCCAGCTTTACTTTACAGCTAACATGTGCTAGGGACTCGTTAGTAATTCGCATTACTTATTGGTCGCGTTTGAGTATGTGTTAGAAGGGCCTTCCACTAAATTCCATATATAACATTCTTGGATAGAGTTTTGCAGGTACATTGTTAAAGTTATTTTATTTTTTAATAGAAAATAAACAAATAAAAACAATACTAAAATATTAGTAAACTTAGCACATCAGTGTTATTAACATGCCCAAACGAATCATACCCATTTGTTCAGAACATGTAGAAATCCTGATTCTGTTATAAATAAATAAAATAGATGTAAATAAAACTGTTCGAAAGACGTGAGTGTGATGTATTTAACTGCGTTGTAATAGAGTTTAAATTAAAGCTGTTTCGCCTCTGCGATTATGTTCACTGCTGGACGACAATACACAAACAGTTGAAGTAATAACTACCCATGGCGAAAACCGATACACCCGAGGACTTTTTGTGAAAATGCTTTACAATAAATATAATGTAAAGCAATTCCTATACAACTCGAGCTATATTGAGATCAGAATCTGTTAAGAAGTTGAATTTCAAGAAATAAATGGATTTTACCAAGAGCTAGTAATATTTCTCGAGTATCCTTTTTAAATCTCATGGTCATGGTCAAGGAGATGGATAAAAACAATTAAATTCTCTTACCGGTTTATCTTGTTTCTTGTGGTGCGTCGGTGGCGTGGCTACTGGCAGAAGTGAAAACCAATGGGAGTCTCCAGAAGCGAGTAAAGATGCCGCTTTGTCGCCACTCCCGCCGGATAATACCGGTTTTGTGCCGATTATACCGGTCAATTGGCCGTGGTGCAGAATCAAACTGCCTAGGAGGGTCTGAAAAGAATTTAATCAAGTAACAGCTATCAAAACTATAACCAGATGGGGGAGCTAAAGCAATATTGCAAATGTAATTTATTTCTTCAAATTCTCGGCAGATCTTACGTAATTCCATATTTTTTTAAGTATACTGGGTGGAGACTTCGAGATGGCATATTTTCGAAACCTATGTTGGGATAGTCATGCTGAACAACTTTTACTACGGGACCAAAGGTAAATTCTCAAAAAAAAATTTTAACTCTTCATAGTAAATGTCAACCTTGCTCGATCATAATGTATGAAAAGTAAAATTTTTTTTTTGAGAATTCAGTGTTTGTCCCATAGTAAAAGTTGTTCAGCATGACTAACCCAACATAAGTTTCGAAAATATGCCATCTCGAAATCTCCACCTGTTATATTCACAATACACTTCAATTCATTAAAAGATTCGAAATTCATGAATTGCATAAGAACCGCCGCAATAAATTAATTCCATTAGCAATATTACTTTGGTTTTAGGTTTTAATACATTTTAGCTTCATACTTGTGACCCGTTACTCCTCGACTCAAAATAATATTTATTTCTGCCGATAAAGCTAGTAAACGAAAACTCTATGTGATAAATCTATGTTTATTTTGAAAACGGTAACAAACCTGTACTCTCTGCACAGACCTCTTCAAATTTGTCTGTATATACGGATAGAAGACATCATAATCAAACGGATCAATCTTCTGTCTTAAAAACTCGCAAACATCTTGCGACAACTCCATACATTTCTTGTTCTCCCTCGGCACAAACAACAGCGTTAGGTGCCTAACATCCATCAACAACTGAAGAGCGCATCTCTGATTTATATCCGTCTCTTTCTCTCTTATAACTTTGTCGTAATGAGAGAAAGTGAGGTGTGTAACTTTGTCTATGAATAATGTGTGGATTTCTACAGGTAGCGTATGTGGGACGACCTCGTCTAATATTCGGCTGATTGAGTATAGGTACTCTTGTAGTTTTAAAGACGGGCCAGCTGGGACCTTTATGGTGGATTCTATAGAGTTGCCCTCGTCGTCTTTTTCTACTATTTTTATTATATCCCATTGCTGTAAAAAAGTAACATAACATTTATATAATAATACATACATGTAACAATACAAAGGTTATTAACACTCCAGGCGGTATTAATAGCGTGAACCGCAGGCAAATGCAATAAGTGAGCCGAGAGTGTAATAATCAATGCACACGCGTGTCATACGACGTTTTTCAACACACTTACGAGCAAAAAAACAGACAGTGTGTTGAAAAAAATATTTATCACCATCTTTTGAGAAGGCAAAAGACAGAAACGATCAAATAATACTCCATTTTTAGGGTTCCGTACGCAACGGGTAAAACGGGACCCTATTACTAAGACTCCGCTGTCCGCCCGTCCGTCCGTCTGTCTGTCAGTGAGCTGTATCTCATGAACGGTAATAGCTAGACAGCTGAAATGTTCAGAGAATATGTATTTCTATTGCCGCTTTAACAATAAAAATGAAATAATATTAAAAATTAAAAGGGCGCCCATACAACAAAAGTCTTTTTCTTGGTATTTTGTTTACATAGCACGATGAATTAGTTAATATTGTACGGAACCCTCCGTTTGCGAGTCCGACTCGCAATTGGCTGGTTTTTTTTGGGTTCTGTGGCAGAGATTCGATAAGACACACCTTAAAATATAGCTTACCATCATCAAATAATCAATATTGGCTTCCAACGTGAACTCCTGTGGCAAACATTTGGTCAAATCCTCAATTTTGACCATCACAATATCAACCCATTTTCCCCAACAGAAATGACAATGCTCCTTCAAAACGCCACACAAATGTGTCCATCTTTTAACAGCATTATCATCTATAGTTATTCTTAAATTATTATTGTCATCTGTAATGTAGCACTTCCGTAAATGTGGCATAAGATTGGTTATCGCTTGGGTGAAACGAGCCGTGTAAATTGATGTTGTTTTCCTTTGCAATTCAGTGGATTGGAGTGTTGGCTCTTCGAAACATGCTTTTATGTATTGGAGCATGCTGTAAATAAAGAAAATTCGTTTATCGGTATTAAAAATTTAATATCGAGAGATTTTTCTTCACACGGCCATCTGATATTTTTACAAGATTTTATTTAACTTGCAATGTATGTATGTTTGTTTGTTCGGGTGGAATCTTGCAAGTCGAATTTCACCCCTTCCAGTGGTCGGATTAACTTGATATTTGGTATACATTAGTGTATTGGATGATAATGCAAGTACAGTCAACAAAAAGTACAGTCATTTAAAAAAAGCTTGTTTTAAAAATGAAATTTTTAACAAAGAAATTATTTAATTACTTAGCTCCGTAACGGATAAGGATGAAAGGTGGCACATGGAATAACATAGCGGAACCTTTTTACTTCGGGAAAATATAAGAACACTCGAGAAATCAGCGCGGTAGTTAGTAAGACAAGTTTTACTAGTAGTGTATCAGTTTTCCAAAGTACAAATTCTGCTTAGTTTGGGATCTTTATACACAAACATAAATCATCATCGCTAAATATTATAAAACAAAGTCCCCCCGCCGCGTATATCGGTTTGTCTGAACGCGATAAACTCAAAACTATTCGGATTTTCATACGTTTCCCATAAATGGACGGTGGAAGGTTTAGGTGTATAATTCATTAAGGTTTAGTGTAAATTGGCTGAAATATGACGATGATTGTTGAAGATGTCGGAAAAAATCTAAGACACATTTTCAAAGCGCGGGAAATTCTATTGGTCGGCAGCTGCCGCCATGTGTGCGGAGGGGCCTGACTTGCGAATGAAACGGAACTAACAGCTGCAGTGTATTATGAACCTTATGGTAGTGATCTAAGGTTGATTTAAGTTTTAAGCATTCTTTCGTTAATCTTCGGGGCCACTTTATTTTCTGTGCGAACGAAGATTCACGACAGGCCTTATCAGTTGGGTACTACTGTACCCGTGCGAAGGCGGGTCGTTAGTATTGTATAATTTCACACTAACCTCTGTACATTCTTATCAGAAACATCTCTCAAATACACTTCAATTTCACTCCTATCACTGTAAATTTGTTCGGTATCATCGTCTTCTTCAAATGCGAACAGCAGCTTGTCTCTGCTGGATGTAGTCTTCTTATCCACGTATAAGTATACTTTCAGGTCTTCTAGAAGTTTCTGCAGCTCATTATCTAAGGTTAGACAGAGCTTTTCCAGTGTGGGGGTGAAGCCTCGGTCTTGTCGGGACATACCTGCAATTACAGTCCAAACAGAACTACAGTCCAAACAGAAAAATATACAACTTCGCCATGTTGCGGCTAAATTGGGAACTAAAAACTATCGTTAATTATTGATTTGTCGTAAAAATCTACAAGCAAATTGGGCGAATCGCCATATAAAGCCGTCGCAAGCAAAGTTACATGGTGACTCAAAGGTTATGGCCCAAACCAAGAAATATACGTCAAAGGAAGGTCGGAACCCACAGTGAGACGAGCGAGGGTCTAATTTACATTGCATATTAATAATTAGTATATTAATAAGTAATTTATCTTGTTTTTTTAAATATACACAGTCATTAAAAAATTACTTGCCTCGTACGTTGCTGAGCGAAAACGAGGAATCCTACCCTACCGTGATACAGTTATAGTACGGAGGGTACAATACTGAATCTGCAATTAGCTTTGTTACATCGTTTGTATTAAAAAGAAATGTTGTAGACTTAAGATAGATAGATAACGCTTTATTGTTACACCACATGAAAAAAAAATACAAGAACTTAAAAAAGAAAGTGTTACAATGGGCGGCCTTATCACTAAAAGTGATCTCTACCAGGCAACCTTTGGATGGAGAGGAGTTAAAATAAACTGTAAAAAGTTATTATTATTTAACCCACCTTTCATAAGCGAATTCATGACTTTGATCACATCACTCCTCGACTCGATAATAGTTTCTCCAATAAGGTCCTTCCAGACGAACCAGTTGATATCGGCTTCTCGTTCTGATTCACTATCAGACACTTTAGTTAGGTCTACCAGTATTTGTGTTTTGAACTCATCGTACAGTTTGAGCCATCGGCTGTCTATGATGGCTTTGACTCGGGATGTCAGTAGTGGTTGGAAGTAATGACACCATACGTGGACATCAGGAATGTTTAGTGATGAGCATATTGAGCTCCAGTTTGATGGTGTCTCTGAAAATGTTGGCAAATCTTTAAAAAAATCTTAAAATTATCCCCAATTTTACCCCCTAGGGACACATTGAATTTTGAAAATATCTAAATGTAAAGAATGGTTTAATATTACCAATTTGGACCATTTAAAGCTTTTGGCCCACCAAATCATTTTATGCACCAAAATGTGCCTTTACCGGATCCCAATAGACGCCAAAAACCATCAGTCTGTCCATATGTCCCTTGTGGAACGACATTTGCTAGACGACAGTATTAGGTACTGAGCTCTAAAATATACAACAATATAAATAAGAAATTGAATATTGTTAGATTAAGCAAGCATGAAATTAATTAAATTATTAAAAGAAACAAAAAACCCGACTGCGTAAAACATAAATTAACTGAAAAGAGAAAAACAAGCTCTTAAATCTATAGAATTTTGAATATAACTTGAATTTTATAAGGTATTGCAATTGGGGACAAACAATAACCTAAGTATGTATTTTTTTGTAATATTTGTTTATCCCCGACTGCAATACCTTATAAAATTCTAACACTCCTCCAGTCAAGACGAATCTAACGACATCTCATATGCTTAAATCCATCATGCGGTTTAGGCTGCAGAACGGCACAAAGAAATAGACATACATACATACATACACTCGAAAAACATAACCCTCCTTCCGGGTCAGTCGGGTAAAAAAAAACTCACAAGATGGTTGCTGCAGCAGGACTATCAAAGTACTGAGGACTTGCTTACTTTCATCGATTATGATTCGGTTTTCACAATCAGTTAAATAATTTTTCAAGGAAGGTTTATATATATACTAGCAGACCCCCGCGGTTTCACCCGCGACGGTTTGTTTTTTTTCCGCGGAACACTAACCCCTTATTCATAATAAAGTTATCAAAAATTCCGATGTCTTTATCAGAAACGTGACATTTGGTGATCGAAAGAGTGAGACGGGCACACTATTACACTGATTTAGTTAAAAAGCGATTATGAATAAGGGGGTAAGTATTTTTCAAAAATAAAAGTAGCTAAGTTACTCCTTATAACATCAGCTATGAACCGGAACAGACAGACAGAAATGTTTAAAAATAATCCGATTTTATAAAAAAAAAATTGAACTCACATAAAAGCTTGGTGCAATGCAAATCTCTTTAAAACTGGAATATCAAATATAGAAGAATATTTAAATCAAAAGTACTAAGGAGTATTGCTATCAACTTCGATGCAAATCACCCCGAAAAATCAACCACGGATATTTTTACTATTAAAACTAAAAACCAATATTAGACACTAATAAATAAAACTCGAAGAATCTTATATAATTATTATAACAACAAATTAAAAAGAAATTAAATTAACTACACTCAAAATATTCTAATGAAATAGTGAAAATGAACTTCCAAACAAATTATACAGAAATCGCAAAAAATCGCTAAGTAGGTAACCTAAGAGATTTCCAAGGAAAATCAAGGCATAAGGTAAGTTTTTCATTCAAATATGCAAGAACAAAAAAGAATTTAAGTTTCGAATTCTAATCCGATTTAAATATTCTTTTATATTTGACATTCCAATTTTAAAGACTATTTGCATTGCACCAAGTTTTTTGAATAAAATCGGCTCAGATTACAGAACAAAAGGCAGATAGAGCGCGCGAAACACGGGAGTGAGGCCAAAAAAAACACAAAGTTTATTTAAACGAAAGTGTTTTTCGTTAAATAAAGTTTTTTTTTTTCAAATCAAAATACTTTATTTGTAAAGTTTTTTAAACAATGCAAATACAAATTCAAAAGCGAATACCAGCGGGGTTATTTTAAAACGGTCGGATTCGGAATCGGAAGCGGAATCAGAAACCTTCATCGAAAAGATCCGATCGCGGAAAGTTGGAGTGCGCTTACAAAGTTTGTTTTTAATAATGGTAGAAAATGGTATACCTAAACAAAAATAAAAGTAAAATCGAAATGATTACGGATTTTCATTGTTGAAACGCCTCATTTAAACACTCATATCAAATGTATAAAGACAGATACTTGTTATTTTTTATATTTTTGATTTTAGGTCTACATTGTGTTAATAAACATAAAAAAATGGTTTTCTAGTTTTATCGAACTTCGGAAACTAACTGATAGGTCGAAGTAATTGTTTTTTATAATATTCGCAAAAGTCAGGCAAAGGTTTAAGCCATACAGCCTAATCGTAATTGAGTTATACCATACCTAAGTTCAAGTCACATAATAAATCACTTTCATATACGTAGTACGCACTGTAAATCACAGTCCATAAACGTCATGTGTTAGTAAAATAGTGGTCAATAGACTAAAACTTCTCACGGACTTTTTGAGACAACTTGAAGTCACGATACACATAATTCATTTAATTTCCCTTCATTGGTGCGCATGGATTGATCTTTATGGGATAAAACACCACAGATAATATGCAATAAAACTCAAAATACACGAATTTTTGAAAATAAAACGAAATCGCAACGTCACTTTGCAAGTTCCCGTTTGAGTATGTAGGTATTACTTTTACCGCAGACCTTTCTCATTCATTATTTACTTAAAATAGGGGCACAACACACTTCGTTTAGTACCAACTAACCTTTATATATGTTTAAATAATGCGTTTATATTAAATAATGGTCAAAAACTAACATCAAATAAAATTCGGAATGAATTCCGCCAGCTAAAAGCTTTCGGAAACTTTTCGATGGATCGGATTGATATTTCCTTCGAGAAACGTCAAACTATTCGAATTCGGAAATTAAAATTTTATGGGCGCTTTAACCTATCATGCAGAATATAATTATTTTAATTTAGGTATTATTTGTAATACTTAAATCATACTATGTTAAATAAATATTGATGTTCTTATAGTTTTGATTGTCTTTTAATGTGCAAATATACATTTTTATTACTATTTTATCATGTCGGAAACTCGTCTCGGAAGTTTTCGATTCCGATTCCGATGACGAATCCGACCGTTTTAAATAACCCTGCAGGTATGTGTTTAATTTGCTTTTTTGGTCTCACTCCCGTATTCCGGGCGCTCCATCTGCCTTATTCTGTAATCTGTGAAAATCGGATTGAGTTTTCAAACGTGTGTCAAAATAAAATGTTATTTAAATCAAACGTACCTACTAAGGAGTATTGATATCAACTTCGATGCAAATCACCCCTAAAATATTTTTTTTACCCCGTTAGGCGATGAGTTTCAATAAAATACGAAACACGTCTTCCATCAATTCTGTTAAAGAATGTTTATGCAAAATTTGAAGTAGATCGGACCAAGGAATCACGTTGTCCCATACAAACTTTGCCCCCGTTTTTCACCCCCTTAGAGGTAGAATTTTGGAAAATCCTTTCTTATCGGATGCCTACGTCATACAAAGAACACACCCTCCAAGTTTCAGGTCTCTACGATCAGCGGTTTAGGCTGTGCGTTGATTGTCAGTCAGTCATTCAGGACAAAGCATTTTATATGTATAGATGATACATGTATGTTATACAGAACATATAAAAATGTTAATGTTACCTAAACACATACATTTTTTTGCGCTTATTTGCTAACGCTGACTAAACTTTACGAGATATATCAAAATGATGTACTACGGAATTGTGTATCTTAAAAACTACTTATATAGATTATACCCAGGGTCAGAACAAACCGACATTCATGCACACAAATGACAAATGGTCTTAATATACTCATAGGATATAACTAAAAATAATTACCAATTTTGAAAGCCTGCTCCCTAACTTCATGCAGCATTTTGACCCTCGTAATGTTCTGCAGCAGCGTCTGAACATTGGACTCAATGAACGACTTGACCCATTCATTCCAAGTCTGAACTGACTTGCTTATCTCCTCTTTGGCTAATGCTTGTAAATCTTTGTTTGTTGTTAATCTATGAATGAGTATGAATGAGAATATTGTGTGGATAATTAACCGAAGAGTTATTAACAAATAATTACATTACTGACTAGCTATCTCGCGCGGTTTCACGCGCGTTCCCGTGATAAAAAGTAGCCTTTAATACTCGGGATAATGTAACTTCTTATTAGTGTAAGAATTTTTCGAATCTAACTCCAAAAAACCCTTCCGCTTTATTATATTAGTATTATTATAGATAGCTGTCCCCTGCGGTTTCACCTCCGTTACCGTAATGTATTGTGTCCTCTCCAGGGCCATATAATCAAATTTAATGCCTTTACAGTAGTAATACTGAACAATCTAAATCCGCAACTAGTGTTTATGCACTGAATAACAGTACCGACCAATCACTGCATCTAAACCCCTTATTCATAATCGCTTTTTAACTAAATCAGTGTAATAGTGTGCCCCGTCTCACTCTTTCGATCACCAAATGTCACGTGTCAGATAAAGACTTCGGAATTTTAGCTAATCAACGTTTGATAACTTTATTATGAATAAGGGGTAAATGTTTAAGTGGCCTTAACTTAGCCAATCAGAGCGCATTGTTGATGGTGGAAAATTAGCGGAATAGATTCCAAAAAATTGGGTTGTTCGATTGTTTTTTTTTGTTTTTACTCTGCATAGGCCTACATTTCTTTCGAATAAATAACAAGGTATCTAACCATTTTTTATTCCGTCTATCTATTTACCTGTAGTTAGAAATAACAGGAGGCAGCAATTTCAAAGCAGACGCGTCGCTAAATCGTACTAATTCTACTAAAGGCTGAGAATCTTTCTGGTACAATTCTTTTAATTTTGCAAGCACCGCTCCGCCGTCGTTATCTGAAAAGGAAACATATTTGAGAATCACAGCATTTCTATATTATTACTTGACTTATCCAATCAGGATGCATTGCCAGTGTTGGGGAAATGGCGGAATAGATTTCACACAAAATGATGATGTTGGAAACTCCTTTAATGTATTTTTTATTATAGTTTTTAATTATTTAAATGTGACGTGGAATGACTTGTCTGAAAAATATATGATACGAAACAGCAGCAATTTTCTTTATTTTGTTGAATTTCCTAAATTGTGGCGACCGTTACTTGATAAATTTATATATTAATTGTGTCTGAAGTATGGAGGCGTTAAAAAAGCATCGTGCTATATTACGGCGATTATTTACTGAAAGTGTGAAGAAGTTTCGTCACGCCTTGGATCAAGAGGTGAATATAAATAATCTGTACATATTATGTAAAGAAAAGGCCGATGCATTAGCCAAGATTGACGAACAGATACGAGAGCAGTGGTTCAAGGAGGTGTCTGCTTCTGAGGAAGATATTTATGCGGACCTCCAGACCTGCGACTCATATCGTTTAACCTTGCTAGAAGTAACGTCAGAATATGAAAAGACACAAGTTAAAGAACCGACCTCAACAGTAGACGAAGATACTGTTGGTTCGTGTATCACTGCAGATCAGCAGCGCCGTTTTAAACTCCCAAAGATTGAGCTAAATAAATTTGACGGGGAGGTTAAGAATTGGATTGCCTTCTGGGGCCAGTTCCAAAAGATTCATGAGGATGAAAATATTGATAATGTCGATAAATATCAGTATTTGATTCAGGCAACAGAATGTGATACAAAGGCCCGGGCGCTCGTTGAAAGTTATCCACCTTCCGGGGATAATTATATAAAGGTGGTAGCTGAATTGAAAGAAAGATTCGCGAGGGATGATTTACTCATTGAATATTATATAAGAAGTCTCCTTCAATTAATTCTTTCAAGGAAAGATGAGGGCTTATCTCTGAGAGATTTATATGATAAGCTCAATACGCGTTTACAGGCTTTAGAGTCTTTGAAAGTGACCAAAGATAAATATGCAGCAATGCTTTTGCCTATGGTTGAATCTGCTATACCAACGGATGTATTAAAAGCATGGCAGAGGTCTCAGCGTGAGAAGATTGTTGGTGAGAATCTTTTGACAAGCCTCTTGACGTTTATAAAACATGAAGTAGAGTGTGAAGAACGTATCATTGCATCCAGAGATTGTTTTGAAAATAATTACGGTACACCCAGCACAAGTACAGACCGGAAACCGACTGCAGCTTGTATATACAGTCAGCAGAAAAAAGTAATTGCTGAAAAGGGTTGTGTATGGTGCAACAAGGTAACACACAGTAGTGTAGAATGTTATAAGCTATCTAATTTGACCTTGGAAGAAAAGAGAGAGATATTAAAGAAAAAGAATTGTTGTTTTATATGCATAAAAGAAGGTCATAATGCCAGGAGATGCAAGAATTTCCAAAAATGCTTGTTGTGTGGAAAACGACATATTTTTCTTCTATGTCCATCCTTATCGGAAAGTGAGAAGCAAGAGAAGAAGAACGAAAATACTATGATGATAACTAGAGGGATGACAACTATTTTGCAAACTGTTTTAGTGTCAATAATGTATGGTAATAATAAAATTGTAATTAGGGCTTTATTTGATAGTGGCGCTCAAAGATCATATATTAGGAAAGATATTGCTTTACAGTTAGGCATGAAGTCGTCTAGTACTGAAACTGTAAGTCATTGTTTATTTGGAGGAGTTGAGATGCAGAACAATGTATATAAGAACTATAAGTTCACCATCCAAAGTGTCGATAGTAAGTTTCAAATGAAGATTACTGCTTTAGAGCAAAAACAAATAAGTGGTCCGTTGCCACGTTTAAGTTCACTAAATTTAGATATTAGTAATAAATTGAAGTCGTTGGATATTACAGTTAGTGACGTAGGTAATGAGGCATCCGACGTAGGATTGCTGATTGGCGCGGATTTATCGGGGTATTTGCTCACCGGAAATATGGTAAATATAAGTGGTAATTTTGTAGCTATAGAAACTAGGTTGGGATGGTGTGTACAGGGTTCAATACCGACATATTCACATACATTGACAAATATTTACTTGACTAACTTCACATTGACTGACATGTGGGACTTTGAGACGTTGGGTATACGTGATCCAGCTGAAGTAAAATCAGTTGACAAGCAAAATAACGAAGTTTTGCAATTTTATAGAGACACTGTGAAACGAGCTGATGACGGACGTTATGAAGTCTGTTTACCTTGGAAGGAGGGTTTCCCAGAACATCTGTCTGAGTGTAATAAGGCGCTTTCTTGGAAGAGACTGCAGTCTACGACAAGGAAACTTGAAGCAACAGGATACTTAGAACGGTATAATAAAGTTTTTGTAGACTGGGAGACAGAAGGCATTATAGAAAAGGTACCGAATAATAATAATAATGGTTTCTATCTTCCACATCATGCGGTAATAAGGGAGTCCAGCGCTACGACGCCTGTCAGACCAGTATTTGACGCGTCCGCCAAGAATTTTCACGGCATCTCATTGAATTCTTGCTTATATAAGGGTGCTAATTTAATAGAACTTATTCCAAAGCTGCTGATAGATTTTCGCTTGGGTTGCATTGGAATAACTTCCGATATTCGTAAGGCATTTCTTCAAATTACCATCTCCGAGAAAGATAGAGAATTTGTGCAGTTTCTGTGGTGGAAAGATTTTAATAAGAAAGATGAGGTCATTACTTATAGACATAATAGAGTAGTTTTTGGCGTTACCTGTAGTCCGTTTTTGTTAGCTGCTACGCTTAATTTTCACCTTGGTAAGTATATTAATGACAGTGATTTAGGTATGATTGCAGAGAAATTGAAGGCTTCTTTTTACGTTGACAATTGTATCACAAGCGTCGATACCCAAATGGAATGTGATCAATTTGTTAGGGTAGCTCAGGAGCTATTGTGTAATGGTAAATTTGATTTACGTAATTGGATCACGGGGCCTAACGAAATCAGTAATCCCGTGTCTGTACTTGGTTTGATGTGGGATAATAAGGAAGATAGTTTATGTGTTACCTACAAGGAGACAGATATGGATACTCAGCGTATAACTAAGAGATTATTATTGTCTTTCGCACAGCGAATATTTGATCCAGTTGGTTATACTAGCCCGGTAAGTTTAATTCCAAAGTTACTATTGCAGAAATGTTGGCAGTTGAAGTTAGATTGGGACGCAGTTTTACCTGAATCAATTAGTAAGGAATATTTAGTATGGGTTAGTAAATTAAAAGAACTAGGTGGTTGTTGTATTCCGCGCAGATTAACTACTAATCCTATAAATTCGTGCAAACTCTCACTTCATATTTTTTGTGACGCAAGAGGAGACAGATATGGATACTCAGCGTATAACTAAGAGATTATTATTGTCTTTCGCACAGCGAATATTTGATCCAGTTGGTTATACTAGCCCGGTAAGTTTAATTCCAAAGTTACTATTGCAGAAATGTTGGCAGTTGAAGTTAGATTGGGACGCAGTTTTACCTGAATCAATTAGTAAGGAATATTTAGTATGGGTTAGTAAATTAAAAGAACTAGGTGGTTGTTGTATTCCGCGCAGATTAACTACTAATCCTATAAATTCGTGCAAACTCTCACTTCATATTTTTTGTGACGCAAGTAAATTTTCATTTGCAGCATGTGTTTACCTAAGATCAGAATTTGATGAAGAGGTTCATGTACAGCTTGTGTTGGCGAAATCACGAGTCGCACCACTCCGAGATATATCCATTCCTCGTCTAGAGCTCATTTCGGCTGTAATTGGAGTTAGACTATTTTTGCAAGTTATAGAAGCAATGAATGGGAGATATTGTCAGGCATATTTCTGGACAGATTCAGCAGTAGCATTGACGTGGATAAAGAAGGAAGGTAACTGGTCGGTATTTGTAAATAATAGAGTTAAGGAGATATTGAGCGTGACGAAAAGAGAAGAATGGCGGCACGTTTCTGGTACCTGCAACCCAGCTGACTTACCTTCTAGAGGTTGTCACACAGACAAGCTCAAATCTTCTAGGTGGTGGGAAGGTCCGAAGTGGTTGAAATTACAGGAAAGTGAATGGCCGACTAGTGGGTTTACAGTAGATGCAGAGTTGGTTAACTCAGAGGCTAGAAATAGGACTCTTAACTGTAACGTCGTTGAGGTAGAGCCATTCAGTCAACGTATTGTGTATTTTTCAAAATATGCTATGATAGTTCGTAGTTTAGCATGGGTTTTACGATTTTATTATAACTGTAGAAATAATAAACGTTTAGGTGAACTTTCTTTGGAAGAGTATTCGATTGCGGAAACTACATTATTGAAGCTTATACAGAAGGAAAGTTTTTCTGACAAATATATTAAAAGTATTAAGAATTTAGATATAGTTTTGGGTATTGACGGATTGTTAAGAGTTAAAACTCGGTTACTGTTAGGGAATGAACCCGAGAATTTTAAGTTCCCAATTTTATTACCTAGTGATAATATAATAATTCGTAGATTAATATTTCACAAACATTGTTTATTGCAACACGCTGGAGTTTCTCTTGTAATCAGCAGTTTACGTGAAAATTACTGGGTAACTAACGCGAGGAGAGGCGTGAAGAAGGTAGTTTCTGCGTGTGTTGTCTGTAAACGATTTAGTAGTCAAGGAGTTCATGTACCTACGGCTCAGTTACCTGAGAACAGAATCAAGTCAGGTAAAGTGTTTGAAGTTGTGGGAATTGATTTAGCGGGGCCTCTCATTCTAAAGTCAGGTGAGAAATGTTGGATTGTTTTGTTTACGTGTGCTATCTTTCGAGCTGTACATTTGGAGCTCACACTTTCTTTAAGCACGGAGAGTTTTTTAATGGCTTTGAGAAGATTTATAGCAAGACGTGGTAGGGTGTCCATAATTTATACTGATAATGGGACAAATTTTAGGGGCGCTTACAATCTACTTAAGGATTTAGATTGGGAGCAGATTCAGGCACAATCTACAATTATGCAGTTCCAGTGGATTTTTAATGCACCCAGTGCACCTTGGTGGGGAGGGTTTTGGGAACGCATTATAAGAATGTTAAAAGATCTACTGAGGAAAGTATTGGGCCGAGCAGCGCTAACGTATGTAGAATTGGAAACGGTTGTTTGTGATTGCGAAGCGACGTTGAATACACGACCATTATTATTATTATTATTATTATTGACTTACGTTACTGGGGACGACAGTTTGATACCTATTACTCCTAACTGTTTTTTACAAGACGTTACGAGCAGTGAAGCACCTGACTTAGATCATATTGATGCAAGGACTTTAAATGTTAGAATGAAATATTTACAAACTTTACGAGCAAATTTTAGGCTACGTTTTAGAAGAGAATATTTGGGTTATTTGATACAGCGCCGTAATTCAAAAAATGTTACGGATATAAGATTAGGAGACGTGGTATTAGTAGAAACCACGGAGAAACGACAGTTGTGGCCATTGGGTATTATTAAAGAATTAATTAACGGTCGCGACGGTCAAGTCAGAGTCGCGAAGGTAAAAGTTAGAAACTCGACTTTATTAAGGCCTCTACAACGTCTCTACCAGCTGGAGGTGGCAGACGTAGGCTAGCAGTTCTGCTAGGCCGGGGAGGATGTTGGAAACTCCTTTAATGTATTTTTTATTATAGTTTTTAATTATTTAAATGTGACGTGGAATGACTTGTCTGAAAAATATATGATACGAAACAGCAGCAATTTTCTTTATTTTGTTGAATTTCCTAAAGATAAAGATATTTCATGACTCACCAACAAAACATGCATACACCAGCACAACAGTCTTCAAAACAATTTTGACCCCGTTGACAATTTTGTCCCTAATCTGAACCTTCACATCTCCCTCCAAGATCTTGGCAAGGTCGAACTGTAGTGTGGACTTCAAACTGCTGTTACTCTGCAGACCTATGAGTGTGTTGAGGAGTTCCACCATCGTTTGGGAATCGAGCAGGTAAAGGCTTACGAGGCAGGAACATGCTACCTGAAAAACATTTGATTCATCAAACATGATCAACCATAATGGTCTCGCGTTCTTTTTTTTTCATACCACTAAGGTGGCAAACAAGCATATAGCCCGCTTGATGGTAAGCAGTTACCGTAGCCTATGGACGCTTGCAACACCAGGGGTATGACTCGCATGTTGCCGACCCTTAAACCGCATTGTGCGGTTACAAAGGAACTTTCGGCCTCGGATACAACATATTATAAAATTTCAATTTAAACAAATAAATCTGTATCAGTCCCCTGATCAGCGCGTCTCCCCAACACAAAGGCCTCCTCCATAGCCTTCCACCTCCTGCTGTCTCTTGCCAGCCTTTGCCATAGTGGGCCAGTAATTGTCTTCAGGACATCACACCTCTCAAGAGACTTGTTTATTACCTTCATATCAAAATAAATGAAAAAATATGGTTTACCATATTATTAGGCCTGTCCGAATTTTAGACATTAATGCGAATGGTGATGAAATCTATTATCTCAATCTCACTATGAACTTATTGAGCATTGTCTCACATCATATATTTTTTCACATTATGATTGGACACGCAAGTTGCTGAATTTCATGAAAGTTCTTTTTAGTTGAAAGCTCAAATCTGAGCTCTTTTTACTAAAGCTGCTTATTTTATATAGAATTATACAATACCTCAACAGATATATCTATATTTTGCAACTTTTGCCTGCACACATTTACAATAGTTTGGTTGAAATTCAAAATGGAGTTCCATTGCTGCTGTACTAGCCTTTGCAGTGACTGCATGCCAGGTTTCGTTGTTTTACCGCCTAATTGGAGCTGGAGTCCTATAAGGTAAATGGAGAAATATTAAAAATCCAATGAACCACTCGTGGTGTAGCATGATTAGCCGTTCTTAATCGATCGGCAAAGTTAAGCTACCACCGTCGTGGTCGGTAACTAGATGTGTGGTATTTCAAATCGAGCGTTTTCCGTGCTATTGAAGGCACATAAAGCCGTTGGTCCCGGTTATCACTTAATTGTGATAATCGTTAAGCTAGTTGGATAACTCCTAGGCGTGGCTTGGCTCCTCCTTGAAAAATCCCAACAGTAGGTTGACCACTAGCCTACCTCCACCGATCCGCAGTGGGCATGCATGGTAGAGTATCTGCCCATTCCCTTTCACCGTGATTTGTGTGCAGGAGGCCTGTGCTCAGTTAGCAAAAGCAACCCCCACCAACACTTTATGCCTAACCGTCTCGTTTGCGAGTGGAATCAATTACCAGAGACAGTTATCAGTGCAAAAACAGTGAACTCTTTTAAAAATAGACTTGACAAGTACTTAAAGACTAAAGTGCAGTGATATACACTCAATCAGCTTCTAGCTGCATGTGTATCATAAATAAATAAAAATAAATGTTACAATAACCCACCTGTGTTAACATGCCGGGCCATAATGAACAGTTGTGTAGCCTTAACAAAGTCCTCAGACTCAATGCAAGTCCATATTTTCTCTGGAATCTCCATCAGAAGTTTGACTTGAACTGATAAACTATGCGCTGGGTTTGTGTTGAATTGAAAGCTGCAAGATTAATAAAGATTTTGTGAGATCTGATAGCCAAAAATATGTATTTTTTTAACTAGATATTGAATTAGATTTGCCTAATTTGATGTCGAAGCAAATTAATTTATTTAATATAAAAATTATTAGTTGTTATTTAAACATTTAACCTTAATTGTAATTGTAATACTTCTAAGTACATATTAAAAAAAAAAAGACTTGCTGAGTTTCTTGCTTCTCAGTTCAAGTTGTATTTGGAACCGGTGTAGAGCCATTTGTTAACGTTCATAAGTGCCTTATCAGGGCCTAAATTGAATAAATGCTTTTTGAATTTGAATTTGGAAAAACATATAAACTAACCACAGACTACGGAGGACATATTCTCGCTAACAAAAAACTGTGTCTATGGAGTCGGCCACCTCTCACGCACACCTTAGTTGGCTATTCCGCGGGAAACTAGACTCTGTCGCCGTTTACACAGAGTCGATTACTCGCTCTCAAATAATGTGTGAATGTGTGCGTGCCGGCTTGTACGTACAGCGTGGTGGCCGACCCGAGTGACACAGATTTTTGTTAGCGAGAATATATCCGACTTTTTTTAATATCTGTGAAACTAACAATATTTTATGTCTGAATAAAAGGCTATTATATTATTAATATTTTGTTCTGTTAGGTAATTTTGACCTCAATACAGTCAAAATATACAAATTTCAGGTTTCATAGACCTGCTCCCCTAGACAAGATGGTTGTTGACAATCGTCATCATTAGTAAATGATCAACCTTTGTACAGGATTGACATAAGAGATTGTTAAAAATCATGTGATATTTCGATTTGAAATGTCAATCCCATACAAAGATTGATCTTTTACTAACAATGATGATTTTGACAACCGTCTTGTCTAGGGGGGCTGTTCCTTTTACGAGCTAGAGGCAATAGGAGTTCTTTTTGCCCTTTGGGTACAGAACCCATCAAGAACTAACTAGTACATAAGATAAGACAGACATTATTAATACAATATTTTATACCTCTGGGTTGGTTGTGGCCTCTCATCAATTTTAAATCCAACAAGATGTGTATTGTGCAGGTTTCTACAGGCAGCCATCATGTCACCAATATGACTGAGAGTACTCCCTGTTGTTACCTTCATGTCTTCTATTGTATCAGCTGCATAGATCAAGTCTCGATACCTTTCCCTAAAGATCAGATAGTTAAAATATTATTTAAATTACACATTTGGAATTAATTGTATAAATGTTTATCGCTAAGATAAATGACTAAAAGTCAGTTTTATACATAGACTTTTTTATTATTTGGGATTTTTGTCCACACGGAAATGTCAATCCCATTGTATCATGCACATAGTTTCTCAACAGTACACAGTATAAAGAAATAAACAAATGTAATAATATATTATGTAAATGAGTAAAGAGAGTGCCACTGGTGAAGGAGAGTTACCAGAGTACATAATTGTTTTGAAAGTTCTGTTTTTGGGTTTGACAAAATAGCCTGAATTATACCAACATCTAATGCGTGTAATTTATAATCCTTCTTCAATGACGTTGATTCTCTCTCATCTTTGTTCTTGACACAATCCATCAGCAAATGTCATACATCCTCAATTCTATCACACACAAGGTAGTCTGGTGATTCAGCTTTGAACATGGATATTGATAAAATTATTTTATTTTGTAGTGTTAGGGATTCTCATTTAGCACTTTGGCAAGTTGCTTAGCACTTACCTGGCTGGCTACCGCACTGAAGTTGAAAATCTGACACCAATTACACAGTCAATACCCTCCTAGGCTTTAAAATTTGCAACAGACACACGACTACCAGAGTTTCACGTACTTGTCACAGTTGCAAGCGGACTGCTAGCCAAAGACTGTTCAATTTAGAAAAGCCAGTATATTAGCCATCGGCTCGAAATAAATAGCCGACTTACCCAACCATAGCCCGTAATTCCTCACGTTTCCTCTCGATTTCATACTGCAGTTTCTTTTGCACTTGATCAATATCACCAACAGAAATTGTCTGGAATAGCTGGTCGGGAACTATTTCGAGTAAGTTTGTGTGAGACATTTTTGTCGTTTATATTATGTTAAATCTTATAATACAATTGCATTCATGATAATAAAGAGCGAAAATAAGAAAATCCAACAAACAAAACAAGATTATTTATTTTTGCCAACTTGTCAGTTAGCTGACTAGCTGTCAATGTCAGTCAACTTGACGTTTGTTTCAGAACGTAAACGTAACTGTTCAGAAACTTTGATTATTCGTATCGTAGACAGATATTGTACCATTCTCTTTCTACGAATCGTATCATTTGTACGTAGTATTTATATACTCTGAGGTATCATGTTCGTATCTCTAAAGATGTATGTACATTTTTACAACCTCCATGACAAGTATATTTTCAGTTTTAGTCACTTGCAGTTTGCTTGCAGTAGATGAAGATACACAAAGTTTTAAACCCCTCGTATTGGCGCTTAGATCGTTATAAAGGGAAGGTGATAAGGTGTTATGAAGCTTCACTTCAAATAATATCATGTAATAAGAATGTAGTACAGTAACTGGCACGTGTCGTGAGCACAAACTGACACCTGCGTAGTAGTTAATTTTTCGGTCCGTACCCCGAGTGTAAAGAATTGACGTTAGTAAACGCTTACTAATGCGTTTGCGTTTACGACACTTCTCTATAGGAATTGGCACAGCGCCTCTAGCGGAATACTCATGGTACTAATTTCTCCCATACAAATTTATAGTTAACGCAAACGCATTAGTAAGCTTTTATTAACGTCAATTCATTACACATGGGGTACTGTTTGGCGAAATGAAGAAGCGGGGGAACGCCCCAAGCTGCACACGATTGGTTCGTAAGTCGATGCTAGTTGTCTATAGGATTGACTGGCATGTCATATGGCAACTGTAGTTTGGCCGAAAGTGTACATGCGCGAGCTTGCCCCCACTACTGCCTATCTGTGCTCACGACTCGAGCCTTATACTTAACTATAAAAGCAAAATTAACTAATGCGCAGGTGTCAATTTGTGCTCAAGACTCATGCCGGTTACTGTACACTACAACGCCTATAGACAAGATACTTTTTCATTTCAAATGGCATAGCCCACTACTTGTTTTCTGGTATTAAAGATCGAAAATGATCAATCCAGTGTGCTTGTATCTGTGGCTTGTATAAACTAATCCCACCAAAAACATTTTATGTAAAATTTTGCCGCCAAGACATATGGCTCGTACTGTCAAAAAGTTATCAGATCTCATGTAGAGCCAAGCTTATAACTCTACATGCACTTACTCTACAAGCCCTAACTTCACAAACTCTACACCTTAGTCAAAATATGTGGCTTGGCCGTTTCGCTACCGTCACATGGGAGTAAGGTGAAAAATGTATTCACTGTCCATTACTTTTTTGTTATTCAATAGTTCTTGCAGTAGTGAAACGGCCAAGCCACATATTTTGACTACGGTGTGTAGAGTTTGTGAAGTTAGGGCTTGTAGAGTAAGTGCATGTAGAGTTATAAGCTTGGCTCTACATGAGATCTGATAACTTTTTAACAGTACGAGCCATATGTCTTGGCGGCAAAATTTTACATAAAATGTTTTTGGTGGGATTTCACTTCTTTTTGTAAGTTGCTTGTTTTTTTTTTTGATTCAAATTTCCAAGTTTTATAATTTTTTTGTTGTTTGTGTAATAATACAAGCTTACATACCAAATTTCAGCACTCTAGGACTTCAGGAAGTACCCTATGAGTTTTGATGATCATCAGTGAGTCAGTGACGAAATCGGGGTTTTTTAGATATCAATTTATCTGGTATAATCCAAACCCAAGTTATGAGGGTTCAAAAAAACGACGAAGCGCTTCGAGAAAAGGTAGGTAGTGCCCTTTCGCTTCGCTTGACTGTCTTGGCGGGGGGCACTTCCGTGCCCCCAGATCACGCGGTGTGGAATGATTAATTCGCACCCTGCCCAAAGACTGATTTAGAAAAAATAAACCTCTTGAAAGGGATCTGTTAAATAAAATAAATCACTATCGAAATAATAAATATAATCAAAGTAATACAACCCAATTTTTCAGGATAACAATCAGTTGTCTACAGTCAAAACCAGTATTGCTGTATAAAAATACCAATAAATTGCATGTCAATGGAGAGTTAATATCACATTTTGCAGATCATTACAATCGTCATATTGAAATTCACTTTCTTAGATTCAGTTTATTTAAGTACAAATAAAATTATGCTGATATTCATGTTATCCATCGCTATTTAACATATTGCCATATAAAAAATTTGAAACCGTTTCCATAATTTTAATAATGCAATACAGTAAATGCAATAAAACCAGTTAAAATTACTTCTCCTAAAACAATCACCAATAACCAATATAATCAAGCGATGTTCTCGTAAGAACAATAAGGAACTATAATCTTGTACATAATAATGTAGTAACATGATTTAGAACACCTCACAGGTGACATTTAAGTTAGATATTATCTTGATTTCAATTCAGTGTGAGTCCATATGTTAATTGATGTCAGTATTTTTGCTAATCTCTTTAAAAAACTTAAAGTATCTTTTGTAACAAGAATGTTGGTCACACCACTTTCTGAACCCGCACAACTAATACATCTGCAGCATAATTATACAATCTCTTTGGAATTTAAATGCAAAGCCAACTTAGGCAAGTATGTGCGTTCTACTGCGCTCCTAATACGTGGAAATAAAGGCGAAAATCGATGACAACATGACGCGCACAATGCATTTTATTCTACTGTGAATCAGTCGGATTTTACAAATCTAATAAATCTACGATCTGTTACAAATAAATACATATAAATGGACCATCGAGAAACCTAAATTCAACTTAGGAAATAATAATAAAAAAATGTTTTCCTTATTTCATTATAAAAATATATAATAACACTAAAAATATTCAAGTTTAACGGTGCAACATTGATCTATTTGTTACATTATAATTACACTTATTGTCTGTTCCACCTCTCTTGCAAATATGCAACAGAAAATTGCCATATTGCTTTAATAATTGCTCCACTAGGGATATCTGTGCAGGTAAAAATTATGTAAAAAATCCCATTCTTAAAGCATTTCTTTACTTTGATAAAATAGATATACATGTCGCATTTTAAACCCTCAATACATTTTACTAAGAGATAGTGAAACAGAGCTATAGTTTGTTTTTAGATGGCTGTTAAAATTATCTCATGTTTACAAATGATAAAAAATAAAATTATCTATACAACCTCTTTCAAATCAGTTTTCCTTTACTTCGAAAAAAAAAGTTAGAAAATATTTACATACAAAAATACTTTTTGCGTAAACTAGCATTCTATAGTAAAAATAAAATTTTATTAGCATCAGTCAATTTGATAATACATAAAATAATTGAAAACAGAATATAAACAAAATTGTATTATTCGCCAATATAATTTTATACCACAAATCTATTTCACACATCACATCAGCACTTACACATTCATATTGTGTTCAATCCAAAGTAAACTGAATCACTGGGTGATATAGTCTAATATAGAATTACAATTCAAACAACCAGCTAAAAACTAAACGTTTGTATAAAACCATTCTCACTGGACGACATAGTTCACGTCTCGTTATTGCCTAATGAGATTACTATCACTCAGTCGAGTTCAGTACATCACTTCGTAAACTGTTGCTTTTTTATCACCAGAGCCCGTCACTATGAACTTATCATCCGCAGATATATCACAACTGAGCACCGATGATGACTCTTTCGACTGGAACAAACAAAATTAGTTGATTACTTATAGTTCCCAAATTATTTACTTTTTTGAGACACAAAGAATGATAGGAAATAGGCAATGTGTAAACGATTTAGATGCTAAACTGTTAAACGGTTTAGCATCCAAATTTGTTACACGTTGTATATTTTATTTTTTAAGAGATGTAGAGCGTAGCGTTTATTCGCTCAAAGAGCAGCTCGACTACCTCCATACTAAAACCGCAGGCGAAAAACTTTATATCGTGTTCCTGCGCGTGAGTAAAGTCGCTAGAGTTCATTAGGGAAGGGGGAATGGCCCGTAACGCGTGAGTGATGCCTCGTCCATATGGCTAATTGTTTAGTACGAGCACTCATACAGTGGTTACTCACCTGGAATATACTAGCTCCATAGGGCGTGCGCCACGCGTTGAGCAGGTTGTCCTTCCCGTTGGAGACGAACCACTTGCCGCACGCGGCGAACCGCAGCGACAGCACGCACGACTCGTGCAGCAGCAGCTGGTACCGGTCCGGCTTGTTGTACGAGCACTCATACAGTGGTTACTCACCTGGAATATACTAGCTCCATAGGGCGTGCGCCACGCGTTGAGCAGGTTGTCCTTCCCGGTGGAGACGAACCACTTGCCGCACGCGGCGAACCGCAGCGACAGCACGCACGACTCGTGCAGCAGCAGCTGGTACCGGTCCGGCTTGTTGTACGAGCACTCATACAGTGGTTACTCACCTGGAATATACTAGCTCCATAGGGCGTGCGCCACGCGTTGAGCAGGTTGTCCTTCCCGGTGGAGACGAACCACTTGCCGCACGCGGCGAACCGCAGCGACAGCACGCACGACTCGTGCAGCAGCAGCTGGTACCGGTCCGGCTTGTTGTACGAGCACTCATACAGTGGTTACTCACCTGGAATATACTAGCTCCATAGGGCGTGCGCCACGCGTTGAGCAGGTTGTCCTTCCCGGTGGAGACGAACCACTTGCCGCACGCGGCGAACCGCAGCGACAGCACGCACGACTCGTGCAGCAGCAGCTGGTACCGGTCCGGCTTGTTGTACGAGCACTCATACAGTGGTTACTCACCTGGAATATACTAGCTCCATAGGGCGTGCGCCACGCGTTGAGCAGGTTGTCCTTCCCGGTGGAGACGAACCACTTGCCGCACGCGGCGAACCGCAGCGACAGCACGCACGACTCGTGCAGCAGCAGCTGGTACCGGTCCGGCTTGTTGTACGAGCACTCATACAGTGGTTACTCACCTGGAATATACTAGCTCCATAGGGCGTGCGCCACGCGTTGAGCAGGTTGTCCTTCCCGGTGGAGACGAACCACTTGCCGCACGCGGCGAACCGCAGCGACAGCACGCACGACTCGTGCAGCAGCAGCTGGTACCGGTCCGGCTTGTTGTACGAGCACTCATACAGTGGTTACTCACCTGGAATATACTAGCTCCATAGGGCGTGCGCCACGCGTTGAGCAGGTTGTCCTTCCCGGTGGAGACGAACCACTTGCCGCACGCGGCGAACCGCAGCGACAGCACGCACGACTCGTGCAGCAGCAGCTGGTACCGGTCCGGCTTGTTGTACGAGCACTCATACAGTGGTTACTCACCTGGAATATACTAGCTCCATAGGGCGTGCGCCACGCGTTGAGCAGGTTGTCCTTCCCGGTGGAGACGAACCACTTGCCGCACGCGGCGAACCGCAGCGACAGCACGCACGACTCGTGCAGCAGCAGCTGGTACCGGTCCGGCTTGTTGTACGAGCACTCATACAGTGGTTACTCACCTGGAATATACTAGCTCCATAGGGCGTGCGCCACGCGTTGAGCAGGTTGTCCTTCCCGGTGGAGACGAACCACTTGCCGCACGCGGCGAACCGCAGCGACAGCACGCACGACTCGTGCAGCAGCAGCTGGTACCGGTCCGGCTTGCCCGCGTGCAACACTTCCACGTGAGAGTTCTCCATGCCCACCGCTAGCCATGACCCTGCATACATACAACATACTATTTAACACGCTTTATTGCTTTATTGAAGCGCTTGTGCTGTAGGATGATTGGCCATTCTTAACCGTGATTTGGAAGGTATGTAAAGCTGCTGGTTCCGGTTATCACTTAATTGTGCTAGTCGTTTACCTAGTTGGAGGCCTACTAGGCGGCTTGAAAACTCCATCAGTAGATTGACCACTAGCCTACCTACACCGACCCGCAGTGGGCACGCGTGGTGGAGTATCTGCCCATTCCCTTTCACTCTTATCTGTAAAACTCTGCTAACAAATACCCGTCTGGATACGTGTCCCAAAATTCATCTATAAGCGGGCACTGAGGGTGGACTTGCTCATGACTACTCGAGAAAAAAGCTACGCTGTTAGTAATTTTTTTATCATCCAAAGCAGGACACTTATGTTATTTCTGCATACATTCCAGTAAGGTATTACCCAACTTATATGGCGCGTCGTGAATCTTCGTTCGCATAGAAAAGAAAGTATGGCCCCGAAGATTAACGAAAGAGTGCTTAAAACTTACAATCAACCATAGATCACTACTATAAGGTTCATAATACACTGCAGCTGTTAGTTCCGCCTCACTCGCAAGTCACGCCCCTCCGTACGGCGCGCGCTAACATGACGGCAGCTGCCGACCAATAGCGATTCCCGCGCTTTGAAAATGTATCTTCTGCGCAGGTACATCGGTAAGCCATATTAATTGGGTACTACTGTACAGCGGTACCTCAAATGTTACGTCACATTCGAGAATCAATTTGTATGAGGCGTTTTCGAAGCCGCTGACGACGTCTAACTATGACACGTAGTATTTATATACTCTGAGCTATGACGCTCATTTCTGACTTTTGCAGCGCTCTAATTGCAATTGATCCCATATAGACTTTTGATCCCAACAAACAACATGATTGATTGTCATCATAAAAAAGAAATTGTTATGTAACCTTCATTCTTATGCCAGGTTATAATATAATGTATCTTACCCGTAGGACAGTATCCTAACGAGAATATCTGACTGGAGAAGTCATGCTGGTGTAACTGTCGGCCTTCGCGTAGATCCCAGGATCGCACCGTGTTGTCTAACCCGCCGGTCCATAGTCGATTACCGTCGGGACTTATGTCTATACACGACGCACCGTCTGTGTGACCTGGAGGACAAAATAGTAAGAAAAATTCGAGAAATTATGCACAAAAAGGTATGAGATAAAAGACCCTTTTCCAAAATTTTGCTTCAGAATGTCATAGAAAAATTAACCTAATTATAAACGGCTAAGCCACATATTTTGACCATTTGAGTTATGGCGTATAGAGTTATAAGCTTGGATCTACATGAGATTTGATAACTTTTTGACAGTGCGAGCAATATGGTCTCGTCTTGGCAATATTTAACATGAAAATGTTTCTGGTGGGATAATAAGATTCTCTTTATCATTAAAAACAAAAAACAATTGTAATGTAAATAATAAAGATAAATAAAATACCTTGGAATTGCCTAACTAATGTTTGGTTCTGGAGATCCCATACTGCTATATTTCCGTCTGAACAGCAACTGAAGCATACCTGTGAACAATCATTCCATCAAGTACTACAACTAACGTGGTGGTTTTGAATAGGATTTTAGTATACGAATGGCGAAAAACCTGGAAGTACTAAGCTTTCTTTAGAATACAAAATAAAGGTTTTCAGCGGAGGAGGTGAGCTCGGCCCGCATGCGCGGGGTGGGGGCGGCCTGTCCCAGATGTATATGTATTTTGTTGTATGTATGTTGTATGTTGTTGTACTATAGTATACCTTAGAGTCAGGGCTGATGGCGAGCGCATAGCAGGCCGGCGCGGAGGAGGTGAGCTCGGCCCGCATGCGCGGGGTGGGGGAGGCCAGGTCCCAGATGGATAGGTTCGATGCCTCACCACCCACTAGCAGCGTGCGTCCGTCTGGCAGCAGCTTTACTGACCTTATGTAGTTGTCCCTTTGCTGCAATTACACATTATCATTGGTTACTATGTCATTAAAAGACACAACACACAACCGTTCACCACGATATCTTTATCGCGAGAACCGTTACTACGTCCTACCCAGTCTCGCCCCGTTCAAGCGGTCCGAGCTGTCACTGGTAATCCGACAGCTCCTAATTAGTCGTTATTCTTAAAAATCGACCCCCAGGTTAGGCCCTGAGCTGGTCTTGTGCCTAAAACCAACTCAATTTGTCCCAGGGAAGTTGTAAAAACCTCCATGTCATAAAACAAAGAGAAACATTAAGGCGGTATTGCTTGGTAGCTGGTGTGGATTGATTGGGAACATAGAAACTCGTAAAAAAAAATATACGTATTTAATTAAGTCACATTTATAGAATGCATGCAGAGGGAACAGTTAAACGCTAACACAGTTTCTCTCCATATTTATGTGTACAATACTTATTATGTGTATATTGGCAACACCACCAGTTATTTGTCTATGTGGTTGAACTCTCATGACTTTGAGCCGTACTGAGGCATACCAATTATATAGGTTGACCTTTTGTTTTAATAATTTGACTTGTGTCACAGTAACATTATGTTATTCTATACTTTTGCTGTTTCAAGCATGACAATAATCAAGCAAAAAACAAAATTTTCAAAATAATCTATCCTACTTATTTACTAGACATCGGTCATCTCTCCTATAAAGGCATAAGACAGTTGATAATCTTTTTTACTGAATATTGACACACCTTATTTACACAGGATGGACATAATCATGCAGACATTATACAAAAAAAATACATCACAAAAAATTATAATGATGGCGAATCCATGCAGCCAGATTATTGCTCGATCATTAGTTTCGAGATGACCACAGCATTTAGCAACACGCATGCAATACTGTGTGAATAACCGTAGGCGCTCCAGAAAAACCATAATTTATCACACGAAAAATTGAGAGCATCTAAAGAACTGACAATCTAATGAAAAACGACAATCAACACACAACAAATCTAACAAAATTACTCACTAAACTCACCAAACAGTCCAACTGCGACAGCGGCTCCAAACTAGCCGGGGAGCCCGGGTTAGTAATGTCCCAGAGCTTGACGCAACCCTTTCCGCCTGTGTACGCGTGTCTAGCTCCATTACTAAGGGATAAGGCGACCGCACAGACTACTTCTCCGTGGGGTAATGCGGCTACTTGTCGGGCCCCGCGCGGGATTCCGGGGCCCACGAGTGCGTCGGCTGGGAACGGTACCGGTTGGAGGGGCCCTCCGCATGTGTGGTATGAATATGCCCTGTAGGAGCAGTTTTGTCCATTCAGTTGTACAAAAAAGAAATAGAAATGGTCTTAAAACTTAATGTAATAGATTGAAATTGTTATTGTCATCCAATCACAGCCGATTTTGGTTCGACATATCTTTCCAATAAAATTGGTGCCACGCTATAATGACCGTTTTGACATGATGGTCAAAGTCAAAGTCAAAGCAAAATACAATTTAGGCACTTATGAAGGACATAGCTACTGAAATTACCACCAGTTCGGAAGACGGCCTTCAACTGAGAACACGCAAGAAACTCGGCAAGGTTACATTTCTAAAACATTTTTTGGACAATCTGACTATATTGCCTATTTTTTCCCAAGATATTTTTATTTTAACATCCTTGTGTCTTTTTAATGTTCAGATATGGCTATAGGATGTATTTCTAGTTGATTTATATTTCATTCAGATGTTTACAGGTACGAGAGCATAAGTTACAAGATATTAAAACATTTCGGTCTACAAAGTCATACAGGAGTTTCAGAAATAATTCTCATCAAACTGAAGTTCATATATAGCAAGTTGAATTTCATCCACTTTCCAGTGGTCGGATTGGCTTGATATTTGATATACATGAGTATATTGGAAGACAATGCAAGTACAGTCAACAAAAAGTACAGTCACCGAAAAAAGCTTGTATTAAAAAAGTAATTTTTAACAAAAAACTTTTTTTAATTGTATAAAGCACAAACTCACGGCTTAGCAGGGCGCGATGCCATTGGTCCCTTAAGTGCGGGTTGTCGTAGGGGTGCTGGGGGCGGTACCCGGCCGGCGAGGGCGCGCCCGCCGCCCCCGGCCCCGCGTACCCGCCGCCCCCACCACCGCCCCCGAACCCGTACCCCCGCCCCGCCCCTGTTGGGGTCGACGAGCGCCCCAGCTTGCCGCCCGGGGTGCCTGGCTTCTCCTGCACCAAAAATAACATTCTCAATCATATGTTCACACAATCAATATCAGGTCCTACTGCTGTACAGAGAGGTCAATTAAATGTAATGATGTTGTTATCTCTAGACCTGTCCCTTTCTATAGCTATTCAAGAAACAAAGATAGAGATACTTTAATCCGTCATTAAGTTCTAATTGACGAGTAACGTACGGCAGTTTATCTTCTTACATCGATTAATACAATTTTTACATTGAAAGACCTCAGCGCAAATTGCGAGACAGTTCCATTAAAGTAAACATTGTTCAGCAAGACAGATCAAACGTAGGCATTGAAAAATAACACTAGGAAGTATCCATCCCCATAAAATATACCAAAAAATAAGGACAAAAAACTTATGAACCTAAATAAATAACTCACGTCTTTAGAACTCTTGGGCGTTGAGCGACTTGATGAAGAACCAGATCTAGAAGGCGGTCGCGGACCATTCTCTGTCCTTTCACCTTCCGTACGTACATTTGGGGACCCTCTTTCCTCCTGTAAATAATACCGTTCACGTTACAAATCTGTCGGCAAGCACCAACCAGTGTTCTCAGCTGAGCTTGGGAACCAGTACCCTACTAGGCTTTGTATGCTTACCACCTTCGAACATCAGATAATATTTTGATACTCGTAGATTTCGCCAATACAATTAGAAAAATGAGACTTAAAATTAAGGTTTATTTTTACATTGAATGCTGGAGAGCCGTCCTAACGCGCTAACAAAAGAAGTGAAATGTAAAAATAAAACTTATTTCAATGATCCTACACTCTATTTTTAAACGCGTATCAAAATATGCTCTTCTCTCCGAACTGTGTGAACGGACCCTTACACGGACATACGGAAATATACTAAGCCAGTAGTTCCCTAAGTATGGGTCGCGACTCGCGAGCGGATATTGGGTGGGCCCTGAAAAGACCCTCATTCATATGAAGATATGCTCCTTTTTCCTTCATGAAATCCAAGAGGTGAGTACCGAATTCGGAACTTTGTGTTAGGTGAGTCGCGGTCCAATCTACTTTGGGAACCACTGTATTAAGCTATATTTTATAGAATATAAAATTTACTAGCTGTTCCCCGCTGTTTTACCTACGTTAATTCGCTATAAAAAATACTATTCCCAAATCGGTTCGATTATTTGTTAGCCATGCAACATTGCAAACAAACACTTTTTGTCACTTTTACAAATGAGTAAGAAGGAGCTAGCTTTTCGCCCGCAGCTTCAATAAAAAAACTTCGTCAACAGTTTTTGATAAAACAAAGCCTAGACGCCCCAAGCTAAACTTAATTGACTTGTGTAACAGATACCGACCACTGCATTCTGTTACTCTCACCCCCAATCAGTTTTTGATAAATATATTCAATGTACAGTCGCGGACTGAAAATGTATATTACATTTAAATTCAAACGTTTGTGAAATGTTTTTAGGTATCGAACATAGCAAAAAGGCTAACTTAACTTTTTGATTAAGTAAACTCATTTAATCAAATGTTTTTTTAATTAATGTTCTATTTGTCATACGAACTCAATACTTAGTTGATTTCTGAAAGCTCTTTGAATTGTTTTTCATGTCAAATACAATCCACGTCTATCAATAGTTATTTTATTTCCAACCTTATGCAACAGAAATGTGCAAGCGATTATAAACCGTAAAGTGGTAAACATTTTAGTCCGCGACTGTATAGACAGACACGCTGGTGCTATAGATTTATTTGTATAGAAAAAGATGTATTCACTGTGAACAACAACATACACCCATCTTACCTCATTTGCCACATCTACAACAAGATCCTGGTCACTTTTTTCAGCGTCACTATCCTAAAAGAGTAGTACACAATTAATTGAACAATCATTACAATTGAGTGTAAAACAAACAAAACAGCAATAAAATGTAAAATTTTGAAATGTTCTTGACATAGCCATTATTAAGCAATTTGTATTTATTTACAAAGCTGTGTAAAGAAGCGTCGATTGGAACGAGCGGCGGTTGGTAATTCTAGAGGAATTCATTTTGAGTATGCTATAAGACAATTATGTTTTCATTCAAACTCCATCCCTATACACGTGATTTTAACGTCGACACAAAAAACAACTTCTACTTGCTTGACTGCAGCGCCATCTGCCGGGCTGATTTGTGAATCTAAACCATCCAGGGCGCCACACAAACGCATACAAAAAAAATCATTCAAATCGGTCCAGCCGTTTAGGAGTTCAGTGACATACACACGTGCAGTAGAATTTTATATATAAAGATATGATGTAACTAAAAATGTATGCTTCTCGCAATGTTTCCTTTATATGTGCTATAAGACGTTGTTTCGTACCAAATTTCAAGATTCTGAGTTCACGGGAAGTACCCTGTAGGTTTTGATTCCCTTGCGAGTGTCGAAAATTTGCAGCATAAACGGCTGTATCTTTTGATTGCGTTGGCTTAGAAGTTTGATTTTTTCACAGTTCCAAGGGACAGTAGACCTGAGTATTTGATATGAATTTCAGCTTGATACCTCCACGCGTTCCTGAGAAAAAGGGTCTTGACAGACAACAAAGTGATCCTATAAGGGCTCCGTTTTTTCCTTTTGAGGTACGAAACCCTAAAAACGACATGTAGTATACACCCTATTCGTATTGATATTCCCTTTCCATTACATTACAGTGTAAAAGTCCCTAAAGAAACCAACCGCCATCCAGCCGACCTACCAAACTATCAATCAAAAGGAACACAAAACAAGCAACGACAATAATAAAGGGTAAGAAGCCGACACATACACTACATAGACTCACATGACTGAGTACCTTCTCTTCCTTCCTGCGCTTCACGTCCAGCGCTTCGGGCTCGACGGGCGACCGCGGCCGGTACTTTTGTTCGCGTTCGTGTGGGGACACTGAACGACGCTGTCGGAACAATAAGCTAGATGACTGAAAAAATCTAATCAGTCCGTCATTTACATTAAAAAAATATTACACATATTTTTTCTTTTGTCAATTAAACGAAAAAATACGAAGATATCGTGTGTTGAAGTTCCGCGTGTCATCACGTTATGGTTCAAAAGTGACATCACGAGTCCCCACTGTTGAACTTTGATGTGCTTTATCTTTGTAAATTTTTAATGATTTGTTAAAGCAAAAAATGCGTGTCCAATATTTTTTGATAATCCCACTAACGGTCGGACCAGGAATCACCCCTATTATAAGTACCATTTATTTTATTAATAGGCATGTCTTTGACCACAATGTCACCATGGTCAGTGATGATGTGTCCGAAGATGGTAAGCACACAAAGCCTAGAGGGAACTAGCTCTCAAGGGCAGCTGTATGTACACACCGATATGTGCTTCTGCGACAGATTCTGAACTCGAGGGTGGAAGCCAGCCAGGTGGGTACTACAATGTACCCTACTACCGTGCTATGGTTTCCTCACGATGTTTTCCTTCACCGAAAGCTCAAGCTCATTGTAGGATACGAACGCGGGCCTTCATCATCGCATTAAAATGTTATAATACTTAAAAAGTGCAGTACAGTGACTCTGAGTGTGCTCTGAGTAGATTTTACGTCATATATTTATTTGCTTCACTACAATCACATGTAAATTTTAATTTTGCTACTGTACTAAATTAGCCGCACAAATATGTCTGTCTCGTAATAAATACGATAACAATTAATAACAGTAAGTATTTAAGAGAGGTAGAGCGTAGAGTTTATTCGCTCAAGAGCCACTCGACTGGGGAAGGACTTTCACCTTACAGTATACCGCATCCAAATAACTGACGGACGGACAGCGAAGTTTTATGAATAGGGTCCCGTTTGGCCCCCTTTGGGTACGGAACCCTAAAATGGAATGAAAGATCGTACCTGTTGCATAACTCTCGGGCCATGCCTGTCGTCGTCCCGCGAATTCTGTCCCGGCAGCAGCGGGGCTGGCGCCGGCCCGCCCGACAGCGCCGGGGGCTTGATGTCCGCCGGCGGGGGCAGTTCCACCTTCAACAAACAAACGCACACAAACATTACTAATTCAACACTCTTTTCAGCCTTTAAAATTTTCAACCGAAAGAAGGAACCATACCTAGAGAATACACAATATTCTGGTACAGAGAAGTTTTACATACAAATAAATCGCATCAATAGACAAAGGAATTTCAAACGTTTCACACTGCAGTCTACGTTAAGCGCTTACCATCATGCGGAACGTATGCTTGCTAGCCAACTTAGAGGTATAAAAAAGCCGGTCACATCATCAAAGAACTGACCACCCGCTTAGGGATGGAATTTCCAAAATCCTTGCTACTAAAGGAACCAATGTATACCAGTTTGAGTTAATAGAGACACAGTTAAATCCGACCCTTAAAAAATAATTACCACTTTTTGCCCCGGTACCCCGTTAGGGGTCGATATATAATATCGACCCCTAACGGGGTACCGATTTCAGTGTTTGTCCCATAGTGGCCATAGTGTAACAGTTGTTCGTAATGATGACGATAATACACTGATTATTAGGCTACCCTTTGAAAAGTAACCCTGTATTGAAAGTGTAGTGTTATCCACGAGTATGCTCATTACTAAAAACCCGTCAAAATTCACTATAAATATACAATAAAGCGATTGTCAGCACTAGCTTTATAAGCAATGTTTGATAAGAAGCGTACAGTGTAACTACATATGATTACTTACTTTATGCGCGGGCGGCGGCAGATGCGGCGGCGGCGGCGGCCCCCCCGGCGCGAACAGCAGCCCCCCAGCCCCCAGCAGTCCCCCCACGCCCGCCCCCACTCCGTGTCCGAGACCTGCACTCGCGTGGATTTGCTGCTGTTGGCAATTATTACGAATAATCTTTCAAGTTGATGTAACATGCGTATTTTTTGGGCTCTATATTTGTCGTTAGTGTATAAAAACTACGCCATATGATGAGTGTAAAACTACGCGCGATCGAATTGGGTATTGGTTGCGCACGTCACTTAAGTAAGGACATGCCACAAGTTTTCATATACACTCTTATGCAAAAAAAACGGGCACCTAAGGAAAATTATATTCTAAGGTCGATTTGAGTTACTTAAATGAAATTTAATTGTTTGACGTAGTCTGTATACTTATAATCGTGTACATTAATACGCGTGAAGTGAATTCTGGCAATATTTTTTTTTTAATTCGATGAATTCTTTAAAACCGATGTACACGGCCAAACAATAAGGAGTGGTCGGCAATAAAGACAAGATTTTTTTTACTTTTTTTAAATTAAATAAAGTTACAAATGTACAAACTTAATAACGAGTGTGACCTCCTCTTGCTAATATCACAGCTTGAATCCTTCTGGGCATGCTTTCCACGATGTTTTTAATAAAGTTTTGAGGAACACGTTCCCACTCTTCTGCAATTACTCTTTTTAGCTCCCTGATGTTTTCTGGAGCAGGTTGCACTGATCTTACCCGTCTCTTTAGAACATCCCAGACATGCTCAATTGGATTGAGGTCAGGACTTCGAGCTGGCCAATCTAAACGGCGGATCCCAACTTCTTGCATGTACGCTTCCACGTCACCAGAACGGTGCGGGCGAGCATTGTCGTCCATAAAAATGGAATCTTCCCCAAGTGCAGTCAATGCGGGTTGTGCATATGGAATTAGGACGTCCATTATGTACCGGTGTGCATTTAATGTTCCATTTTCTATGAAAACTATCTCCGTACGCTCCGTCGAATTAATTGCTGCCCAAAACATAACCGAGCCTCCGCCATAAGGAGTGATTTCTTCGAAACACACTTCCGCATAGCGTTCCCATGGTCTTCGAAGCACTCGCCGGCGTCGGTCCTCTCCACACAAAGAGATTCTAGCTTCATCAGAAAACAATACTTTATTCCAGTCCTCCTGAGTCCATGAAGGACAGTTTCGAGCAAACTGAAGTCGAGCAACACGGTGCTCACGGAGTAATTTAGGGCCCCGAGCCGGGCGGTAACTCCTGATATTGGCAGCCAAAAGCCTCCTCCTGACCGTCCACAAGCTAACTTCTAATCCTCTTACTTCTTCAAGGCTCTTCTTCAGGTCCACACTTGATGCCTTACGATTCCGCAACGCCTGACTCACTAAAAAGCGGTCATCTCTTGGTGCTGTGCATCGTTTTCTTCCCGAACCGGGTCTTCTTTTGACCGAACCGGTCTCTTGATACCGTTGCCAAGTCCTCTGGACAGTTGAACGACTCACATTTAGCCGCTGAGACACGTAAGTTTGCGAACAACCTTCTTCAAGTAGGGCTATAATTTTACCGGCCCTTATCGCTTTATCACTCATATCAAAAAGTGGTATTTAATGCAAAAAGAAAGATTAAATTGTTTAATTTGCAGAAAATATCCAAAAAGTTTTAAAATTTTAGTAATCAGTAAAATAATCGTTTCAGCAATTCGCGCCATTAGTAAACCAATTTTACAATAATCCACTATAATCAATATTTTTCTTTTGTTAATTTCAAAATTTAAATTTGGAACGTAAAGAATCATGCCAGGATGCTTCAAATAACATGCCAATACATCGTCAAATTAATAAAACCTCTTTCTTGTTCTTATTCATTGAAGTAGAAAAAAAAATCTAAAGTGCCCGTTTTTTTTGCAAAAGAGTTTAGTTAGTAGTTCAGCAGATGACAGTTTTAGGTTAAAAAATTCAAACCCATTCTGATTGCGTGCAATTTATAAAACAAAACTTTATAAGAAACATTAAATAGCTACAGTAGAAGAAAAAACCAAATTAGAATTATTATTTTGTCACACAATAAAGCTATTATATAAACAATTTTAAAAGTAAACCAAACTTTTGTTACAGTTTTTTTAGCCAAGCGGCAGGCAGGCCACCCAAAAAAAATATAAATAAAATATGAAAATGGGGTATTTACATTATTTAATAATCCGAAGCGTAGATCCGCCGACTGATCGTGGCCCGGTCGGAAGTGGGGAGATGAAGATGTGCGGAACTGAATTGTGTAGGAAAGTAAAGTAGGTACTTGAAGTTAAATAACAACAAAATTACCAGAATTATAATGAAATCATCAAAAAAAACAGAATATAATTAGCATTTCGATTACCTACAAAAATAGGTTAATTTGTCACCTATAAAGCGGTAGATATCCTATGCATGTTTAATTCCATTCCATAAAACATACCAAAAAGTCCAAAATTGACAAGAATTAATATTATGTACTATTTTAACTTATTTTTTATACTGGTCTAGTTCCCGTCTAACTTAAAATAACCTTGAATTTGTATTAATTTTAAATTAAAGAAGGATAATTAATATGAGCATTCATATCAATTAATTAAATAAAAATAAGTATATTTCCTGTTCCCAACCTTGACTTACAGTTAAAGAATTCTAAAATACGAGTATTTGTCTCAGTTTAGTAATCGGTGTCACAATCTATGTAAAGACTTTTTTCCAGCACAATAAATTTATTATTATTATTAAATAACACATTAAAGTTGAAAAAAAAAAAACGTGTACACATGTCGTAAAGCACAAGTTATTGCATGATCTACTGCATAGTTATAGATGCACGTAGGTACCGCATTTTAAATGAGGCGGTCTCTGGAGATACGCTGCGCTGTGAGAAAGGAGCGATTAGTACAACATAATAGGCTCGTTTTGACAAGACTCTTTTTGTCGTATGTTTGTCTCTTTTTGGCACATGGATATGAACTCAACGGCATATAATTTGGCCCAAACTCGAAATTTCATACAAAATAGGTGTTTTCAGCAAAGATTTTCTCTTCTTTTATGTTGATTTAAGGGACTGTATTCGGTAACATCTAAAAGATAGAAATGTCAGCATTTGGAAACTTCAATTGAATTTTCTGTGCCATTTCTTGTATACGCCAAAAGTTGATTTTTTTATAGGATAGAAATATATTTCTTTAAAAAAGCACAAATGGCAATAATTTTCGTTTCCGTATTTAAAATTACAACACCGTCTGCAAGTGCAAAAAGGTAATATAAAAGTAGAGAAAATCTTTGTTGAAAACACCTCTTTTGTATATAATTTCGATCTTGGGCCAAATTCAATGCCAGTGAGAATATTATTATGTGCTGTCAAAACAGACCTTTTACATTGTTACGACTTTAGTTAACCACAAAAACATAGCTTACAGTAAATAATTATTTGCATAGACCCAAGTATAATTGTATGCTGTAAAACCCGATTCTCACCACGCATTTACCACTGAGACTGTCTCAGTGAAACGATACGGCTATAGCAACGACTACACGTAAAAAAACAGTGCTTGCATACAATGAGATGTGGAGTTAGAAAAATGAATTACAATTATTTATGTCGAATTAGTTTTTTCCCATTATACTAACTTTAGTTAGTTTATTGTAAGCTTGTGCATTTTCATATCTTTTTGGAAACTTTTTTTTTCTTTTAGATTATTTTTCTAATCTTATTTACGAATTTGCTACAAGCAAATTCGTAAATAAGATGTGACAAAAAAAATTAAAGTCTTCTTTACAAAGGCCTAGAATAAATTTATAGACCGAGAGATATTGGCACAAATTTCCTGGTCATTTGTACCAGTATGGCGACCCTTCAGGGGTCTAATTACATAATGACGAAAAGGAAAATGATGGTCATAGCGCTGGTACCGGCGGCCCAATCGCGTGGGAGTTAATCGAACGTGTCGGATAAATTACGAGTGTCGAACGATTTGTTCCACAACATTTTTTTATTTTCCTAAAGTCAATGAAAAAGAAATAGGCGGTTGCGCGTATTAAAATGAAATGTTGTAGACTTAAGCTAGTTATTACGTTGGTTTCAATAAAGTATTATTATTTTTATTATATTATTTAACCAGGCTAATTTTTGCATAGCCAATCATCGTCGATTCATGAAAATCACCATGCCATACTTTTCAGACGATTCCAAACGGCCGCCTTACCACCGCAAAGGTGCGATTAACTCCCACGCGATTGGGCCGCCGGTACCAGCACCATGACCATCATTTTCCTTTTCGTCATTACGTAATTAGACCCCTGAAGAATCGCCATACTGGCACAAATGACCAGAAAATTATGCCAGTATCTCCCGGTCTATTACTTGTGAAAATGCAAATGCTTACCAACTTGAAATTGGTACATATGAAAAAATAAGCAACGAAAAAAATAATGAAACAATGTTAATCACAACAAATAAACAGTGTACCAAGCACGATTATTATCATCAATCATCATGACTTACAAGCAGTTGTTGGAGACCTTGTTGTTGTTGTTGCTGCGGACAACATTGAATAAAAAAAAAAACTTTGTTAAGTTGCATTGGATATTACTTGTGCTCAGTGTACTAAGCTTTATTTTCCAATGTACACTTTTTATTTCGTGGCAGTTATTTGAATGTAAAATGTTGCTTTTTTCAGAAACTACTTCTATTTACAGGCTTATTATTGCAACTGCACTGAATTTAAGTGCATAAGCTATTGGTAAAAGCTGACATACTGGTATTTATTTCTGCTAATAATTAGTTTGATTTGCCTACTTCATTTTAATATAATCTGGTGTTCTATTCACAACTATAGTTTTAATTACACAATTTAGATGACACATCTCATTGTCTCACGATTTTTTTGTCTGTAAACTAATAAAAGGCTCACATAATAAAAAAATATAATGAGTTATCTATGATCAAAGCTAATGAAAAAACAACATAATCATGTGCTAAGGTAACTTACCCCAATAATGGAATTGAGTTCGGACATTGTGACCTGCTTTGCTCGCTCTACTGCAGAAGCTACTTGCTGCTGATGCTCCTGTGCCAAGAATGGAAGTACTTGCCCTATTATAGCACTGAGTCTTTTTGCAATCTCAGTCTGGAAATTAGAATAAGAATTAGCTTATAAATTAATAAATTAGATAATATTAATGAAATTTCTTGTATGATTTTACCTGTTTATGCATTTCAACATTGAGTCCATATGACATTTCATAATACTGTAAAAAAAATAAAGCTATTAAAAAATCAATGTCAAAGCCATTTTAGACACTAAGGTCCATATTCCAGTATGTCAATGAATGCTCAAGACAAGTTTTGAGTGGAGATTAAAACTGAATTTGGAACCTGTACTAATGATATTAGGTTTATTTTCAGTAACACAAACTATTCTTGAGACTTGATCTGAATACAGGGGCGTAGCTACCGCCGTATGAACGATACGGGGCCTGGCTACAGGGGCCCTGAACAAAAAACTACTAAAAGTTTTACCCTCCATTTAGCCAGGTAAAGGTCTCCAACAAATTCTGATACAGGGCCCTGTCTATGGCAAGCTATGCCACTATCTGAATAAGAGGGCATTTATGAATTTCAAAGCTACTGAAGTGAATAGAACTGAGATGAAACATAGCAAGTTTATATTATTAAGGTAAAATAAAATCTATGCGGGCTATTTACAAATTATTAATAGAATTAAATTAATATAACCATGTAGAGAAACATCAAATCAGGTTGTCTGGAAACATACAGGCTATTTTAAATAGTATTAGAGATAGAATTAGAAATCTCACATAAATTATTCAATTTCAAGTCTTTATTTACCTAATTTAATTCATCTACATATTATATTTATTAATAATTTGACTGTAGTTATCCCTATTAGACGTGTCTCCAGACACCTCATCCAGCAGCTTCCAACTTTTTCAATCTCTTGCCTATCTGGGCCAAAGTGCACCAGCAATTTTCTTTGTATCATCGAACCAACTTAGGCATGGATTAAGTTTTTATATAATTTACTAGCTGCCTGGCGCGACTTCGTTCGCGTGGTGCTACCCTACCCTGTGGTGCTACCCTACCCTGTGGTGCTACCCTACCCTGTGGTGCTACCCTACCCTGTGGTGCTACCCTACCCTGTGGTGCTACCCTACCCTGTGGTGCTACCCTACCCTGTGGTGCTACCCTACCCTGTGGTGCTACCCTACCCTACCCTATCTAAACCATCCAGGGCGTCACCAAAACGCATACAAAAAAAATCAACTGTACATGTGTTTGTCACTGAACTCCTCCTAAATGGGTGGACCGATTTGAATGACGACGATTTGAGTTTAGTTTTATTTTTAATGATTTTAAAAGTGTCATGGACAAATTACAACTTATCTCAAATTCACTTCACTCTGTTCAGGCATAAATTACACACACTAGAGACAATATGTATGAGACCTTGACCAATTTGCGACACTAAATAATTTGCACATCAAGAGTAAGATCGTAATTGTATACAACTTCAACCAAATTAAGTAAAAAATGTATTTTAGCTGAGCAGGATGCATCTTAACTTGTTTGCCCAAAAAATTTTCTGGGCATAGGTTTCAAATAGTAAATACAATCAGAACTAATCCTAATATAAAATATGCATATATCAAGTTTTCTTCTTGATTTCACTTAATAAGAACTGTTCTAAAGACTGTTTAGGAAAATATGACAATTAAAGCCAAACGATAGTAGTATAGTAACTGGCAAACTTCTTCACACAAAATGGTAACTCGTTGCTAGGTCATTTTGGTGGTGGGGTGCAGAGACCAGAACAGGGGCGGTAGCAAGACAATCGCCAGTGTATTTGTGCAAACCATTCCCCACTCTACCTAAATTGTGCCAGAAAGTTTACCGGGATCTATAGAATGTGTTTAAGTGATAATATTTGTAAATTGAGTGTACTTGATACATAAAATATTATTAAAAACGTTGTATTACTATACAAATTAGAAAAAAAAACAAAAGCCACTAGTCCACACTTATCACTATAGTCATACGGCAAACATTTGTTTAACTCAATCCTCATTTATTCTACTTTTATCATTGTTTAATCATGATAAACATTTACACTCATATTTGCTTACAAATCAAGTTTATGAGGCCAAATAATCTTTAGAATACCTGCTAGTCATAAAGTTTAATTACCATAACATAATGCCTCTGCATTTCTGTTTTCTCACTGGCCAGTTTTTCACATTCCAATTTCAATCTGTAAACAATGAATTAGAGATTTTATCCATAGACAAACTTTACAAAAAATTAGTTTTAACATTTTGGTTACAAGAGATAGAACTTACGTGTGATACTGTGCTTGTAAAAAGTTAAATTCCTCTTTTATACGCTCTAAAGTATCCGCTATAGTGAATTTGAGGGGTCCTGCTGGAGGTTGTGGGCCCTGGACAAAAAATTACAACAAACAATAATGAGGTCTACAAAAAACTTGCTAAGCTAGAGTTTCGAGTAAAATTATTGTAAAATAAGAATGACTAAATGATCTAGAAGCGTTGGAATGAAAGAAAAATAGCACAAACCCTTACCGCGGCCGCCGGGTGCCGCGTCGCAGTCGGATACATGTTGTCAAAAATGTATCACCTATTTCTCAAATATAAACAATCAAATATTGTTCTCTTTTGATCCGTTGGTTAATACCATCAGCACCATTTCATAAAACGCTGTCCACCACTGCTATAATACACCAAACACCGGGGACACAGACTTACGCGCTAACGACAATGATATGCACAAACTTTGCCTCGAAACTTTTGATTTATCGGTCATTATATTTACATTTAACAACTTTAAAAGTATTATTATCAATCACTGGGTAATAAACACGATTAATTGTAATAAAACTAGTAATTTCGTGAAAGAATCAACAGATTTTCGCAAAATTTTAGCCATAACTCCACGCCGTAATTTTTGTTCGGCTGTGGCTGTCATGTCATATCATCCATCATCATTCGTCAAAGATGGAATCAATTTTTTTCAAGTCTGTGGTTTGAATGCCAGCGCTCTGCGCACGGTAGAGTACCAAATTGCATGGCCCGATGAGAGAGGCACTGATTTCGCATTTGGTCTCAGCAAGGCTATACAGGTTACAGCAATATTATTATTTATTACTCTTTGGGTTACAGGTTATATTATAGCCCTAACCATCTCAAAAATGGCGAATCTGTCCGACACTGGCAAAAAATCTGTCAAAAGCGACCCCAAAAAATTTAAAAAATTTGGCGGGAACTTGGAGTGACGTTGAGTTTTCATTTTTATTTTCACAAATCCAGTATTTTGAATTTATTGCATATTATCGGTGGTATTTTATCCAATAAAGATCAATCTATGTACACCAGTGAAGTGAAATAAAATTTATTATGTGTATCGTCACTTTACAAGTTGTCTCATTTTTGAGACAACTTGAACAACTTTTAGACAACTTTAAACTTTTCACGGACTTTTGTCCGTTTTAGTACAATGGCCACCATTTTACTAAGACATGACTGGACGGTGACTGTTAATGCCGACTTAAGAAAGTGACATTATAAATTTATATTATAAATTAAATGATTAATTTTTGTAAAGATCACTCCTGGTTGTGTGCCGATACGGAAGTTTTAGGCCCCGATTCGGGTACTGTTACATATGTGAGTGACATAAATGGTAGTATGCGATGGTTGGATCACTGCTTAGTTACGCGAGCGGCATGGCATTCAATCACGGGTGTGAGCGTGGGTCATGATGTCTATTGGTCGGATCATGTGCCTCTTATTATTGAGTGCAACTTAGATACTATTATACCTAAACTCTCTGTTCAGGATAGTGTACGTAATAAAGTGAGTTGGGGGCAACGATCAAATTCTCAGATTGATAGATATAATGGCCTATGTAATGCAAAACTAAGAAATATTCTATTTCCGGATTTGTTTGTATCGTGTGCGGATAAAATATGTAGTGATCCCACACACAGACTGGAACTCGAGAGCATTTATGAAAATATTGTAAGTGTACTGTCTGAGGCGGCAATCGATGCTAGTGATGAGAATGATACTGGACATTCGCGAAAGAATGGTCGCGTAATAGGTTGGAATAAACACGTCCGCGGAGTGCACGGGGAGGCCCGACTTAAGTATCAGAATTGGTTGTTTCACAATAAACCCCAGACTGGAAAAATTTGGATGGAGATGAGAGAAAGCCAAAAAGCGTTTCGAAGTAAGCTAAAATGGTGTCAAAAACATCAAGATCAAATTAAAATGGACATCATCGCTTCTCATAGGTCGGCAAAAAATTTTAGCCAGTTTTGGAAATCAACCAATAAACTGAATATTGGGCCGGGCTTGCCTGTGAGCGTCGCGGGTTGTAACACACCGGGTGATATTGCCAATATATTTAAAGAGCAGTTTAGAGCATCTTCTCCACTAGGCTCACAAGCTGAGATGGTCGGTGCTGAGGAGGTCATTGATGGTAGGGTGCTCCGATTTTCTGCTAAAGAAGTGAATGAGGTAATACGTAGAATGACGAGGGGTAAATCACCGGGACATGACAGCCTTAGTATCGAGCATCTTAAATATGCTGGAATCCATCTTCCTAGAATATTGGCAACATTCTATTCTTTGTGCATAAGCCACTCTTATTTACCGACCAACATGATAAGAACTATAGTGGTGCCAATTGTAAAAAATAAAACGGGTGATATTTCTGATCGCGCGAATTATAGGCCTATTTCTCTGGCAACGGTTATTGCTAAAGTGCTGGACAGTTTGTTTGATAAGCAGCTAGATAAATACTTGAGTTTTCACGATGCGCAGTTCGGTTTTCGGCCAGGGCTATCTACAGAAAGTGCAATAGCTTGCTTAAAACAAACTGCCCACTACTATAAGGACAGACATACTCCGGTGTACGCTTGCTTCCTTGACCTCTCCAAGGCTTTTGACCTTGTAGCGTATAATGTCCTTTGGCGAAAGTTAAGAGAGGCGGGCGTGCCACTGGAAATGTTACGTATATTCCAATATTGGTACGGGAATCAGCTCAATTGTGTTAAGTGGGGTAGTGTTCTCTCTGAAGCGTATAGGTTGGAATGCGGGGTTAGACAGGGGGGGTTGACATCTCCTAAGCTTTTCAACCTGTACATAAATGAGTTGATTGTTGAACTCAGCAGCAAACCTGTTGGTTGTAGTATTGATGGCCTAGTAGTCAATAACTTTAGTTACGCTGACGACATGGTGCTGCTGGGTCTCACAGCTGGCTCAATCAGGGAGTTACTACGTACCTGTGAGGGATACGCTGCTACTCATGGGCTTATGTACAATGTACAAAAAAGTGAATATCTGATCTTTAAGGCCCCCGGAAGGAAGATTGACTACAATCCTTCTCTTTTGTTATGTGGAGTACCACTCAAGAGAGTAACTCAATTTAAATACCTGGGACATTATGTTACCGAGGACCTTAAAGACCAGGTAGATATTGAACGAGAACGCAGGGCATTGGCTGCTAGATGCAATATGTTGGCTCATAGGTTTACTCGCTGTAGTGAGGATGCTAAGGTTACATTGTTTAAAGCATACTGTCAAACCTTCTACACGAGTGGCCTGTGGACCAGCTATACGCAGAAGGCGCTCAGTGCCCTGAGAGTTCAATATAATAATGGCTTCAGGATTCTGTTGGGACTACCAAGATATTGTAGTGCCTCAACTATGTTCGCTCAGGCTAGAACCGATGACTTTTACGCGATCATCCGTAAAAAAAGCGCTTCCATATTATCTAGGATGCGGTCTAGTCCCAATAGTATCCTGAAGACTTTATCGAGTAATTTTGACACGCCTTTGTTAAAACATGCCATTGAAATGATAGTGCGTCCAAATTGTAAATAGGAAGAAATTTTAATTTGTCATTTTATTTTATTTTATTTGTTACTAACATAGTTTTTAAGAAATTATTCAAAGTGTAATACTAACAAGTGGGCCTCGTTGTCTGAATAAACAATATTATTATTATTATTCACTTTATTTATTTTGTTTCCTAGAACTATTTTTTTTTATAACATTAGTATAAAAAAAATCAAAAATATTATAAAAAACCTAATCCTATATAAATATGATTAACTTTTTTACAATATCTTTACAAAATCTAAAAATGTTATAAAAAAACCTAATCCTAGTGTGCCGCCGGCAGCGGGGCAGGGCCCAAGCTACCGGTGGTTAGGGCTGCAGAGAGAGGAATCTCCTGACGATGCGCGCCGTGTCCAAGAGTACCGCCTTCTGTATCTGACCCTTGACCCAGCCATCTAGCGAGAGCCTCTCAAGATGTTGGTCGAGACTCTTCGCTATTAGACCGTTCGCCGAAACAACTATCGGGACAATGATCGTTGAATCAACATCCCACATGGCGGTTACCTCGTGAGCCAAGTCAAGGTACTTGCTGAGCTTGTCCTTCTCGGCCTTCACGAGGTTCTCGTCATGAGGGATGGTGATGTCGACGAGCACTGCCCGGCGCTTCAATCGATCTGTCAGCACGATATCAGGCTTATTGGCTACAATAGTCCTGTCCGTGATGACAGAACGATCCCAATAGAGCGTGGCACGACAATTTTCGAGAACTGGCGCAGGTGCGTACTTATAGTACGGGATTTCGGACTCTACAAGGCCGTATTGAAGAGCAAGTTGCTGGTGGATGATTCTGGCTACTAGGTTATGTCTGTGCAAGTACTCGCCGTTAGCAAGATGAGAACAACCGGAAATAATATGCCTGAGTGACTCTCCGGGACGGCGGCATGCTCGACAGATGTCAACCGTACCGTCCTTCAGGATATATTTCCGGTAGTTATTCGTCTTGATAACTTCGTCCGCAATTGCACAGACAAACCCTTCGGTTTCCCCAAAGAGGTCACCAAAGCGTAGCCAGTTCACCGACGCGAGCAGATCTACATCAGGCCCTGTTAGGGCCCTGTAGAACCGCCCGTGTAGCTCCTTACTCTTCCATACGTCCTTGCGGTCCTCGATGCTTAGCACCTTTGGTCTGCGCCAGTTCTCGTTTGCCAAGGACAACGGGGTGAGGCCCCTGTCTACTGCCACCACATCGCGATGCATCCCACACTCGTTGTCAAGGAAGTATTTCCTAAGACTGCACACCTCGCGGTTGTGGAGGTTCTTGGCGTTTAAAAAGCCACGGCCTCCACATTTACGCGGGATGTACAGTCTCATAACAGACGAGCGTGGGTGTAGCATTCGATGTGTTGTGAGCAAGAGACGGACCCTCCTATCCAGGGCGTCCAGCTCAGTTTGAGTCCACCTTAGTATGCCAAAGGAGTACGTGAGCAGGGGCATCACCCAGGCGTTGAAGGCGCGCACCTTGTTACCACCTGACAAAAGACTGTTCAGTACTTTTGTCAGGCGACAGAAGAAGCGCTCCTTCACAGCCCGCTTTATGTCCCCGTCCACAATACCCAACGACTGTGACATACCAAGGTACTTATAGGTTTCTGCTTCGGAGAGTGATCTGAGAGACATTGTCTCAGAAAGCTGTAAATTCGTTGAATTTACGACTTTCCCCCGCTGTACATGCATGACCGCACACTTATCTACACCAAACTCCATTTTGATGGCGCTACTAAAAATTTCTGTAATTTTCAGTAGCTCCAACAAGTTTTGACGTTTTGGTGCAAATAGTTTAAGGTCATCCATGTACAACAGGTGAGAAATGACCTCACCCCCTCTCCGAAGCCGGCAACCTAGTTCTGAATCCTTCAGCAGAGTACTGAGCGGATTCAAAGCTAGGCAGAACCACAGAGGACTCAAACTGTCACCCTGGAAAATACCTCGCTGAATCCTTATAGAGTCCTGCGGGCCAGAGGTGCCATCCCCACCACCTGGTTGACGAAGAACTGTGATCCACTGCCTCATACATGCGCTCAAGAAGGATCTTAGAGCTGTATCAACTTTATACAGTTCCAAGATCCTCTCCAGCCATGAGTGAGGCACCGAATCATAGGCCCTCTTGTAATCAATCCAGGCAGCCGAGATGGCTCCCCTGTTCCGCCGGACCTGTTGGCAAATTGTCGTGTCGATGAGGAGGAGCTCTTTGGTACCACGGGACCCACCCCTACATCCATTTTGAGAGGGGGCCAAAATGTTATTCGCAACAATGTGCGTATTAATTTTTGCTCTCAAAATGGATGTAAGGAGCTTGTATAGTGTTGGCAAGCACGTGATGGGTCGATAGTTTTTCGCTTCCGTGGTACTACCGGACTTAAAGAGCAAGGAAGTAACACCGGTTGTAAGGAAAGTTGGCAGGGAACCATGCTCAAGGGCTTGTTGGAATTGCGTTGCCAAACGTTCGTGTGAGCATCGAAACCACTTTATCCAAAAGTTGTGCAATCCGTCCGGCCCAGGACTTTTCCAATTCTGGGTCGTGCGGATTGCACAACTTATGTCATTGGGGCTGATGGTTATAGCCTCCATTGGTTCGATGGACTCACACTCACGTTCGACAACACTCATCCACTCGCCCTCGGTGTGTTCGACTGGCACTGACCAGATACTACGCCAGAAATTTTTATTATTATAAATCGTAGATTGAGGATTAGGTAGATATGTCACTAAAACAATAATAATAACGAAAGCGAGATACGTATATGGCAAAACGTGCAGCAGCGGCAGCGAGCAGTACCAAGCATATTTTTTGTCCCTATCTCGCGTATAGGTTTCTATTCTTGACATCAGTGTCGAAATCGGTGTCGTGTCGTTGAACTCGTGATGGCAAGCAAGTTTCTGGTTGCAAAAGATATTTGTTGATGAGAGCTGTGAAACCCTAATTGAATGTTATTTGTGACTTTTATATATTCTCAAAGATATTGTTTAGTGTGCATTTCGTTCACTACGGCTTTTACAGCCAATTACACAATAGTTCACCATCAGAATTATTGTGTAATTGGCTGTAAAAGCCGTAGTGAACGAAATGAACCAAACATAACCTTTCATCGGTAAGTAGATTTTTTTAAACTGATACAGTAAGGAAATCAAAGGATTTCCTTACTGTATCGTGAGATCATTTCGTCGAAATACGATGATCAACCAAATTCGTTTTTTAGGGCTCACCGATCAAAGTGTGAGGCTTATTATTGTGGGGTGGTTAACTATGGTACTACGTATCATTCGTAAATAGTCGGATTATAAGTTGATGGGGATACCAGTATTTTATGAATTTTAGCACTTTAAATAGCGTGTTTTATTTTTTGTAGTTTTCATAACTACAACCATTATATTTCAAAACTACACCATTTATAGTTATATTTATAGGTAAGTTTGATACATAAAGAGTAATTGTTTTGAATTCGTCTGACGCGGAAAAAAGAACTTCCAACTAACGACGATATATGTCATGTATCATGAAATCAAATATTTTTTTCTCTTTCAGATCCGCAAGGCTCAACCAGAAAATTTTCCGAAATGGATAATATCGATCGCAGCGATCACAGCAATAATTTGCTTACCGAATTAGATATCACGCTTATGACAGCTGAGAACTATCAACAATTCGGAACGCCCGTTATCGCACTCACAGTATTCAAAACAGAACATTTGAGAATTTCATTAAAATCCGAATTATTAATGCTCTAGGACTCCTTATATATTTTATAAGTTGACTTGTAAAAAGGAATATCTGCTTTTTTATTATTTTTCTCTAATAAAATCATAAAAAGTATCTTTGCCAAATAGAAAACCAAGAATCTTATTAGATTATTGCCGTCACTTTTGACAGCGCTCACGGTGATATCAGTTTAGGGCATGGTCGGTGTGAGCTCAAGATGGCGCATGTCATGACGTCATCAATGACGTTTCAGTATTATTTGTACGTAGCTGTATTATTTGTAAATATGTCGAACTATCGCTATCTTCTTCGCCATTCGCTGACAGCATATCTACCTAATCCTCAATCTACGTTATAAATAAAATGTAGCGATTGAATATCCATAGTCATATCATATATACCTTTTTTTTAAAAAGACTGCTCTTTCTACGGTATACGTCAAACGTCAATCAAAAATATAAATATGGCGTCACGATTTCCGATTTAGTGCAGGCAGTGTCATAAACTAACATATTTTAATAATACTGGAGAGTGTATATTTTCCTTTTATGATTTACGTACTAGTTTTTTAACTTGATAAACATTTATAAAGTTTAAAATAAATTTTATTATCAAAAATGGCAGACGGAGTGATAATACAGAGACGCAATCGACCGGGTTCGAAAGCAAAGGTAAAAACTTACAGTAGTACCCAACTGATATGGCTCCCGATGTACCTGCGCAGAAGATACATTTTCAAAGCGCGGGAAACGCTATTGGTCGGCAGCTGCCGCCATGTTAGCGCGCGCCGTGCGGAGGGGCGTAACTTGCGAGTGAGACGAAACTAACAGATGCAGTGTATTATGAACCTTATAGTTGTGATCTAAGGTTGATTGTAAGTTTCTTTCGTTAATCTTCAGGGCCATACTTTCTTTTCTGTGCGAACGAAGATTCAAGACGCGCCTTATTAGTTGGGTAATACTGTAAGCATGTATTCATAACAGCTTTACCATCCGTTTGCATTTTTCTACTATTATTATAATAATAATAATAATAATATCCTGGGACATTCCTCACACACGGTCATCTGATCCCAAACTAAGCAGAGCTTGTACTATGGAAACCAGATAACTGATATAATACATATACTACTTTTTGTTTGTAAATACATACTTAATATACATAATTACACCCAGACTCAGGACATACAGACATGTTCATGCACACAAATGCATGTCCTGTGTGGGAATCGAACCCACGACCTGCGGCGCGTAAGGCGAACCTTAACCAACTGCGCCAACTGGGTCGTCTTGTTGTTATCATTTCAACAACTCTTAAAAACCAGTCCATTTTAGGATTTCTGTCATTGGCCAGACGAACCCTTTGAAGAGATGGACAGTACTTTGGCTGTGCAGCAGTTTATCCAACAGACTATTCGAGGTGATCCTTCTAATCTTGAAGCCATTTTGAAAATGCCCGAAGCTCAAGATGAAGGTGTATGGAAATACGAGCATTTACGGTTGGTATTAGTCTAGCCAAATTGTAATTTTGAATTGAAAATAATAATATTGCAGTTGATCCTATTTCAGGCAGTTCTGTATGGAACTAAATGGGTTGGCAGTTAGATTGCAAAGTGAGTGTAAACCAGAAACATGCACACAGATGACGGCAACAGAGCAGTGGATATTCCTGTGTGCTGCACACAAGACCCCAAAAGAGTGCCCTGCTATTGATTACACCAGACACACTCTTGATGGTGCTGCTTGTTTGCTGAACAGCAATAAATACTTTCCTAGCAGGTAAATACATTTTCTATTTGAATTAGTTTTACCAGAATTTGGTGGGTACAATAGGTAAGTATGAATTTGAATCTGATCACAATCTGCTGTATGTAGCAGCAGATAGGATACACCCAGGTGTGTTGATATCATGACTATTCTTCACCTCACAATTTTACCTTTTTTACCATTTCAATAACTGTTTGTTTTAAATTTCCAGAGTAAGTATCAAGGAATCTTCAGTGGGCAAACTTGGTTCTGTATGTCGAAGAGTCTACAGGATATTTTCACATGCATACTTTCATCACCGCACAATATTTGATGCGTTTGAGAAAGAAACACACTTGTGTAAGCGCTTCACCTATTTTGTGACAAAGTATTCTATAATATCAAAAGAAATATTGATATTGCCTAAACTTGATGATGAGGCACCAATCACTCCTATTGTCGGAGAATCTGAAGCTTGAGAGAGGAAGTATTGGGACACAATATTCCTGTTTTGAATATTTATTTATTATATTCATGAATAATATTGAAATCTCATCTATGTTCAGTATTAGTTGGTGATGAGTCCACATTTTGGATATGCAAATACTTTTAATTTTGCATAGCTGTTTTTTGGATATAACTGCATTTATATTGACTAAAGCTCTGAAAATGTGTAAACTGTAACATTATCAGTTGTGTTAATCAATCAGTAACTCCAGGTAGTTTTATTTTAGCACTGTTCTCAAATAGACATCATATTTTTGCCATAGATGAAGTACCCAGTGTTATTGTAGTAATACCTATTTTGTATTTAACCAGTTGCAAGATTATTTCAGTGAAATATAGAATTATCACCCCAGTTTGTATTATCAATTTCCTCTAGAATAAGAAAAAAGTCGAAAACAATAACCTTATTTTTATATTGGCAGACAGTCAACCTGAGTATGGCCACTGCCACATTTTTTTTACCACTACGGTGGCTAGCAAGTATTACAAACTTACTAGTCATAATATGCAATAAAAGAGATGGCCTGTGTGTACACATAAACTGTAATTAGATCTGAACTACGCTCCAAAGAGATTGATGTGCAGATAAATTTTAATGGATCATAGACAATAGTTTTTACAAATCATTTTTAGAAAGATCCCTCTAAATCCATGCCAAATACTATAAGGTTCCAATTGTGTTGAAATGAATAAGTAACAAGATCAAGAAAGAATGTAAGTACTATTTTTGCATAAAAACAATTCAATTTATTTTCTTGTGTTTAAAAGGTTTCTTAGATTTATATGAATGCTGTTTGGAATTACTCTTGACTTGTTCCTTTTGCCAAAACTTTTTTCCATGAACAGTTTGGTACCTGAAATTAAAATGTCTTATTAGATTCACAGCAAAGCCAGAAATCACTATAAAAGCATAATACTTTATAGAGTACCTATACCTATGTAAGATATGTAAATAGCCTAAACTAAATAATGATAATATACCTACTTTAAAAAAGGCAACAAAAACATCAAATGGGTAGTTTTAGTTTAGACCAAAACCATAATTTTGATAAAATAATTAGTAGCATGAAGCGCTCGTAGTGTAGCATGATAAGCCGTTCTTAATCGATCGGAAAGTTAAGCCGTTGGTCCCGGTTATCACTCAACTGTGATAGTCGTTAAAATAATTAAAAGTAAATAATATCAAAACAAACCCAATTTGACTTGTATCGGGAATAGCTTCCATTGATAAGAGTATATGAATTACTGGTATTTGTCGTTTTACAACTAGAGTTTCCAGTCCATCAATCTTTGGCTCCCAATATTCTTCATCTCTGTAATGAATTAAATTACATTGACAAAGTCAAAGTCAAAGTCAAAGCCATTTATTCAATTTAGGCCCCAGAAGGGCACTTATGAAGGTCAAATTTACTGAAGTTACCACCGGTTCGGAACTCGGCCTTCAACTGAGAAGAATCCGGCAAGAAACTCAGCAAGGTTACATTTTTTATATATTTTTTGGACAATCTGACTATGTTTGGCTTTTTTTTTCCAAATAATTAAAAATAAAAAAGATATACCTACATGTAAAGCACTTATTACATCTTTCTATTTTTAGGATCCTAACTAGGAAATAGGAACGTGTAATCGCAGAAAGAACGGTTAGTGTCCTAAGTAGTGAGATAGGAAGGTCCCAACCGCTCTGCTTCCTTAAACAGGAAAGTGTAATCGCGTCGTTCCAATTTAGGACATTTAGGGATGTAACATTGTTCTTCAAAACATCGATGTTTTGAAATAATTATATAAGGCTTCTAAATTCTAAAGGCTTCCTGCTTCCTTGTTAGAACCATCCTAGTTAGGATCCTAAATATAGGAAGGTGTAATAAGCCCTTAAGAGGTCTCTGATAGACTTCGCATATTTACTATGGTGGGTAAATCATGAAGCATGTATTTTTACTTACGTTTTAAAAGATAGCTTTGTAACTTGATATTCAATAGAATGTTGTCTTTTCATTATTTCTGCACATGAGATTGCTTTTGGTATAGCTACTCCAGCTCCACTCCATACAACAGATGTTGAAGCCTTGTCTTGAAGAATACCCGAAGCATGAGATAATAAGTTGACCATTTTGCTACCCCCTTTCACCTAAAATCATATTTTCAATACCAATGACCATGATATAACTTGAAATTATGTCTCAGGCAAGCCATTCTACGACCCCACAAGTATCTCACAAATCCCACAATTACATTGCTACACATGGATTTACCTGCATCCAAAGAAAGTTTTCAGGCAAGTCTTTGATTGGTATCATGCTTCGTTCCATTATCTCTTCGACATTTTTACCTTTGGAATAATTTTCCATTTCTATTTCATTTCTAGTGTTATGACAAATAGGTACCTTTATACTTATCGCTCAAAGAATACCAAAATAAAATACTATAAATATAATACTAGAAATAGAATTTTTCTTGGATCATGGAATAATCAATCAATTTGCATTTACAATCAATCTACTTTGAGAAAAAAAAGAACAATTTTTTTTGTTAATATTTTCATGACCATGGATACAAATTCCTTCAGTCGCATACATTTTATTTATAATATCACATTCACATAGTCCGCATATTAACTTTCACATAGTCCGCGGTGGTAATTGTACTGAAACTTATCACGGACTTTTTGAGACAACTTGTAAAGTCACGATACACATAATTCATTTCATTTCACTTCACTGGTGCACATGGATTGATCTTTATTGGATAAAATACCACCGATAATATGCAATAAAACTCAAAATACACGAACTTATGAAAATGCGACGTCACTCTGCAAGTTCCCGCCAAAAAGTAAAAAAAAAGCAATCTGGTTCCAGTGTTGCCAACAACACAGGGCTTGATGTCGACATTTTTCACAAAATTATTAGTCAAATTTCAGTAGGGCGATTACCTAACTTAATTTCAATGAAATTCAGATTGAAATAACCTCTGAATCGGTAGAAATATTACAAAATCGGAAATGGTTCCATTTCTAATGAACCATTTTATGTAGTTACGTAATCGCCCCACAGAGCTTTGTACAGTAGTACCCAATGAATATGGCTTACCGATGTACCTGCGCACAAGATACATTTTCAAAGCGCGGAAAACGTTATTGGCCGACTGCTGCCGCCATGTTAGCGCGCGCCATGCGGAGGGGCGTAACTTGCGAGTGAGACGGAAATAACAGCTGCAGTGTATTATGAACCTTATAGTAGTGATCTAAGGTTGATTGTAAGTTTTAAGCATTCTTTCCTTAATCTTCGGGGCCATACTTTCTATTCTGTGCGAACGAAGATTCACGACGCGCCATATAACTTGGGTAATACTGTACGGTAGTAGCACAGACATATAATATTAGATTCTCTCTTTCTATTAACTAAGTTGGACTTGGTTAGACTTCGCTTTTGATTGACTGTCGACCATTGCAAACGTGTATATAATAGAGAGAAATATTAGCTTCGTAGCTATAGAACATGTTTATTATTTTGTGAAAAATTATCAAATTACAATATACATTATCCTATGTATTTTGTCGATGTTTATTTTTATGATGATGATGGGTTGCGGTTTGTGAAATTGGCAGACAGTGCTGCCAGCATAGGCTATTTATCGCCATTTAGGCTACTCAGGACGAAAATTGGCGACGAATAAGTCGGAATTGTGACTGGGCGCCATTTAAGCTACTTCAACGACAAGGTAATGATATAAGCCGAATCAAAAATGAGCATAATCGTAAGAAATATAATCTATGTCAATACAAAATGTAAAAGTTCAGTGATATCATGTGATATGAAAGAAAGGACGGCCATCCTATATGGTTGGTTAGTTTCTGGGAATACTATGAATTTGTCTTAGAGTCTGGCAAACGAAAATTGAGCCTGGCTGAAATTGAAACTCTTTACATGGCAACATTCTATTAATGTCACTCTCGTCACCCGGCATAAAAAGTGTCAACTAGTTTACCTAACCAGTTTTGATACTTACACTTTATTCATAATGGCTTTACAGCTAAATCAGTGTTATAGTGTCCACCTTCTCATTCTTTCGATCACCTTAATGTTCTACAATATGCTGAATGAACTTCTAAGGTCGCTAATCACTGAAACATCTATCCATATTATTCTACGAAGGTAAAAAAAACTATTAAAAAAAAACTTTGCTCGATACTCGGTACTGATGTTTAACCTTAAGTGTATAACGATAGTAAAATCAATTGTAACGTTTGTAAGTGCCTTATTAGGGCCTATATTAGATAATCAATTTGGGAATTTGAATATAATATAGTACAAGCTCTGCTTAGTTTGTGATCAGATAACCGTATGTGAGGAATATCACAGGATATTTATTTATTTATTTTAAAGCATTATATATAAAAATTGAACATAACGAGTTTTATTTATTTTAAAGCTTTCTATATAAAATAGAATATAAAGTTTTTATGTAAAATTTTAACTTATTTACATGCAAATATTACTTAGGAAACAACATAACTTAATATTTATAATTTTTTTTTGTCAAGTATCAAAACAATTAATTTCTACTATACTTAGTGATACCACATCTAGTTTTTTTTAATTTGCCGCGCTTTTCCAGGTTCTACTTTCGTATGCCAGACTATAGCTATTATGTAACCTTTCTAAATTTGAGATAAAGGTATCTGCTACACGCAGTGAAAATCGCGCATGGGCGCACGCGAGTGTATATTTCTCCAAATGCCAGGTACATATACTACTAATTTAAAGAATCTAACAAGCCGACACTCAGCGCTGGTACACGCCTAACATAGCGGACGCTATAAGAACACTATTCTTTATTTATTGTATTTTTAAGCTTCATTTGGTAATTTCAGTAGCTATGTCCTTCATAAATGCCCCACTAGGGCTTCAATTGAATAAATGGCTTTGACTTTGACACATATTATTTAAAACTGAGTAGGTTCTATGAGAAATAACAAAATATAATTTTTTGAATGATTGACTGGTTATATTTTTTATGCTATTTCCATGATTTAAAATAATTTCACTATTTATTTTTTGCTAAGTATTTTTAGTTATTCTATGGAAATTGTATCATTTTTTTTAAACATTATAAGTTTTTTGGAAATAAATATTTAACATAAAAAAAACAATTTTCCAGCAATATTTAAAGTTTATATAGTATGAAATAAAAGTACAACAAAAATAATCAATAACAACATTAAGGCGGCCCTCTGTGGCCGGCGCAACTTCGACGCAAGCATAGTCTAAAAGCTTGTTGTTTCATCCAACGTAATGTTTGACTGCGAAAAAAGAGAGACAGCATCATAGCCGTCGATTATCAGTCGATAAATTCCGGTGATCACTCGCGCCCGCTTCGCTAGGTCGTCATTCATGATTTCGCATTCATAAAACTTGTTCCAGGAGTATACTTCTTGTGAAAAAATCTTACAAGTTTGTGAAAAAAAAGTTAGTTATTTAGAATCTCCAATACATTTGCAAGCCTGGTATCTTAACGGTTTCTTTACTTTTACAATTTATAGGTACATTAGATATGGCCAAAGTACAGGCAAAAACGCTGTTTTCGGAGGCTTTGACTGAATTTGTTTCACACTTTTTTTAAATTACGCCTGGATACACGGCTAGATATAGTGCACAAGATACTAATTTGTTCAAAACATCTAACGAAAAATGTTTAACAACGCCATAATAAGTACAGAGGTTTTGTATGAAAAGTATGACGAATTGAGTCCTCTTAACAAATTTAATTCATAGCGATATTTTGGCATTTGGGCTACTTTAGGCTACCTGCTCTGAAATTCGGCAAGTTTAGGCTACTTAAACTGTAAAAAATGGCGACATCAGGCCCTGTGATGTTGGCAGCACTTTTGGCTGGCAGAAGGCTGGCAGCCTAATCCTTAATCTAAGGCTGGCAGGCATACTGGCAGCAGTGTTGCCAACTTAGCTACTTTATAGCTAGATCTAGCTATTTTTTGGTGTTAGGCAGCTATAATGTTCTGAAACTTGTAGCTAAATTTATTTAGCTACATTTTCTAGCTACTTTTCACTACTTTCGAAAGTTCGTAATAGGGCACTAGGTCTTGAAAGAAAATAACTAAACCGTATATTACTCTAATAGTAGTCTTTGCTACCTGTGTGTTGCAACTTCTGCCTTATGTTGTTTTATCAATTTAAAACTAATGCTCGCTGTTTTAATACATATTATTGTGAAAATGGGACTAAACCTGTGAAAAAAAACGTACGTAATTGACTGATTTTTAATAATCTCGTGTTTGATTGAATAAAACATGATTTTTTATTGTTATCTACCTACAAAATAACATTTAGCTACTTCTAGCACTTTTTTTGGGTAACAAAATCTGGCAATCTAGCTACTTTTTGCTGAGCTACTGGCTAAAGCTAGCAGTTGGCAACACTGACTGGCAGGCCAGGCAAGTGTTGCCAACGTAGGCGATTTATCGCCATTTAGGCTACTCAGGACGAGAATCGGCGAGGTATAAATCTGAATGGCGACTGGTCGCCTTTTAGGCTACTTCAACGACAAGGTATTTAATATAAGCCGAATCACAAGCAAGCATCATCGTAAGAATAAATAATCTATGCACAAACAAAATGTAAAGTTCAGTGATATTAACTAACAAAAAACGGCCATCCTATATGTTTGTGGTATGTGAGTTTCGGGGAATACCATGAATTTGTCTTATGCCACGTACTATACGGACTTGAAGAATCTAAAAAGCCCACAAACGAATCGGGTACACGCCTAATGTAGCGGACGCCCTATCTATGAACACTATTCTTTATTGTACTTGTTATATTGTATTGTATTGTTATAGCTCCATTTGGTTCAAGTCAAACTACCGAAGTTATTCAGCAGTTTGACCTTCATAAGTTCCCTAGGGCCTCAATTGAGTCAATGGCTTTGATTTAACACATACATTTTTAAATCTTAAAGTAAATATATAAAAATGTACTATGAATAAAATTATAATGTTGTCATCACATTATAATTTTATAGTGGCTTTTGGCCCCGAATGTTTTGGGCTACTTTAGGCTACCAGCAGCGGCAATGAAATTCGGCTACTTTAGGCTACTTAAGCTATCAAAAATGGCGACATCAGGCCCTGCGCTGTTGGCAACACTGCTAGGCAGATCGACGTTTGACTCGTTTGTATCTGACGTGCTGCAGCTGTCTGATAAGCGATTGAGTTTGCAGTGTCGGAGTGTTTTGAAATAAACTGGTTGCTTTCTATAAACGTGAAATAGTGCATTTTCAATGATTAAACATAGAAGACAGTGCTGTACCTGAAGTGATAATTTGTTGATTGTGAGTTATTTACGTTGCAAAGAGAACCATCATGGATTTCAAAACAGCCGTGTTCAACGCTGCACGAGATGGGAACCTTACGCGACTGAAAGTAAGTTACTTCACAAAATCTTTAGTCGTAAGTTCTTACCGTTTTTCTGCAAAAAAAGTTACGATCAGAAATAGCTTCCAATGGATCAGTGAGTCAATTTCTCATCTTGAGGTTGTCCCGGTTGTCCGTTGGTAACTAGAATCTACAGTTACGTTTCACGTTTTTAATTTACGATACATGATTACAATTTGATTCGATGTTCAAACAATTGATATCATTTCTTACGATGTTTTGAAATAAAATGTTGGTTTGAAATAACACCAGTTTTGTGGTTTTACATAGGTAGCTTGCACGCATCTTACGTTCGTTCTAATCTATGTGAAACTATGTGTTGACATTTGATTAGAATTGTTAAAAAATATTATCATTATTCGTCAGCAATTACCCTTTGTATTCCCAATTTTTTACATTGTTAATTCGTTGGTCTAAACATGTACCTACTTAATTATAATTCTAATAATTAACCTATTAACATACTTAGTGACTAGATCATGTTCGATAAAATTAAATGAAACATGTTATATTTTTGTCTAATATATCCTGGAACATCCACTTATGCTCTTGATTGTTATGTGATAAAGATAATTGTATCTCCTTTGTTATTGTTAATAACTACTTTATATTTCATTATATATTTAGGATATTTGTTTAAAGTAGAAGCTAATATTTCTGTAAAATTGGTAATAATATTTTTTTCAACACACTTGCTCGTAAAGTGTCATTCATTGCACTGTTTTTGGTATCTTAATGCAGCTTATTATGCACAAGTGCCTTTTACTTTACATTACCACAGTTTTATGATAGGTATAATGCCGATTATGTTAAGTTTGCATTGATATGTGTGTAGATGAAGCATTCTTTAAACGGGTAAAACAGTTTGACAGCAAACCACTGTAAAATAAAACTTGCGCGCCCTATTTGTTGACGTTCTCATTGACTATTATCAAAAATCAACTTAAAAATACAAATCTGTATTTTCCTCACAAGTGTGTTGAAAAACGTTGTATAACACACATGTGCATTGATCATTACACTGTCGGCTTCCTTAGCTTAATATCACTTCGTCTGTAATTACCAACTTTGCATACATGTATCATTGCATGACCTAAGCCCTTTACTGCGTTACTTAAGTCCAGGTATGTCAAATACCCTGTAAAATAGTATACAGGTACCTACTTGACTCAAGTCCATTATTGCATGATATTTAGTATTTAAACAAACAAATGAAAAACTCTTCAGCTTTATAGATAGAAAAGAAATACGAAATAATTTATGCAAATTTCCCATTTAGAATTTAAGACTAGGCTGTATGGCAGGCTTCCAGTAAAAAACAAATGAAAATAGAATACATAAAGGAGTTATTGGTTGTTTGCCTTCACATACATGTAGTTCAATGATTTCCTGCACTATTTTTTATGGCAAGTTGCCATGTTTTAGAAATTTCCTATTTCTGCATTAATGGCAGAATGTTAATATCAATATTAATCAAATGTATAATAGATATGAAAAATTTAAATTAATTTCCAATATAAGCACTAACCAAATAACGGCCTAGAGGTAACTTTTTAGCTAAAAAAAAATAACTCGTTGATTTTGGTGTAAAAGTCATTGAGTGAAACTCTAGGTAATAAATTTCTCAAAAACTGTGTATAAATATTATTGCCTTTATGTGAGTTAGACAGACAATCTGGTAAGAAATCCAATCTCTCATTCATATAGGTATACTATATACATATTTTTATATTTATAATGTCAATATGGCCCGCCTGATGGTAAGCGGTTAAATTAAATTTTGACTAAGGAAAATATTATGAAGAAACCATAGCATAATATTATATGAACATTCTGGCTACGATGCTTGTGATAAAAACAGTTACAATTATTGGCTGTTGATCACTGGTGCTGTGGACCAGGTATTCACCTCTCGGAGTTTGTTATTGAAAATTCTAATAGTAAATAACAGTACAAATTGCTTACAATTACAAATATACCTAGATTGAATGATAGATGGAATTATAAAACCAATGTGTTGTGGTAGTAGCATATGAGAGACACCAGGCTTATTGGGCTTACCAACTTTAGCATCATCATTACTAATGAAGATAAAATTATGTCAAACACAAACTCATTCAAAAAGTAAAAGATACTGAGCCTACTCTATAAACAACACTGAGTGACACTGATATGGTGAATAGGAAATAAATAATCTAATAACATTGACGTTGAAGACCCTACATGTACACCATCTTTTGCAACCACAACCACTCTGATAAGAGTGCCCAACTGAGAAGAGAATCTAATATACACCATTAATCATGGTGAAATGGTGAAAGATGCTTTATTGCTTGGGTGTAATTTCATAGACTGAATGACAGGGAAGTAGTTTCACTGCCCTTACATAACTCATGGTTAAGACTTTCCAATAGTTAACATAACAAGGTACCTTCAATCAATGAAACTGAGGACTTGGATTGAAGTTATACAGGATGTTTTTTTGGACAGCGACAAGTGACCCGTATAAATTGAACCTACCTTCATCAAACTGTAGATTTTTGACTGCATGTTTCAGCTGCTACCCTTCAAGGCTTTTGTTTTCTTACTGCCTTTGGGCAAATACAATAATCACTTATAATAAGTACTTAGTTTCATTGAAGTTGTATGAAGAAATTTTGACTGCATGTGTCATCTAATGATCAGGATGAGAAATATTTATTACTAGTTTCTACTCCACTATTTTACCAAATTCCAGAGGGATTTGTATTGATCAGAAAAACTTATCGTTTATCTCCTATTATACAAGGTGGATGTATCAACATGAGGCGGGAAATTTGATTTTTTTCGATGATGCTTTTTCCGCCAACGCATCAGCTTGATTATCCATATAGGTAGTGAGATTATTTACCGGTGGAAATATCTGTCTCTCATACCGCTCGATAGTGTCGTGCTGTATAAATAAACACGAAAACATAATATTTATGCACACTGATTATTCCACGCACCGCCAGATGGACAATATTCCGGGAAAGTAGGTGTAGGAGCGTTGACCCCATTCGAGTTGTATTTACCAACATCAGGCCAGTGGGCGTACAAACGTACAGATAATTTGTGATTGAGCTAAGAAAAAGAAATTATAGTCTGTGTTTCAAAAGCGAGGTTCCCTGTTTTCTATTCTCGGATGGTGTGGCCTGGGGATCGATTCTCGCGTGTTCGACATTCATGTCGCATTCGACATTTGTCGATACCTGTGAATTTCATTACATGTTTCTCTGCCATTTTTCTTAAAATTACGTCGGCATCTATATCGAAAACGCGAGAATTGGGTCCTTGTAGCGTTGTTGCTTTGGAGGTGGCTCCATCAAATAGACGTGTTAACATAAATCTGGCCGTACCGTTGTAAATAAACGGCACTTCAGTGGCTTCAGTCGCTTCATTGGTTTATTTTTTTTTGCACACTTCAGTCTAAAACTGGAGAGACTCGCCTCGATTCACGTAGTTTGATGACACTTTATTGATCGGTAGAATATTTCAGATACTAGTACCTACTATTATCTGTCTGCTTGAGTTTGATGAATTGCATCTTTAAAGTGAAGATACCTGCCAAACAGTCAGTTGCAGAAACGTTCTTTAAATTTTAAAGTCGGCATTAAACACTAATCTTCCATTAAACTGTTGCACAAACAGTCATTTGATTAATAACTAATGCCTCCTTTAAATTTAACTAATGAAGTGTCAAACGATCCTTTAAAACCTCATTTACGTAGTTTTTTGTTGCACAAAGTGACATTAGTAACTAAAGTTCCATTAAAATGACAGTTCTTTAGATTAAATTTAATAGGTCAAGAAGCACCCATTAAACATATTTCAGCTCAAAAATAGTGGTTAAAAATGTTAAATAAGTGTTTAATATGTGTCTAAAAAATCTTTCATCATTTTCGGACATCACTGGGTTGCAGAAAGATCACCCTTATAGCTTCTTTACGAAATGTAGACATTGACGCTAATGAGTTCATTAGTTTAAAGTTGTTGCACAAAACTATTTCATGCCTAATTAAAGGTTCATTAGCTTAAACGTCAAAAGGAAATGTGACAGAATAGATGTCAGAATCATTGATTATTTATTGTTAGATTGATCAATATCCATCAAGTGGTTTTTTTTATTTATATAAATTTATTAAATTCTATTTTATCTGATTGATTTACTTATTTGCAATTTATATGAGCATTACAAAGGGGTAGAACCTTTCACGTGCATATTAAAACTAATTTCTGCACACTAATTAACAAAACGTAATTTAAAACAATACAATATTGTCACACAAACGACACAAACGTATTCAATGACAACTCAACTGACATTGTGCGCGGGAAAAGAATTTAGCCACCAACAATTGGGGGTCCATTTTTTTCACCGCGTTTAATGCTTAGATACATTTAAATAATCTATACATTTACATAATCAATGGTCAGAAATATCAATGTAGAAAAATCATTCATTCCATTCGTTCAATGTTGCCATTTTATTACGATTTGTAACTGAGAACATACTTTTTGACGTATTTAGCTAATGAACCTTTAATTATGCCTAAAGTGGTTTTATGCAACATCTTTAAACTGACGGATTCATTAGCGTTAATGTCTCATTACGTAATGAAGCTTTAATGGTGATCTTTGTGCAACTGACTGAAAAGCAGATACAATTTTGACTCTATAAATAAGGTAACTAAATACCTAAACTTATTAGGAATTATTATGGATCAGATAGAATACCTATAACTTAACATTACGAATTATTACGGACCATATAGAACATAACTTAACATTAGGAATTATTATGGACTAGATAAAATAATTCCTAATGTTAAGTTAACATTAGGAATGATTATGGACTTGATAGAATATAACTTTTCAAACTATTCCTTCGCAAGTGCAACTGCTAGTTTCTAATTAATCTTGTTTACGATTGTAAAATTAGATCTATCGAAGCAAGTCTACACGGAATTAGTTTCAGACTATATGGCGCAATAAGACGCAGCACACATTGCTCTCTTTAACATTTGAAATAAGTATAAGAACGTATTTAGAGCGTTGCTTACTCATCCCAGATGCGTGAAATGCAAGTTGCAACCGTTTTTAGTTAACTCACCAAGCGATGCTTTAAAATTATACCAAATAAACTTTGCTTGCTGCGAATTATATATATCTATAATTTAATATATATGAATTATATAGAGCTATAGCGCCGCAGGTCGTGGGTTCGATTCCCACACAGGACATACATTTGTGTGCATGAACATGTCTGTATGTCCTGAGTCTGGGTGTAATTATGTATATTAAGTATGTATTTACAAACAAAAAGTAGTATATGTATTATATCAGTTATCTGGTTTCCATAGTACAAGCTTTGCTTAGTTTGGGATCAGATGACCGTGTGTGAGGAATGTCCCAGGATATTATTATTATTATTAATTGGTACAAATTAATCGCTGAAGCGTAGATTATAATAAAGAGAAAGCTTTCTTATTCCTATATCTTGTAATAATATACTGTACTTACAAAAATACAGGTTTAATCATGCTGGTTGTATATTTTAAATATACTTGTGTTCATAATGATTTCAAAGTTGTTTGCTGGTGAAGTATTTTTCAACAAAACTTAACTCTTAAGTAACTTATGTCTGCACTCTTCTGTCTGTTTCTTATTTGAATGTTGTATGAAGCAAGACTAACGAGCTTATTGGCTTAATTGACCTACTTAATTCTTTTATTTGTACTGTTTTGTCATGCGTGGTCATTCGTCTTACAAATAAAGTTACTTTTATCTTTTCTATTGTATAACTTTTATTTACTCGGCAACTTAATAATACGTTATTCTGAAATGATATCTGAGCTTCTAAGGTATTTCGGTTTGGTTTTAGAACAAAGCATTTTCATGATCATCAGATGGCGCCACGTTCGCTACCCACGCTACAGCCTCAAAATTAGACCGCAGGCGCAGACCATTCCTCTATTTCGTTTTGTCGCCGGTCATTGCCGGCTCTTTGTCCAACAGTGACTCAGTCGGTCATTTAGTCTTGCTCCTCTTTATGATCCAAGTACGGAAGATGCAACCAGGAAGGATACCATTTTCCTGTACCTTGTTATGTTTTTCCTACTAAACGGCCTTTGTAATGTCCTAAAAAGTTTTTTCGCCGCATATCATTGTTGGACAAACGCCAAAGAGGTTCAAGTGAGCGACAATGAGGATGTAGATTGTAACGTTTTCATTTTATAATCCAGTTTATTAGGTTAAACATTGTTTGGGTTGTTTATAAATATCGTCATGTAATCGTGCTTTGATATGAATGCTTGACACGAATTTGTCGTAATTCTTTATGCGCAAGCGCACGGAGCGTGATTTGTTGGTTTTATATAAGTTATAATTAAATTGCTTTTTTTCTTAAATTACTTTAATGTTACAGAGTTGTTGTGTTACGCAGTAAATAACTATCCCGAGACATAAAGCGGATGAATATGGTGTTGAGATTTTCTTTACCGATATAAGAGCTCAGTGGTAATGACGTCAAATGCCGTCGACTAAGCACACCGAAGGTCGTCAGTTCGAAACCTACTGATTGAGCTTTCGGTGACGGTAAACATAGTGAGGAAATCATAGCGCGGTGTTAGGGTACTTTGTAGCCTCCGTCTAGCTGGCTCCGATCCTCGAGTTCAAAATGTGTCGCCAAGTGTTCCGACACATGCGACTTAGTAAAGGTCGGCGCATTGGCATTCCTAATATCCGGGCATTGCCAATAGACGATAGCCACATCTAGACACGCGATAGCGTTTCAAGTCAAGTGAAAAGAGAACTGGCGAGCAGCACCGCGTGTAATATTACACGAACCATTTTGAGCCACTTTTGAACCCTTCATAACTCAAAAACTATTTAACATAAACACACAATTTTTTTTCATATATTGAGACCCCCTAGATAAAGTAGTAAATAGATCATAACTTATTTGCATAAGGCATATTTTTAAATAGCAAACATTGTTGTAGCAGAAAACAAAACAAGAAATTGTGTTTTAAATTTACTTAAGAATGTTATATGTTCTTGTAAATCAATTTCAGGGTTGTCAACAAAACTTGGCACCCATTTAGATCTCAAGTCTTTTGTCAGTAAAGCCGACAACTACACCATAATTATCATAATATTGAACTTGGCTCCCATTTTCACATTTATGTTTTTTGGTGGGAGACCCTTTTGTTGGACCACCTGTCTGCTAACCAGCCTTCTTATATAAAAAAAACAAAAACGTATCCATCCTATTCCTAAATAATTGCATTCATACTTATATCAATGTATGTAACGATACTTACTTAGTACCAAACACATTCCGAATATGGTTTTAAATTAAAGGGTTATCATCATTAATCGTAATATGTAGTTAGGTACTTACCGATTTACTCATCAGTAAATTATGATTGACTGTACAACGGAGTTACGAAGAGTCAAAGCATTGTCATGAAATAGCTATAACAACTCCGTTACAAAATGCGCCGTACCGTTAGTTACTCTATGTGCAAACAGTTATTGCACCTCCATGTTGCAATTTTGGCTCTTATGTGCGTTTTTATGTTTTGCAATGTCGGGCACTGTTGGTTTTATTCGCGGTAGAAACAAGATATTTTTAATGTCTGTTTGCAGAGAGCTTGTAAAATGATATTTAATATGATTAAAAAGCAATCAATGGCCCTGATTCTGTTGTTCACAACTAAATTAATTAAAATCTCACTATGTGTCTTTCTAAAAAAAGAACATAAGAAAAGGATGTAAGAAATTCTGTCAAATTAGTCCAATGCTTGTTTTCAAATGTCTATAAATTTAGTCGCCATTTATCGCGGTTACGCCTAAATACACGCAAAATAAGACGGCAAAGATTAATTTGACAACTTAAAATATGTTCTAACCTTTTTCAATAATGTTTGTAAGAAAGAGATAAGTTGTGACTAAAATTTGTTTAGTGCGATTTACAACAGAATCGGCACCAATGTTTCGCGAACTATAATTTGTAAGGGATGTCACATATTTTTGTTGTTCAGCTATTTAGTGTGGTGGGGATATTTAGGTATTAAGAATGTAAAAATAAAGGTGTTTTCTCAATTATGTCACTATTTGAGTCTTATCTTGGTGTGAAATCGGTTCATTTGCAAATATAAAGAGTAAAGGGCCGTCACCTGCAACCGTTTTATTAATTGCTCCGTTACCTGATGCTAATTTGTTCACACTCCGTATTTGATTGCCGGTGAAAACTAAATGCCTATTCATGAACTTTCTCCTTGTTTCTTTTCTTGTCACTGTTAAGGTTTTCCATCGGACTGTCTTCTCTGTCTGTATCATCTGTAGGATGTAGGGTTTCTTTCTAGTCAAATGCAGCAAGACTTGTGATATAAAAAAAATCTAATTAAAATACTGTAAAAAATAATTTACAAAGATCTATATAAAAATGTAGAGTATAAATAAAGCAACCTCAATTTCATAAACTTGTTTAAATATTCGAGAACTTTGAACAAGTTTATTTTAAAGATAGGCTTGTGTGTGAGTTAGGCATTACTGCTTTGGACATTTGGGCACAGGTCCTCGTTGGTCTGTAATGCTGATGATTTGGATCGTAATATATGGAAACGTGACTCTAATTCAGCTGCCACCAGGACACCAGTACATACAAGAGCTCGCAAATTTCAATAATTCTAGTAATTAACATACTAGTAGATACTTTCCTACAATTTAATTGCGCGTAAAGATTTATCTAGCATACGTTTATGAACAGTGCAGATTATTTCTCTGTGTTCTTGGAAGTACTTGACATACCTTCGTGCGCGCACGTTCATATGAATGCATCGCAACTATTCCATTGAATATCTACGCAGTTTTTAGCATAAGGCTTGATATACCAATTTTCACGGCTTAAGGCCGGGTCTAAGCTCAAATCTCAAAAATGGGTTTTTTTGAGAGTCGAGTATGACGTAACGCAATGAAATACCTAACACAAAAAAATACTGTGGATAGAAGAGGGTTTTGAGAAAAATGTTAACCGAATAGAATATTAAAAAGTGCTTTGATATTCCCAATAAAAAAATCCTAAGTTACGTCTAAAAAAATCTTTCGCGTCCAAATTCTCCGTATTTTCAGCGATGACAACAATTTTATTTTTAAGAATATATAAGATACAGGATTATATTAGAATGTTAACCGGACACTTATTCAATTTAATGCGTATATTCTGTATAATCTAAAGAAAACCCGTAAATAACAGTCCATTTCATAGAGTCGACACATTTATGATTTACCATTTTCAACCCTATTTCAGTGAAGAACGAGTCCTGTCAAAATCGTAGTCAGTCCGCGCCTTAACTACCTTTGCATCCAAAAATCTCAGCGTCTACTCTTTATGATACAAAATGTACATAAATTCAAGTGATCGCTTCACGATAACTCCCACGCATTAATGTAATTTGAATGCTCATTTATCGTGCAGCAACCCTTCTGAATATTCTCAATGTCATCTGTCTGAAGTTAAAAGCAACTTCACGTAGATTCCGCTAAATAAGATTTTTTTTTACGTCTATAGGTTGACTAACAGGCAGACGGTCCACCTGATGGTAAGTGGTCACCGCCGCCTACGGACATTTGCAATACCAGGGGGATTGTCGATGTGTTGCCGACCTTGAAGAGCTCTTTTTATACCCCTTTTGAAGAACTCCATATCGTAGCGCTGAGGGAAAACCTGAATGGGGAGCTCATTCCACATCCCAATGGTCCGCAGTAGGAACGTCCGACTGAACCGTTGTGTGGACGATCGAGGCGGCTCGAGGATATGAGGATGAATCGCCGGCGAGCGGTGCGGTGGTAAAAAGGTGATGATGGCACCAGGTCAAAAAGTTCTTGAGAACACTCCCCATTATATAGACGGTAGAACACACAGAGAGAGCCAATATCTCTCCGAAGGCTGAGAGGTTCCAAACCGCCAGTGAGTTCGGGATCGCCAACTATACGAGTGGCCCTCCTTTGCACCGAAGCAAGTGGATCGAGCTGGTAAGCGGGTGCGCCTGCCCAGAGGTGTGAGCAGTACTCCACGCGGCCTAACCTGCGCTTTATATAGCTGCAGCCGCTGGAGTGGTGTAAAGTACCACTTAGACCTATTAAGCACACCCAGCTTTTTTGAAGCATTTTCATTGCCAAACAGTAGAGCTGATTTTTAAGCGTCTATACATATGCTTGTTTGCTACCTTAGTAGCATAAAATAAAGAGGAACAAAGTGAAGCAAACATTTGAATACCACAGGAAATAAATACATTGTCTCCTGTTTATGGAAGGCAAAAACATGCGAATAATTACCCACTAAGTACTTACTTACCTAATGATTTTAAGTTATTTATGAATCCGTGAAGTACTAACAGCGGTAGCTTATGTATATGCTGATTTATATAATTGGAATACTAATTCACTGGAACACATTTCCTGTCGTAGTGCAAGTTGCCAGAAATAATTTTAATGGTTATTATAATATCGAGTACTTACTTTATTGAAGGATTAATTTTATCTGTCACCTCTATAAGTATGTATTCTAAGCGCTTAAAAGATAAAATAGTGCATTTTATCTTTTGTTTCATAAATGCTTTAATTGGATACGTTTTGTACTTGTTGCGATACTTTGCAAGCACAAAGAAGATTTTGGACACAACATTTGTAGCGTGAATTCACCAACTTTCATTGTATAAACGATGCTCACGTTAAAAAAGAAAATAATTACGATGCAAATATGCCTCAAATCATCTCTTGAAAAAACATCGCCAGGATACTGTCTCAGAACTCTTAATCTGTAGCTATGCTCTGTAATCTATAGAATTTATAATTTACACTTGTAATACATAATCATACTTCCGGGTCAGTAGGCTAAAAATACCATCGACCAATTATAATAAAGATGTACACCTCATAAAACACCAATTAAATAAAACACTATCGGCCTTACTCATAAACGCTATTTAACTAAATCTACTGAAGAAATGGTCAAATAAATAACGTCACCTTGCTGTCATTGTCAAACAATTTGACGTTATTTAGGTGACCACTTAATCAGCTTATTAGTTAAATAATGTTTTATGATTAAGGGGGTTAATTAGGTTGTCATTTAAATAACGTCACATTGTTTGACAGCGACATGACGTTATTTACGTGACCATTGGAGTAAGGACGCTAGTTGTTTTCAATGATACACCCGTATGAATCAATAACGTTCGTCATTAATGATTTATTGTGTTATATGTTAACTATGAGTACTTTCCATTGCGTGTTATCTCCACACAGCATTCACTGATAACTACAGTAAACATTGATAACCTTATATAAGCAGCGCGAGTGTTTCTACAGCTTTTATATGGTAGTAGGTATTTTGTTTTACCAGTGACTACAAAGTCAAAAGTCAAAGTCAAAGCCATTTATTCAATTTAGGCCCCAGAAGGGCACTTATGACGGTCACATTTACTGAAGTTACCACCGGTTCGGAACTCGGCCTTCAACTGAGAAGAATCCGGCAAGAAACTCAGCAAGCTTAAATTTTTTAGATATTTTTTGGACAATCTGACTATGTTTGGCTTTTTTTTTCCAAATAATTAACAATATATCAAACATAATACATCCAATAAGTTTAGTTACTTAAGAGGACTCAATTCGTCATACTTTTCATACAAAACCCCTGTACTTATTATGGCGTTGTTAAACATTTTTCGTTAGATATTTTGAACAAATTAGTATCTTGTGTACTATATCTAGCCTTGTATCTTGGCGTAATTTAAAAAAAGTGTGAAACAAATTCAGTCAAAGCCTCCGAAAAACAGCGTTTTTGCCTGAACTTTGGCCATATCTAATGTACATATAAATTGTAAAAGTAAAGAAAACATTAAGATACCAGGCTTGCAAATGTATTGGAGATTCTAAATAACTAACTTTTTTTTCACAAACTTGTAAGATTTTTTCTCAAGAAGTATACTCCTGGAACAAGTTTTATGAATGCGAAATCATGAATGACGACCTAGCGAAGCGGCCGCGAGTGATCAGCGGAATTTACCGACTGATAACCGACGGCTCTGATGCTATCTCTCTTTATTCGCAGTCAAACATTACGTTGGATGAAACAACAAGCTTTTAGACTATGCTCGCGTTGAAATTGCGCCAGCCACAGAGGGCCGCCTTAATGGGAAAGGAGCCGTCTCCAAACTGTTTGTTGTGTGATCGGTTGGATGACGTTTACCATATACATATTGATGGTGTGTTTGAGGCGAGGCTTTAAGAGTTGGTGTTGGTTCTAAATTGATTCAAACTGGACAAATTGATTCAGAATACTATACAAAACCCCCGGTTGATAGCTAGCTCGCCGATTTGTCACCGTAAGGGTGCTCAGGCCAGATTTTGGGCCGGCATAAAAAATCTATTCAAAATTGTTGATCTTAATCGTATAGTTCTAGATCTAATCCTAATACTATCAAAATTATATCTTGTTCAATAAAGAAAAATAAAGAAGTTTTCAAATTTACTTTACCACTGATTCGTATTCTGTTTTCCGTTACGTAATATCACGTAATATAAGCCTTATTGTAATACTAGCTGTCTCGAGCGGTTTCAGCCGCGTTCCCGTGATAAAAAGTAGCCTATGTCAGCCGGGGATAGTGTAGCTTCCAAACAGTGAAAGAATTTTTCAAATCGGTTTTGTAGTTTCGGAGCCTATTAAATGCAAACAAAAAATCAAATCTTTCCTCTTTATAATATTAGTATAGACAACTATTTAGTTGAACATCATAAAACCAGTGTTACCGCAAGTGCAGGGCTGCGTTTAAGTCAATTATCCAGCATAAAATTTAAACTGACTAAACGTCAAACACCCCGTTCAAGCACACCGCGAGGCGAAAAATTCAACTGACTAAAATTTAAACTGCCCCGTTCAAGGGCGTCGGTTGGTATAAGTTTTCGCCGGCTAGGATGAATTTTAGCGACCTTTTTACCTCGCTAAATTTTATCCTGCTGTCAGATTGACAGCTGTTAGTTGTTTTGCATCAGAAAAATGATTTCTTATGTTCTCCATTTTTACTATGTAATAATATCGAGATCACAAGCGAAATCTTAACTTTACGGAGATTAAAATAAAATTTTGAGTCGAATTGATAGTTATTTACACGCTGTCAATTGAATTTGACAGACTCTAACTATGACTCCGTTCAGCGAACCCTCGCTAGTATAATTTTTATTCGGCGAAAATTTTACGGCTTACTTAAACGTACCCCAGTTCAAGCGACATTTTACACAATTATAATACAAAGAAAATTGGTAAATCAAAGATAAAGTTTGCTATTTTGAACCAAATGAGTAATCACAAGGCTGTTCAAGTCACGAACAGATCTAGATTTCTACTTGTCTATTAATTATATCTACGAAGCTTTGACGTTAATTGTGATCGTACATCAGGTTTGACCAAACGACTCGTGAGATAAATGTAAAATTCATGTGAAGTAGAAACCACTGCCACTTAGCTAACCACAAACTTAAGTACCTTAACATTAACAGTCCTTTGTTGGATGGATTGAACTTTACAATTTGACCTGCATCTTGATGTGAAATAAAAAGCCTGCAGGATACTGTAAAACAACTTGGAATTCAACTGTATCTTCAATCTATCGATCGACGCGATATCCCAATGTTTGCTCGAGATTTTGTGTCATAAAACGAGCGCCCGGTCGAATTGTTTGCGAATTCCAACTTATTTCGATATCTATATAAACTTATTTGCGCTTCATATCCAGACTATTCCAGCCGAATGCTGTTTGTACGCTTTGCTACAGTAAAGTCTTATCTTAACAACTGATCCAACATCAGTACCCAAATTATGTACCATCTTTTAAAAAGGTGCACTCGATTATAATCTTTAATTCAAAGAAAATTTGACATGTAATTGCGTATATCATTTTGAAGGGGTAATAAAGCCAGCTGTACACGACCTTTAAATGTTACTTGTTCAGTTGAATGAATCCATTACCCTGTGTTTGAGTCTGTTATGCTCACGGAGTACATAAAGAGGTTATGCTCGAGTGAGTCTTGAGATGTGTGCTTAAATTTGATCTAAATAGATTTATACACGAACAAATTAAACAGCCTTTTCGAGTTATTTTTATTTTGATATTGGAACGTACTGAATGAATGAAAATTCTAAATCCATTAATTAGTCCATTAAGTCCTTACTTCCATCTTCAATAAGCAATTAAAGCTGGGTTTAAACTTGCTCCTTTATATGAGGTATGGTCAGGTTATTTCTGCTGCACCATTATAATATCATTTAACTAAGAAAACATAATTTAGACCAGAGTTTAGCGCCACGCCTATTGGTTTAATTTAAATGAGTCTGCAGTAGAACAAAAGAGTAATAAAATTAATGCTCCCATATTGCCGGAAGCGTTTTGTTTTCTGGGCGATAATGGTTCACATCAAGAAAATACCATAGTTATTTGAACTTGGCTCTAGGTGACCTTGTTAAAGATCATTGATTTTAAGGTCGACTTGTAAATCTTACCCGTAGGTACCTACAGATTTGTAGTGTTTTTGGCTTACAAAGGGTTTTCATAAGTATGTAAAACTTCTCTAGTTTTTTATCACAACAGCGCTCGCGTTTTAGGATACAAAGGGACAAAGGGTGTCAAAGTTGGCAAATATCAGGTAACAAATACTAGAACGAGTAGGTTGACGACTGTTAGGGAAAACAAATTGCACAAAAATACTAACTAATATTTACAGTAAGCATGCACAAAGAATAAATTAATGATGCGAGAACAAAGTCGGACAAAGCTAGCGAGGTACATAAAATCAATTATTAAAACATAAGCAACAACGTACCCGTTTCAAAAACGTGCAAATTGTATTCTTTGTGGGACTCCAAAATTCTTTCATAGTTTTCTTTTGTGAGTCATTCGCTGAATTGCGTTCTGGAATATTTATATACGCACGTGCGGAAATGGTAGTATTATTACTTTGGACCAAATAAGCGCCAGCCAGGTAAAGACCTAAAAGGCGGCACGTATAATGCTAGCTGCTAAGCTACAATCAGACCTAGAATTGCTAGATTTTATCAATTCACGGTTATTTATGACTACAAGAAAGCGGTTAGAACTAAACACTCGATTTCTACTAAGGAAAGTGCTGATTTCGGCCTTATGATAAGCCTATAGAATTTAGCCCCGATTACCCTCCTTCAACTCGAAATTTTTCAAAAATAGGGCAGATATTTGTCGAAATTTATTGAAATAATATTCTTTGATACCGGTATTTTTTTTTTGACAAATGTCGAATGTTATTTTGGGTCAAAGATGCATGAATCATGCCCCTGTTTTTTGCATGTTTTTTTTAGAAAACTGTGGATTATAGATCCAGGTTATAAGGAGTTAACTGCTCATCTAGGTACTTACTTGAATTTCGAAGATCACGTTACAAAGGAGTTTGGGATTATCGAATTATTAATTAGTTTAAGGACCAAAGAATCTGGCCTTTATGTGTCACTCATAGGTTATCATGGACTATTGCCAAATGCCTCAGAATTAGGCACCTTAAGTCAGTACCTAAGGTAAAATATGATATTTCTTCAATTATTGTTAGTGGTGTAAATAATTAGACGCAAAAGGGGAAGGAAGGCCGTCACCCACTAGTAGGCGAAAGTAAACGGTTTAACTGGGTTAACAAGATAACGTGCTTAGTGCCAGCGATCTAGAAAATAATTATATCGAAATACGTCGTTTGTTTAATCGTCTTGTTTACGATCGTTTGACGTTAGACAGGATTCGATACCGGTTTTTATAATTTTGCGTTTTAATTTATTATTGTTTTGACCTTTTTCAAATTCTATCTTAACCATAATGGTTAAGATAGAATTTGAAAGATCATAGAAATATTATTCTATTTTAATTCTCAATTTATATAACTACCAGTAGAGTCGTTATCATAAAATAACGATGTTTCTGTAAATAGATAATGCACGACTGCTGCTGATTACTAGATAAATTGAAGAATTGAAACCAGACAGAAAGACAGAAAACCAGGCCGATTTCCGAGGACATCGTATTTTTACAACACTGTACACGAGAAAGTAGAGGCTGTTCAGTTTATTTTCAATACACCTTCAGCCGCTAACGTCATAGTATTGCTTAGATCTCATTTGAAACTAGGTCGACAAAGAGTTTTCGTTTGTTTTTATTCAATAAAATAATGCGTAGAAGCCAGAAAATAGTATTATATCTGTCAAACCTTTGTTAGTTTTAATTTTTTTACAGACGTACAGTGGGCGAATTTGGTTTAAGAGCCCCAATGATAACATACCTGCCAAATTAAGGGGTATAACGTTGCCTACAAGCAAGCATAAGGGACTTCGAGTAATACAAAGTATTTTTCTTCATAGGTTAATTTTGTTTCTCATGATGTAGGTAATTTAAGGTTGAAAATAGAAACTCCTTTTCGTATCCCACTGCTTAGCATTCGTAGACTACGAAAAGGCGTTTACGTGTTTACATGTTTTAGTTACTCCGTACACTTTTCAATTTAACTATGGATGGATATATCCTATAACCTATTCCAACACTTGAAATCCTTAACGGATTTCAGGAGTTCCTTTATGACGCTAAGTGGTTAGAAATAGACGAACGCTATTTACACATAATTATAATATTATAATATAATTAAGATAGTAGGATAATTAGTAATAATTACTTGAAATTACTAGGACAGATTAAGATGCCCTAGCTTGAAGACACACAAACATTGTAGGTAACCTATCATTTGGCATGTCTCATCATGACGGCTCATCGACTTTTATACGCATTTTCCCATTGTCTTTAAAATAACTTGCTGTTACCACGAGCGAAACCTGAGAACCTTTATTGTAAATTTTTAAATACCATGTTGTTTCTACTTATATGGTAAAATTTAAGCATTTAATGTTGTAAAGGTATTATAAATCATGTTAAAAGTATTGCAATATGCTAATGTAATATATTCTGGTTGAACTATAATTAAACTTACTCTATTTGGCACTTGAATTACAAATCAATTAAGAACGAAAATAACATCAAGAATGATAAATGGCAGAGCGAACAGGATATTAACAAATGTGTTTGTTTTCAACTTGGTCATTTGGTATATTGAAAGTGATTTACTAGTTCGGCCAACGTGGGTTTACGACACCTCAGTTAGTGATTGACTGATGGATAGTCTATTGTAATCAAACATATCTTGAGGTATTTCAGTAGAAAGATATAGTCTAAGTGGATGATTTGTTTGTATCAACTAAATGCATAGATACACATCATTATACCGGGTAGATATTTGGAGATGGCATGTTTTCGAAACCTATATTGGGTTAGTCATGCTAAACAACTTTTACTATGAGACCAAAACAAAATACTTTTCGTAGTAAAGGTCAACCTAGCTCGATCATAATACAAGAAAAAAAACATAATTTGGTTTAAAACTGATACAAGTAAGGTAAGTGGATTTGCATATCTAACCCAACATAGGTTTCAAATAAATGCCATCTCGAAATCTCCACCAGCGGTATAATAAAAAAGAAAATCTTAATTTAAGTCTAACTTAATTTACCAAAAATAGATCATTAATCAACAAGATCGATAGTTCAGTTGATGTTGTGGTTGTCAACTAATTAGATTAACATATACATATATTCAATATGTTTCCATAATGTGACATAAAATATTAGGATATAAATATGGCGTTGCTTGAAATTTAATTTAAATTTTGTCTTTGTTGCAGGTAAGTTCGAGACTACACCTACACTACATTCACCACCCTTCGTAGTCTTATAATTAATAAGACAAATAATATTATAAATCAGTTACACAACTAATGTAAAACAAAGGTATACTTTGAATAGGGAAGCGGCTAAAGAATAACTTGTTTAAAGAATACGATGTAAAGCTCGGCGATTGGCCTCAAGTCGGTCACGCACGGAGGTCGAGGCCTGCACATGTGTGGGCCGCGGAAGCACCTGCGTTCGCGTCTTGACCGAATCGGGACATCGAAGTCGTGCGACTCGATATTACGTTAACAAATCCCAGTCTCGAAAAATGATCGATTACTAAATAACTCTTTTATTTGAAGTAATACCGTAACAAACGAAATTTGACAAAAAGAAGGTAAAATCTATTGTCCAATAACATGCAGTCCATTTGCACTTAAGAAATTGCGATATAATCGAATATAAATAATTGTGTTAATCTTGATTGTCGCATAATTTCCATTTAGTGACGTATTCGGCGTGTTATACGTGGCACTCTCTACAAATTTCCTTTCGGACCGTTAGATGTTAAGGATACAATAAACATAAATCATCAATGCGTTCTATAAACATGAAAGTTGTATTTACGCACCCATCCAAACTTTGATTTCTATTGAATCCTACTTAATTTGATTATTACCTTCTACCTCGTCTCCTTCCTTGATTAATTTTGATTTATCGTGTTGTTAGCGATAAAAATCTAAATTTCATAAAATACTGACTAGATTTATTTTATTCGCCTCATTTCACATTGTTATCTTACTTAGATGCTTGCTTGATTAATAAATAATAATAATAAAGCCCTTTATTCAGACAAGATATTACAAATCTCATAAACTAATTATAATGATGTCCATACTTACTGATATTATTACATAACAATTCAATTAAATTTATACCAAATTAATTAATTACTTATAAAACATATAATATATAATATAATACTTGCTTGATTACTATTGATATAAATGAGTGGCGTAAGCCGCAAGGAAATCATGATCATGCTTAAGAATTGTTATTGAAATATTTGGATTACCTACATGTTGTTTACAATTATTCAGATATGAAATAAAAGCAAAAGTTAGTCTCCGAACTCCGTAGACATTTCATCCATTTAATTTCCTCGTAATTGTATGTTATATTGGCCTTAGTCCAAAATTGAGCTTCAGTACTTATGTTATGGCTTGCAATAAATAGCAGTTCTCAATACGCCTGTCTACCAAATTGCTCAGATGGTAGAACATGTTGAACGTAAATGAATCATCCATAATAACATACAAGAACGCAGACAAACGGCCGATTAACACATTTCCTCATGCTCGTTAATTAGAAACAGTAACTCAGCTGACATATATGGAGGACATTGTAGTTGTGATTTCCTTTAAAGGCTCAATATTGGCATCCAGTTTTCTATCGTGTGAACTACGAGTGTATCGTGCTTTTTATTCACACTCGTGTTTTTACAGATTGTGTGAGGGAGATAGGTATCGAAGTCACGGAAGAGTACTCAGTTGAGTATTAAACCTTGATTGTCGATTGACGTTGATATGATCTGCTGGTCTATGCCTTGTGTCGTTGATTAATCCCATGGGCGTAGTTACCTCTTTACCCTCTAGGTATCTAATATAATAAAATACAAGTTTAATCATAAAGGCATATCAATTGTACGCCGCGGTAGCTTCGAATTTTTGCTCAAATACTTGTATTGCGAAATTGTTGTTGTACGATTTTCCGCTCCAGTAATAATATTTTTCATTATATAAAAACCTAATTCAGTAGCTCGGTAGCTGAGCTGTGAAAAAATAAATCTTATAAAATTTCCCAGCCAACGTAATTACTTGTGTGAGTGAACGATCGCAAATTACTTTTACTTTCTCGTAAATAACATAATTTATTATTAAACGAATCTGGAAAATCTGTGTTTTAGTAAATTTAATATAAAAGCGTATTTTTTTGTTTCTAAAGTAACAAGCCCATTTTGGGCTATCCGAAAAAAAATTCCAACATAAAAAACGGCTTATCAATTCTCCTTTACAGAACTAAACAAACTCTTGACTATTGTAATCATCATCAATAACAAATTGTTGCGTTTTTGTAAGGAAAGCCATTTTCATAAAACATTTACTTTTCAAATAGATTCATCGAGACGTGAAATGAAACATTAACGACTATCGTTTGAATCGATTCGACTCGGTACGGACAGTTCCGTCGTTACTGATCGGTGAAAGTGGTCTGCGCACAGCATGGTTGGGTTAAGCTCTCAGTCTGATTAGCATTTAATCAACGTTTAGGTGACAAATCTATTTTATCGCTAGTCCGGAAATATTCATTGCTGATCAACGAGCCACTCGTATCTGAACAGCTGTCAGTGATTTTATTCAGGGATAGATCAAGAATCAGTCTCGCGCCTTTGACATCAATCTTGCATTCAATATTTCTCGATAAACATGGCGGATATCATAAAATATATCCGCCATATTTTCGTCAAATGTGTAATGTGCAGTTCACTACTGATAGATTGGCCTTCCAGTTCTCCACCATTCATTGCGGCCCTTAACAGTTATTTAGTTTTTTTTAGAGCCACTGTTACCACAATAATTCACAGATTATTGGGTATTTTTAAAAGAAAGAATATGTAGGTACGCAAGTCTCTTGACTTTGTATTATCCATTCCTTTCGTGGCTAAGGTTAAGATATTCTGAACTCCAGTGTCTGTCTATATTACATAAAATTCTAATCATGAAAATTACGAGTATTGTATGTAAATTCATCAATCATCGTCAACAGGTGTTAAATAAAAATTCATGTTTTAAATAGTAGCTCGACTGAAGAACATGTTTGAACTTTATTATTCGATCATTTTTCTTCTCTACTGAATGATACACATCAACAGTTTTTAGGATTGACCTCTTAAATTTTTTCCATCTAGCGGTCAAATTATTGTAATAAGCTGCCAAACAGAAACGTTTTGTGAAGTCAGCAGGGATATATCATTGGATTAGTTTTAAATTACTCGCCTTTCATAAGCTAAAACAATTTTGGGACATGGCTGTCCCAAACTGTAAAGCTTTGTCTGGCTTTACGTAATTTAATCACCTAAACTAATTTTAAAACCTTTTTGGTATACGCTTTTAGCTTAGTTGTGGTTCAGTTTTCAAACTACATACATGTTAAATTAACTCACTGCAACGAACCGTGCTTTACGGGTAAAACAATTCTACATCCACACATATTGCCAGTTTTTCTAAACCTCGGTGCAAAAAGAGGGTATTAGTTTGAATGTCGGGCAGTCTATCTGTGTATCTGTTTTTCCCGGCATCCTACTCTACCCACCAATTTCAAGTTTCGAATCCTTTCTGTAATCGATAAGACAAACCATCATTAAGTAATGATTTGCATTTGTCTCCAAAGAGGTTATACGGTCGTCTAGAATCAACAATTAGCTCTTTAATAGCCACTTATGCAATATCTTGTGGCCTTCTTCTAGTCTCAAGTCGTTTACTTTGATGTCATCTCGTTTGAAGAGTTGTTGAGTATCGTTGAGTTTTCCCAGATACAACCTTGATCTAATAAACTGCAAATATCTGAATAGGGTTTGATTGCCTTGTTTGAGGGAGTTCCTGTTTAAATATACGTTTGTCTTCTACCTAAATTGGTTATTTTAAGAACTTAGGAAATGCAACCGTTTAATTGTTCCAAGGGAATCTCCAAGAAATGTAAATTTCTATGTTGACATTGACATTATTTTCGCTATCACTAGCTCTTGTCATATCAACAATCTTTTTTTATGTATTGAATTATATTATCATATTGAATATGATAAGATACTTGGCTGGTATGTTTATCAACACTACATTTTGTAGATTTCAATAGAACATTTTAAAAGTTTTTGAGTTCCCCGCCGTGGTATTCACGCAATTGTTGTCAGTGCGATTAGAACGTAAATAGTATGTAATGAATCTAAGCTTGATTTGAAAAGAGTAATTGCTGCGTTTATTGCCGGCTCTTCTCAGCAAATGCAACCTTCCGAACCGGTATTAGAGTCAGACTTTTCATAAGTGCCTGCGAAGGTCTATTTGACTAAATGATTTTTGAATTTTGAGTTTTGGAGTATGGAATAGAATAAATTTTATTTGCAAAAATATGTGTCAAAATATGCAGATGATCATACATATAAGGAGTTATAAATAGGACATGTTTTACAGGGGCACCAGTGTGCAAAAATTCAGTTTGGAAGGTAATTTTGGGTACATAATTAATTAATTGATCTATAGACAGTGTTATTTAAATAATATACAGCATGGGGTTCTTCAAAAAGGGTCTGAAGAGATTTTTGCAGGATTGGAAATGCGTATGTGATACCCTTGGCGTCAATAGGCTACGGTGACCGCTTACCATCATAGTAAATATCCTGTCTGCAAGGATATGCGCCATTCTTATTTATTCAATTTAATATGCCCAGTAAAAGAGTTACCCCCTTATTCATAATAAAGTTATCAAACGTTGATTAGCTAAAATTCCGAAGTCTTTATCTGACAGGTAACATTTGTTGATCGAAAGAGTGAGACGGGGCACACTATTACACTGATTTAGTTAAAAAGCGATTATGAATAAGGGGGTAAATCTTTTACTGGGCGTAATCAGTGTTATTTTTATAGTGTTCTGTTTAACCACAATGTGCGTATAAATAACAATGCAAAGGTCAACGGTAAAGATCTTCCGTCTGCCTGATAAGGTGAAGACACGTTTGTGAACGAGTGACGTCTCACGATCCATGTGACGGATCTTTCCTTGCTGCTTCCGGGTTGATGTATTAAATTGAATATTTAATGTCATCGATTTATCAGATAGTGTCCTCTACATATCAACTGCTCTAGGCATATAATAGAGACGTAAATCTTGATATACAGCTATCTGACTTTATTTGACTGAATGCGCCAAACTGTATAAAAAAAAGTTATGAAAACAACAGTAGTGAAACAACTATCTGTTAATTATTAAACTTTAATTACTTTCAAAACAGTAGCGCATAAGCTTTATATCGTAATAAACTTTTGCTCCGTACAATAATAAAAATCTAAATGCGTATGCGCATTTTGATTGGCTAATAAGAAGGTGGAGTAGGTACACAGCATTGTACTTGAGATCGTTGACTCGCAACGTGCATGGAGTAGTAAAATTATTGGTTGGCATCGATCGTGAGGAAATCTAGAAAAGCATATTTTTTTTAATAAAAAAATATGTCATAAAATAATCCAATAAACTTGCGGAAACTGTTTGGAAGATGGATATTTCCCAATAAATGTATACCGTGAATTGTTTTCGGAATCTGTTTTTTAAATAGAAAAAACATCATTTAGACTTTAGATCACGCGTGTACCTTCTTTTAATGCAGATATGAGCATAAGTGATGGAAATAAAAAAGTTTAGTAATCCAAATAAATTCTTTCATCATGCTTGATGACATTAAGAAGACATTACCGCGAGCCAGTTCAGCACAAAACGATGTTTATCCTTATTTTGTAATACCATTTATTGGATATTTTGTAAACAACATTACATAACTAACATATAATGCTTAAAATAAAAAAAAGAATCTAGCTAGATAGATAGATAGTCAATTAGTGACAAAAAATACCTTTTCTTACTGTTACTAAATCAAATTGACTATGTGATTTATGATTCCGTGTTGCTTTACAATAATTACAAGTTTGATTTCGTTTAAGGAAAATTCTGCTAAGATTGTTTTCCTGACAATGTTTAGTAGTACTTCCCATCATCAACACGATAATAAACCTCTTAACGACAGTAATAAGAACAAACAAAAGTGACATGCTTTACCTCTTATTGCCATCCGCGATCAGATTATGCAACTAGTTGCATTATTGCACGATTTCAAACTGGTTCTTATTACCCGATTGTTTTCAGATTATAGAATGGTACAAAAGCGATGACATAAATCATGGATCGTAGCTGTATTGTTCTGTTGTGTTATTGTATTTTAATGCGACATCATCTAAATATACTAGACAGGCAATAGTTTTTCGTGAATAAATATTAACTTTCTAGGCATGAGTTAAGGTAAAATGTCTCATTATTAATCCAGAATATGACATAAATTGCAAAAATAGTTTAGCTCGTGTTTGTGGCTCATTTTCTTGTGTCATTTCCATCTGCGGGAAATCACAAACAATATCAAATGCACTAAACTTAATATTTGATGACTGCATAATTAAAATATCATTAAGAGTTGTTAGACGGTTAATTGAGACTATTTGAGTCTTCCGTGTAGCAGACATGAAATGTTACATGAGAAAGAAACAAGGCAGAATTTGTAATAAAAAGACTATTAGAGACACCGTACATTTAAGACTACTAGTGCTTATCATATCTCGTCTTCAATTTAATAAACACGACCAAAGCGAATGCTTCTATTATATTTTAATTGCCACAATCATATGCATTAAGAATACAAAAGACACGTGATTGATTCCAACGAGATAACATTCCTTGTTGGGACTGGAAATCCTGACGGTTGCCAACGAACGTTTAAGTTTACTTCATGATACGATTGCATTTATTAGTTACACTTAATAAAAACAACATAGTACTTTAATTAATAAATTCTTAACTAAATAGTTAATAACTTTATAAGGATTAATATTTATAGTGTCAGTACTGTAAACAGTAAACACGAATAGAAATAACTGATTAAATTACAATAAGCATACCATGGCACGATACTCCCCTTATACGTACTCTAAAGGTCATTTATTATCATTCTTTACTTACGTGTATACTTAATGCTATAGTAGCTGGGTGATCGAGCTTTACTCGAAAACTTTTAAAATCCTTTTATCTATTGATGATATCTTTTATCTAGCTAGATAGATTTTTCGCCCCCAAAAACCCCCATATAGCAACATTTATCGATATTCACCAAAATCTCAGCATGGTAAGTAATGAGAATGGGATGAGCATTGTCCACATTACTCCCATAACCATAACTTCCTTATCCATCCCTGGATACAGAAAGCTTAATATACAAAGTTTCGTCTTGCCTAGTCAGGTCTAGGTCCAAGTTCTAAATCCACCAGTAGATAGTAACGTGATAATGCTGTCTGCAATTGATTAAATAAGATTAAACTATTATGTTCCAATACATTCATTTTATCTTTATCTTTAAAGGTACGCCATTAACGTCGAGAAAATAGCTTTAAAATGAGTCAAACCAGACTAACGACTACACTAATTAATGATCTTTACGTTATTAATTACAAGAGCAAGGAGCAGGCAAATTTTCTTCCTTCACCAACTGAAAACGATAAATTTCATGTATACTTTCAGACACAATTGATTTTGATAAAGTTGTATCGATGAAGATACACTATATAATTTCTATTTTGCGAATAAATCTACATAATTTAGCCAAAGAATCTGGGAATAGCATTTAAACAATTTATGTATATTATTTTTAGTAAACTGACCCTGAGAAAGAAAGAAAGAAAGAAAGAAAGAAAATACATTTATTCATCAAAAATCGACGCACATAACATAAAACTGTAGTTAACATTAAAATAATAAAAACAATAAAACAAACGCTTAAATTAAAAACATAATAGATACTTAAACTAAAAAAATTAAATAATAATAATAAGAAGTAAATCTGATTGTATGTAACGATGAGAATGTAGTCTGAGATTATCCTTTGTATGGGAAACAATGCAATAATTGCATTTAGAGGTAACGGGTGTAATTTTTATCTAAATAAAGCAAAAGCGTGACTAATATATTATTATTATAAAAATCTTGGCGGCGGCGCCTGCGCAACATTAAATTGCAAATTTATTTCATAGTGTTAAGCCTACACAGTGACTACACATTTATTTGATCTATATTATTTTCGATCGATTAAATACTGAGGAAGTGTTATCCTGAACAAAAATGATACCTGTTTTTTTAAAAGAATATTTTATTATTTACGTGTCGTGAATAGTCGTGATCATAACGTATCAATCATATTGGTTTAGTTCCGTGGTACAATGCAATTTTTTTCGCACACCTTTTTTATGGCGATATTGTCTATGGAGTTTGTGTGGTATAAATATTTATGAGTACTAAACCAGAAGTGTTGAACTGTTCATATGACGTAGGCACATTAAAAATTACGTCAAGAATGTTTTTTTTATCACTCTCAATCTTAACTAGTATGTTAGGTTGTGTATTTGAATAAGAAATAGCTTCATTATTTTGGGATTTCTTAACTCTATCGATAGTAATAATATAACTTATTTTTATGATTTTTTTGACAACAAGTACATACAGAGTACAAACGTATGCATTAAAAAATAAACTTTATCTTCAAGTCGGGTTCCAGGTATTAAAATCATTTGCTTTTTACGGAGGAAATATCCGTCCTGTATTGTAAGTTTGCAAATTTGTTCATTGTTGATTCTACTTATAAGAACATCCGCAATGACTGTCAAAATTATAATAGTTCTAGTACGCTTTTACTATAACACATTTACGAAGTGCTGAACTTTCAAGGTAATTCCATTGCTTCCTCTGTTACTTACAGCTATGAATATTCAATACGATGATTAATCGTCTTTCTAATGATGGTTTTTGTATAAAGTGGATTATAATGTTGATATTAACAGATGCAACGTTTGTTTATTATTACATCATTTTCAACATAATCGATTTTGGTAATTTTCTCGTTACGACGTGAGAAAATGTTATAGTAACAATTCAAATTAACTGTCTAGTAAATAACCAATAGATTATATCGATTCTGCACTTAAAAGTAAAAGATAATAATGATGACGATTGATGTTATTATGATTCATTCATTCTTAAGTTCACTCACGATTTACTGGTTTTAACACGGCGTGCTTATGGACTAGGATATTCCCTTTAATCTGCAAATGTTTTTCTATATCATATCTAGCATTAAGTCGACCCGTTTCTCTGTCACTACAACGTGAACGAAGAACAAACATACATTTATGATAAAATAGAAAACAAGTCGATACTGTTATCCTTTACATTATCATAATTATCGAATTTTAGTAACAATGCTGTGCGTTTTAAAGTGTGCTCGTGAGAAAAATCTCATTCAAGGTTAAATTATGGCTCATTTAAATTTAAATTAACATTGTTCGCGAGATGAACTGTACTACAGGCACTATTGCGTGCAACATAAGATTAAAATAACATTTTAAATGCACAAGTGGTAATTACACAAGGTTCAATGTCGATTCCCACGTGCTCGCCGCAAAGTCCGTCGGAAATTGTATTATTCGTACAATTCAATGTTTTTAGTTTGGTAATCCTGACATCCACCGGTCACTGGGTCTAAGATGCATGCGATGATTCATTACCAATACAAAAGTCTACATACAGCTTTTAAGTGATATTAATCTTTTGAAAGCGGTACAACGTTTGTACGTTTCTAAGAGGCAGTAGTTATTTACAATTTACTCAAATCAATGGAGCAGATATGTATGTATGAGCCTCAAATAAGCATATTTCTGCCAGATTCTGAAATCCAAATTAAATTTAATTTACAATCAAAACTGTTGCCGCTTTTGTCAGCAAGACTCCTACTACCTACTGACCTGAAGCTGCTAGATTATCCTGCAATAAATCCCCGGCTCCTCGATTTGTAAATACAACTCTCAGAAACGTTTTATAACGTTCATAGAAACGTTTAATTAATTTTCTGCTATCTGCTTTAGCACCTGCTAAACTGGTTTCTTATATCTAGATTATATACACCTGCCGTTTCGAACTACTGAATCTTTTGAACAACATTAAAATCAACTGGTAATGTTGAAGACTTGTTCATGATTCGTGACGGTAGGTTATTTAACAGCATGGATCGGATATTAGCTATAGCGAACACGAGTGTAGTGACCTAGGCGGAATTAAATTTTCCAGTCAATAAACTCTGGGAAAGATGATTTGTGGTTGTATTATCGTCTGGTAGCTAGCTATATTTCATGGTATTTATCTGTGTGGAAACCTAGTTAGTTTGATTTGTCTTTAAGTATAATAGAAAGAAGTCATATTTTTTTGTCTTTTTTCAACTAAGTTAGCAAACAATCATACAGCACAGCCCACCGTAAGCGGTTACCGTAGCCTATAGACGCTTGCAACACCAGGGTTATCAATCGCGCGTTGCTGTCCCTGTAAACATCTCTTCACACCCTTTTTGAACAACCCCATGCTGTACACCCTTGGGATAACCAAGGCGGGGCTCATTCCACAGCTTCGGGAGATAATAACAGTTGTAACTCAATGCTCATTATCTAGCCTTAGTACGGTCAGCGTCAAAAGTGATTACTTAAGAACCGTAAATCATTCATACAAATTGTCTAGAGATCGTCAATAGCTTATTATGAAAGGGTACTAAAGTATCCATCTACTATTGAAGTTGACTGTATATAACATAGTGGTTGTGACGTAGATCGCGGGCTAGAATTCCTATAATGAGCTTGATCTATCGTTGAAGGAAAACATAGTGCGGAAACCATAAAACTGAGGTTCTATGTAAGTACTCGCTTAGCTAGCTGGCCTTCTAGATGAAATCTATTGCCAAGCACCTGTCGGTGTGTTCTGACAACTGCTTTTGGTAAATAGTGCCATGATCATTGTTACATTCTGGTCAAACACAGGCCTATAATACACAATTAAATGAAAACCTACCTTTTAAGAGATGTAGAGCATAGAGTTATTTCGGTCAAAGAGCAGTTCGACTGGGGAGGTTACTCTACCTTACAGAAATACAGAATGCCGCAGCCAACTTTATGTTGTGTTCCTGCGCGTGAGAAAGGTCGCCAGAGTTTAAAAGAGCGTAGAAATTACAATTAGAAATAGGGGGAAAAGTGGAATAATCTTAAATGTAAAGGGGGATTTCTAGACTTTTTTACATTAGAGTTCAGTTTTCCTCCCTGAGGGGGATTCTCACAGGGGAATTTTAGGAATAAGCCTTATTGGGCGCTTACGCGTGAGCGATGCCCCGTGTGTGGCAAATGTCCATATGGCCATGGTATCCATCAGGAGGGTCGAAAAGTTTCAATATTTCTACGAACTCCATTTTATGTTCTTCGTATTACCTAACCTACGTTTTGTTCTGTATTTTTGGTAAGTCGATGACCTCCGTGCAAATACACATACAAAGCCTATTATGTACGACTTACGATTCATGCCGCAGACTTAATTACGAAAAGTATTGTTTCGAAGCCACTTAGCACTTTCACTATGAATAACTCAAAGTGAAATCGTTTTACAATAAGCAGAGTTTTAATGTGTGGGTTGAACCAATTTAATTTGACCTGTGACACAGTATGTCTTTGCTTTAACAGTAAATCAACTCTTACAAAGAAATGGCGAAAAGATCCTTCGGATGGAATATCAAAATGACCACTACCTACGAACTGGTGTTAGCGAATTTTTTAATAAAGACTAAAATCGCCACTGTTGTACCACAGTTTTACCACATAATACTATGGTTGTACTGTACCTTATCATTCCCATATTCGTTATTGATTGACAAGCAATAAAGGCATAGCCAAAAAGTTAACAAAAAACAACCCTAGTTTGATGTCAATTTGGTTTTTATTCAGTTTCAGCTGTCCAATCTGTAATCGCAGCTTGCAAGTTAAATTTGACCCACTTCCAAATTTGGTATACATGGATGATAATGCAAGTACATCCAGCATAAAAAACTTTATTAAAAATTAAATTTTTAACAAAAACTAGTTTCCGACAAGCTCATGCATCGTGCATATTATGCTAAGTGCTTGTTTAAAAGTTAACGTTTGCGTGAAGTTTAGTTACTGTTTTTGCAATGTATTTGCTAACGATGACACACTGTATTTGTCTAACATACTGCCCCATTGAGCTGTAAGTGAATCAGCGTGGGTCTCATTATCTTGGTCGCGTCTGGCTGATTCGTTACACTGGTATTGATTTCGGTCATTATTTTACGGTCGAACATAGAAAGTGTGTTATTCTATAAATAGTTTAGTTTTGTTAGTGGTTCTTACCAGTCTAAATGTTAGTCACGTAATAGAATATGTAAGGAATCCTTGTTTGTACCCAAGGACTTTTTCAGGGTCATACAAGGAGCAAGCGTGGAAGAGCTCAGCCGAAATCAATAACAATACGTGTAGCAAAATGTAAAAGCAAATTCATATTTATTTATTTGCTATTAAGTGAAGTTGAACATTTCACAAGTGCCAACCCCAGGCTGCGAGGTTTAACCGACTTCAAAAAAAGGAGGAGGTTCTCAATTCGAATGTTTTTTTTTTTATGTTTGTTACCTCATAACTGCGTCATTTATTAACCGATTTGGAAAGTCTTAGTGTACTTTGAAGTCTTGAAGTTTTTTGTAAAACAGTACAATTATTTAGGGGCCAGTCCCCCCTGGAAAATAACCCTAGATACGCTAATGATAATTGGTCAGATGTTCTACGACTTCCAAGTTATCACATTAAAGATAATTTTAGCTTATTTATTTGCAATACCAGTTTGTGTGGTTACTACGAGGAATTTCACAGTCGTGTATATATATGTATTTTTTGCAATAACGACCTCTAGTTATTTATTTAAAAAAAAGTCAGCTTTATCGATTATCGCAATCGATAACGCACTGACCATTTAAGAGTTTGTGACACAATATTGAAACAATTTTTTGCCTGAATATTTTAAATTCTTGTTTTTGTATGATGACAAACGAATGACTTGGCATTTTGTTAGTTCAAGAACGGACAATTATTTAAAAGTTTCCAAAGATCCTATTGAAAAATAAAGTCGACGAAATATTCATGAATCTCGGAACGTAGAATTTCTTTGTTAACAACATCAAAAGAAAAATACATAACTGGCTGTTTATTTTCTCACACAAAAAATAACGACATTGTTCCATCGACGAAATTACCGTAAACAATCAAGTTACACACTTATATGTAATAGTTCCTTACATACTATACTTTATACAATACGGTATGGAAGGCGTGTTAGGTACCAATTACTTAACATTTGTGACAAAGTACGAACGGGTAGAAATCGCAGCGAAAGCGTTTACGCAACCCAGCGCAGTTCCTGGGCGGAAACTCAGAATTTGATATAGGCTTGATCTATTTACTCCGGTTTTATTACGTGAGGCAACACTGCACAACTGGAAAATTAATAGATTTGAAATTAAACTTGGTCGAAGATGTCGCGATGTTATTACTTTTTCTGTACTGGGACACGGCTGTCTCGAAAGGAAAACACGCGCTCGCTCTTGATAGTGTCGCCAATACAGATATATATCTAAATAAATGCCGCGAGTGTATGTACTTCGCGTGTCAAAATCTGTGCAAAAATGAGGCCGAATGTTCTTCTTTTGAATCTGTTTCGGGCGGACAGGGAACTCATAAGGCTGCATGTCCACCAGAGATGTTAGCGAGGTTTAGCTGATAAATAGGAAGGCTTTATTTTCACGTTAAAAACTGAATGCCAGCCCAAATAAATCAATCTTATGACAATATGGTAGGTACATAAAAAGTTAAACGCTTGGTTTTCATACGGATGGAGGGACTTGCGGCATCTTTTTAGATTTATGTCTGTGGTTGCCAATTTAGTGCTTCAAATCGAACAGTAAAACACTTTAAATAATTTGTCAACTAAGATTTGAGTATCTATCCAGTGACGCACTGGATCATTGATTGTTGGAATTCATGGATACATCCGATACGGATTCATGTTCTAAACATTTTTTTTATGTGAAACAACAAGCTACATTGAGTTTATTGTTCTTGAAAACGCGACCCAAATACCTATGCAAATTCAAGACAATGATGTGATTAATGCTCATTCTTCTCGTACTATAGATTTCTTTGATGTGTCAGTTTCGTTTTTTCTCGCTTACTCATTCTTATAATGTCATTCAATTATTTTACTACCTACTCGACATGATTTCTACGTGCAATGATTGACATAAAGTATTGCCGTATAATTTGCAGCAAAAAATCATTGTTGTGGTTTTCCTACTAATTTATCTTGACAAGTCAATGATTTTAGAACTTGTATTTTAGTAAGTAAGCGGTCACATACTTTTAATGTTGCATTTTTTACGCCAAGCCAAACTTCAAAGTTTTATTTTTAATTGTTAGGCCTATAAGAGCATTTTAATTATAAAAACAAAAAACCGGCCAAGTGCGAGTCCGACTCGCGCACGGAGGGTTCCGTGTAATATTAACTAACTTTGCTATGAAAAAAAAAATTGAATGAAAGGTAAATTGCGTATTAAAAAAAACTATACTTACTAGATCTCGTTCAAACCAATTTTCGGTGGAAGTTTGCATGGTTAATGTACATCATATATTTTGTTTAGTTTTATCATTCTTTTATTTTAGAAGTTACAGGGGGGGGGGCTGCTTCTAAAATAAAAGAAAAATTTACTTACACACATTTCACCACTTTGGAAGTGTCTCTCGCGCAAACTATTTCCTTTATTTAGGAACCTCAATATCATTTTTGAAGACCTATCCATAGATACCCCACACATATGGGTTTGACGAAAAAAACATTTTTGAGTTTCAGTTCTAATTCTAAGTATGGGGAACCCCCAAAATTTATTGTTTTTTTTTTCTATTTTTGTGTGAAAATCTTAATGCGGTTCACAGAATACATCTACTTACCAAGTTTCAACAGTATAATTCTTATAGATTCGGAAAAAAGTGGCTGTGACATACGGACGGACAGATAGACATATAGACATGACGAATCCATAAGGGTTCCGTTTTTTGCCATTTGGCTACGGAACCCTAAAAATATGAAGAAGTTGGCATTCGCCACAGACAACCTTTACATCTGTGGCATTCGCTTGAATTTTTTTCGCTGCGTTTGGATTTTTTTGCAAAAGACGTTTCGTCTGTTTAAATACGGGCAATTTGTAATGCTTGTAATGCGCTTTATAAACACAAATACCTATTAGTCAAATACCATGATCAGGCAAAAATAAAACTAACCAGACATCAAAGAACTCGTTTGAAACTTGAATAAAATGAGAACGGATTGCATTTCTTGTTATTTTTTGTTGATGAAAGGCATCATACCAATACGAAGTAAATCAACTGCTTATTTATAGGCTGGCGCTTAGGACGGTACCACATGTACGATCTTAAAATCATTAGTAATTTTTTCTATGTTTACTACCATGTTCTATAAAATCGTCTTCTATACATTGCTTTCTATAATATAGACAAAGTACACTTAGGGGTATCTTCTGTTGGATGACATTGGTGCCGATTCTGTTGTAAATCGCACTAAACTAATTTTAGTCACATCTCATCTCTTTCTTACGAACATGATTGAAAAAGGATAGAACATATTTTAAGTTGTCAAATTAATCTTTGCCGTCTTATTTTGCGTGTATTTAGGCGTGACCGCGATAGATGGCGACTAAATTTATATTGAAAACAAGCATTGGACTAATTTGACAGGACTAAATTTCTTACATCCTTTTCTTATGTTCTTTGTTAGAAAGAGACATAGTGACATTAAAATTAGTTTAGTTGTGAACAACAGAATCAGGGCCATTGTGATGATGATTTAGGAAGTGGTGTAGTCTAGGTCCTAATCAGCACTTGGGTCTCATAAATTAGTCTAGAAAATTATAAATCTTAATCCATGTAAAGAGAGCGTCATACAGAATTTTTCTGTCATATTTGACAGTGTATCACCAGACTTACAGTGCTATTATTGCATTGGGAAAGTTACAACATTCGTTACATTACTATCATGATGACAAATGATGCGAAAACTGAAAATACTAGTTTCAATTTATTGACATTTCGCAAATAACATCGTTAGTTGTTGTCGAACAATTGCGTTGGGATCGGTTTGTGGATCAAAAGTTCGCGAAAGTGGACCACGGATGTTGGTAACCGGGCCGCAGCGCGGGAAGTGTAATGCACATTTGGATACTCTGTAGGGTTGTCATCATTTTGATATTCGGTGCTTTGCGAAACAATTCCATATTTGAAATAGTTAATAATGGTATTAGAAGGTAAGGTTAAAGTTACGGATTATCATACTAGTTAATTTAACTATAATAGTTAGTGTGCGTACCTACGTACATTCCATAATCGGTTTTATCAAAATAATGTCTCATCACAACAATGTAAGTTTGTCTCTGAGGTTATGAGTTACTAATTAACTTAATGTAACGATATTTTTTGGACCTACGTATCTCTATCGCTTCTTGTAAATAAATTGCTTTAACATATGAGCTAATAAATTTAGAATTATATGTTCCATGATTTTTTTTTTATATTTTTCCTCGAATTTTCTCAATCTCTTTTATTTAAAATCGATATTGCTTTCGATCAAAGTAATAGCTATCCAGAATTGTACAGTTAATTGAATGGGTTATGATAACCATTCGGCCATAATTTTTCTGTAAAAATTACAGAGGCAACCCTAGTAACATCTAGGTTAAACAGATTGCCTGGCTAAGTAAATGTTTATTTTATTAAAGGCCAATTCCACATAATGTATTATGAAAATAAGTATTTGCGTTGTCAATAGCGTGGAAAATATTCAATTACCCCATTTGCATAAATTTATTTGTTATCTTTTAAATACAATTTTATGTTCCCATTGCAGGGCCTCCAATAACCATAAATAATGTAGTCAACCAGCCGGTCGTGCCGGTGCAGATTGGCAGTCACTAATTTAAAAAAAAAAATGGCTTACATTTGGCTATTGACTCACTCTGAAAGATACGAGGATAGAACGCTAGTCCAAAAAATCCCCCAGACCTTGAAACGTTATTTGAAGGTTTTAGACGCCGAATGTGAATTCTGTGTGCCTCTCAATACCGCCTAATTTGCGTGCCTCTACGCCTCAAGTTAATGAAGTTAAGTTTCATATGACTCAAGTTAATCCTCCAATTATTTATTATGACTCACGTGGAGTTTTCCGTTTTTTGACTGATAGTTATCAAAATGTATAGCATAACATTTTAGCATATCTATTTTATTATCTTTTATTACTTACACCATATTCAAAGTCAAAGTCAAAGTCAAAGCCATTTATTCAATTTAGGCCCCAGAAGGGCACTTATGAAGGTCAAATTTACTGAAGTTACCACCGGTTCGGAACTCGGCCTTCAACTGAGAAGAATCCGGCAAGTATTCATTATCTATATCACGTTTGGTTCTCATTGGTTTACATACTCGTCCGAAAATACTACTTTAGACTTAGTTTTTGACGGCAAGAGGCTGCCATACTTAATTTTAGTATCAGTTGGTACTCAAGCCAAAAGATACAGAGCACATAACACGACACAGTATCAAAAGTATTACTGTAGACCTCCCGGTAGTCAGCCACTGGTAGTGTTGCCAGGTTTCCCGATTTGCGCGGGACTTCCCGATTTTCAGGGGTCTGGTGACACGTCCCGATTAACCCTTGATCGGCACGCCAAATGTCCCGATTTTTCACCAACCTCATGAGTCTTTACTATATTCGATAATTTTGACAAGAAAAACGAAAATAACTAAGCTACTTACTTCATAAAAATATTTTTGTTTTCAAATTTTCTCACCAAAATCAGACTTTCATGAAAAAAAATAAGAGAAATGATTATGAAAAAAATTTTTGCAGCTGTCCCGATTTGAGACCCAAAATCCCGATTATTTTATCCTTACGTTCCGAAATTTGACACATGGGACCTGGCAACACTAGCCACTGGTCACCGCCGAGTATCTCACTTCGGCTACCAAGTAGATCCCAATAGATTGACCGTCCAGCTTTGAGAGAAGGAGGTCAAATTCTACGACGTGCTTTAGACAGGCCGTCGACTCCAGCAAAATCAAGTCCACATGAAGAAGAACATGACATTACAACAAGTTATCCTTTGCCATGCTGAGTTTTAGTAATTCAGTTGAACGCAGAACTGTAGGGCCCCTGATGAAGAAGCCTAACAGTGTTTTGTAAGTAGAGCAGTTTTTACCTTCATTAAAATGGTCACGAAGTCACGGCGGTCAATTACTTCAACGCGATCAGAGAGGTTGCGGCAATGCGGGTTGCTTAAACGAATTACTGTTATGTGTGCCATCCCACTAAAACTGTGGGGCAAGTCACGAGCGGTAACTGCGAGTTTATCGTAACGTAACGTAAAAAAACAGGAATTAATGACGTCCATTTTTTTGTGTGTATGGGCCTGTTTTTGACCACAATCTCACCATAGTAAGTGATGATGTGGCCGAAGGTGGTAAGCACACAAAGCCTAGAAGGATCTGATTCTCAAGTGCAGCTGTCTAAAGAGAGTACGTGAACGGTAGATGGTAGACTTGTAAGGAATATGCCTTTTCAGCGTTAAAGAGCTATGTTCTTCAATGGAATTATACAGATACAAAATATTTTTCACCAAGTAGAAACCCACGAAAAAATATCATACATGTATACAGTGTTACGTCAAATAATGAAGAATGCTATAGACTCAGCAAGACTTATTAATCTACCACCAAGTCTAATCTAGTTAATGATTTTGGTGTATTTCCTAATTGTATCAGCGACCTTTAGTAAGCTATGCCGATAAATAATATCTAAGAATCTGCTCTGAAGCAACCTATATAATGGAAAAAATCTTATCCAAATCATCAGTATACAGTTTCTGAGGAAAATGTTAACAACATAGACACAAACCAAACAACCATTTATCCCAACCGCAAATTGTATACCGTTCCGACAATCTCTCGACACGCAAATCTGTGAAGTCCCCACATAAATTCAATGAAGACTTAATAAAACAGGGTTGGTCCAAGAAAATTAAACATCTGCTCTGCTAGCTTACATCTCTATACTTGCATCGCTTCGTAACTGGTACCAATGTACGCTGAATATTGCATTATCGTTGTGATATCGCTTGACTTATTTATTTATGAACAGTATTTTTTTGTACGTTCAATAATCAGATGTTACGTATTGGTTTGTAATGTAACGTTCTTTTAGTTGTTACCTGAATTTATTATGAAACTTTAGTTTGGTCTACTTTCGATATTGTGACTGGAATCTGAATTTTAAAAATGGCCGAGAACACTAACTTAGAGACCTATTAAATATGTTTGAATCTTTAAAATACAAAGCTGGTTGACACTAATAATAGTACTAACGTGCCTGCCGTGGTTTTCCCAATGGAGTACAGCATGGGGTTCTTCAAAAAGGGTCTGAAGAGATTTCTGCAGGGTCGGCAACGCGTGAGTGACACCCCTGGTGTTGCAAACGTCCATAGGCTGCGGTAGCCGCTTACCATCAGGCGGGCCGTATGCTTGTTTGCTACCTAAGTAGTATAAAAAAAAAAAAAAAACGTAATACCCATGTTACTCAATCTATTATATATTCACGTATACTTAAATTAATACGTTGTCCACTGCTACCCCGCTAATAACAGTGTATTGTAAAACCTCAGCGCGCCTGATAGTTTTTATATAGCAATGTAACTTGTGTGTAATATTGCTTTATCCCAACTTATAAGGCGTCTATGGAGCACCCATACATATTTATTTTTGTAACTCAATATGTTCTTTTGATTTGATATTGTGTTCTGCCAAGGTCTAATCTTATATAATTATATTTATTTCTAATGTCATTAGCCTTTTCAAGAGCTTCCTACCGCATGATTATTTTCGTCTTTGTTTTGTTACACTAAAAGTGTCACTGCGCAGGTTTCGTTAATCATAGCTGAATGATCTTTAAATCTTAATCGAGGAATTCCCGAGGTAACCCTATGTAAGGTTATTCAATTGTTTTTGTTATTTACAACATTTTAGAGGAAAAGAAAACAGTATTATGTTATTCATTATTATGCTAGTCAAACAGGACCCGATAGTAGTAAAACAGAATATTCAATATGGTAGTAGCTAGAATAAATCAAGGCTTCTCATATTTTCCTCGCTATCACTTAAATGAGAATCATTGCTAATGATTTTCTTAAGGATATTTTTAACTCAATAATAATCAATCTGTAACCACGGAACTATTTCTTCTTACAATAACCTGGGTAAATTAATTTCGAACCAAGAATCATTTATTTCTATAAAGAAAAAAGAAATGCTATTATTCTAGTATTTAACAGATAAGAGTACAGTTAAACTACAGTGTAACGGAACATTAAGTCAATGCCCGACAATTTTAACTTGACTTCCCGTCAGCGTGGTGTTTGCATTGCGTCGCCTTGAGTATCATTCTTGTACTTTCCCAATCACCTGTTAAGAGTCAATGGCCTATTCAAGGGAAAGCCAAACGATTGTGACTTGACCTCAGAGATTTTACTTAAGACTGGCGTTGACGTTGATACTATCCCATTAATTACTAGTGGTTCTGTAAGCTGTAGACCTCATGAGTTTTTTTTTCGTCGATTCCAAAAACTGACTACAAAATAAATCCATATAATTACCGAAATTGCTTACAAAATTTCACGAGAATCGGTTGAGAAATGCGACGTAGAGGAGAACCGGCGGACATCTGGACGAAAGCATTTTTGTCCAAGCTGAAACGGAGACGCTTCGCTCGCTCGGTCAATAAATGCGAAAGCGTGTGTTTGTGTATATTTTTGTTACCACTCATTTCTATATCGGCTGAACGGATTTGAATGATAAAATACACATATATAGATCATACCCTCGAATAACATATAGAATCTGGGGGCACGGAAGTGCCCCCCGCCAAGACAGCCAAGCGAAGCGAAAGGGCACTACCTACCTTTTCTCGAAGCGCTTCGTCGTTTTATTGAACCCTCATAACTTGGGTTTGGATTATACCAGATAAACAAAATTTTCAGGATATGATGTCAATAGTAAACTAATTAAATATATTAATTTTCAATACTATAACTCTTATACTTTAGATTTTATTGATATCTAAAAAACCCCGATTTCGTCACTGACTCACTGATGATCATCAAAACTCATAGGGTACTTCCTGAAGTCCTAGAAAGCTGAAATTTGGTATGTAAGCTTTTATTAGTACACAAACAACAACAAAATTATAAAACTTGGAAATTTCAAACACAAAAAAAAATAAAAAAAATCATAAGCAACTTACAAAAAGAAGTGAAATCCCACCAAAAACATTTTTATGTAAAATGTTGCCAAGACAAATGGCTTGCACTGTCCAAAAGCTATCAGATCTCATGTAGAGCCAAGCTTATAACTCTACATGCACTTACTCTACAAGCCCTAACTTCACAAACTCTACACACCATAGTCAAAATATGGCTTGGCCGTTTCACTACTACAAGAACTATTGAATAACAAAAATGTAATGAACTGTGAATACATTTTTCACCTTACTCCCATGTGACGGTAGCGAAACGGCCAAGCCATATTTTGACTATGGTGTGTAGAGTTTGTGAAGTTAGGGCTTGTAGAGTAAGTGCATGTAGAGTTATAAGCTTGGCTCTACATGAGATCTGATAGCTTTTGGACAGTGCAAGCCATTTGTCTTGGCAACATTTTACATAAAAATGTTTTTGGTGGGATACTTTTATTTCAGAAAAACATCCTCTGGAATGTGCGTTTTTTTTTAGGTTTGTTAGTTAATCGCGTTGTAATATCTTATAGATTTTGATGAAACTTGGTAGAAAGATAAAATTATTTCTTCGGACTAGAAAAACTAGCGTGTAATAATGTTAGCATGAGCATTTTAATGATTAGCCGTTGATGTTTCATTTGATATTGCCTGTTTAACTGTTATTTTACAATCCACTCCACAGTATAAGTTTTAGAAACCCAGTCCTTCTAAGCAGCCTTTAGTATTTTGTTTCCAATGATTCATTTTAATTTGAAAATGTCAGCTTGTCAGGCTCTTGAAAGGGCGTGCATATAGCAATGTTACATAACAGCGAGAGTTAAACTTTTCAATGAATTAAAAAGGTTTCTTGTTTCGCAAATAATGGTACTTTGTACTCGACCTACTGCTTGAAACGAAATATGTTCTTTGCGACTCGAGTTGCCGCTCGGCGTTTATATTTAGTATTGGAATGCTTTAGATTCTGAAATCATCATCATCATCATCATATCAGCCCATGGATGTCCACTGCTGAACATAGGCCTCCCCCATTGATTTCCACTTCGAGCGGTTCTGGGCCGCTTGCATCCAGCGGCGCCCAGCGACTCTGACCAGGTCGTCGCTCCACCTGGTGGGAGGTCGTCCCGCTCGGCGCTTTCCAATACGTGGTCGCCATTCGAGAACCTTTCTTCCCCATCGGTTATCGGCTCTTCGAGCGATGTGGCCTGCCCATTGCTATGGCAGGCCACATCGATTCTGAAATAGTATTAAAGAAATAGTTATTGTTCCCTTCTTCAGTGATATGCGTCTCACAAATTCATAATTCACACACAAAGCAACAAAAGTACATAAGGAGAAGCTTGAAAGTAGCGCCAGTGACTGAAAAGTTGAGAGGGAACCGTTTATCGTGGTATATGTTATGAGGAGAAATGAAAACCACGTCACTAAAAAAGTTATGAATATGAAAGTGGATGGATATACGGGAAGAGGAAGACCAAAAAAGAGATGGATGGATTGTGTGAAAGTTGACATGGGTAAGAAAGGAGTGAATGCTAGTATGACGGATAGAAGAGACGAATGGAAGAAGCGTACATATTGTGCCGACCCCAAATGATTGGAAACAGGGCAGGCAGATGATGACGAATTCACACAAAATGAATGTCTCGACGAGATCGATTCCTAGCCTAAGACCGCCAAGCAGTCATAAAGACATATCATAAAATTCGAGTATCTCTTATTCTTTGTTAACTGCTTTTGGCTTGCAATAAAGAATTGTCTATCTATCACAATAATGTTAGCGATAATAGTTATAATAATAATAAATCAATACTATATTATACCAGTCTGGTCTTTCGCATTTATTATATAGTAGGATGTCCCAATTTACAACTAGGTAAGTATCTTGTCAAATTAGTCTTTGCCGTCTTCATTTGCGGGTATTTAGACGTAACCCCGATAAATGATGACTGGTGAAAACAAGCATTGGATTAATTTGACAGGACTAAATTTCTTACATCCTTTTCTTATGTTCTTTGTTAGAAAGAGATATAGTGACTAAATTTGTTTAGTTGTAAACAACAGAATCAGCACCAATGTATATGTATATTATAATAATAAGGACAAGATTTACTAGAATTGCCTTTACCTAAATATACGATTGCATTACAAAAAATATCAACTGGGTATATGAGAGGCAGTAACAAACCGCAAGTGTTGGAGAATAAAGTCGAATATTGCTTTATGAATATTTTGTCGTCAACCGTAAATATTTAAATCTACGGGGAATTGCACCATACCTCATAGCAAGTTATGTTCAAAACAACGTTAGAATGGATTTTATGTAACTTAACCTCGAAATATTTTATTTTTAAACGAAGTGAGAAGATGATATTTAGAAACGAAATCAGTGTTAACAACCTCATGAACTTTCAAGGTTCGCTTTTGCTTTCATTAGTTACCTACTTCGTTTACATGTTATGTCATAATTGTCTGATCTAGGTCTTACCAGTGGGCCACAGGCCTCCTTTTACCACCGAGAAAGAGGTGAAGGCCATTTTGGCCTCTTAGTTCTTATTGGGAGTCTTTTTTCATAAAAGTACCAGGCATGTAGTTTCCCCAACAGGTTCCCCTCAATAAATGTTTAATCCTACATGTTTAAAAACACTTTTATATAACTAATAACAAATGTCGAAACCCCATTACGTGTTTTTAATGTTGAATGTTTTTGTCCGCCAGTGTTAAGTAACGATGCATGTAGGAACGTGAGGTTTGCATCGCGAAATTTGCAATCGTCGTAATATTTTTTAAATTTATGCACATATAGAATGTGGTTTATATTTGATATATCACTTGGAGCGGTAATTATGACTGTTGCAACACTTGCATCATGTTTATTATTTCTTTTTGGTAACGCCGTATACACTTCTGAAAGATTTAAGCTCTTTTGCAAATAGTCTGATATCGTTTAGCTTACATTAAAGTGTTTCTTGTTATGGCAAATATTAGAACGTGCAGTGTATGTTTGCACATTCTATAGTGCACTTCTTTCGTATAATGTTTTGGCAATATTATATTCTGATAGCACAAAATCAGAATATAATATTGCCAACTCAATTCATTATGATTACCAGACCGTTATTGACAGAACTATGACTACAATAAGAAATTATCTTGAAATTCAATAAAGTAAAACAAATGAAATAAACTTGCCTTAGGCGCCGATCCCGCAGAGAAGAGTTCTGCGTTCCGAGTTCTGCATTCCGCATTGACTGTAAGCTATGTGGGGCCTTTGAAAGTAAAAACAGTGTATGATGAGCGATCAGTAGCAAAACTCTAGAACTCTGGACTGCTTGCTGTGTGCACAATAGTCAACACGGAATGCAAAATTCGGAACTCTAGAACTCTCTCAGTGGGATCGGCGCCTTATAGTTCATTTTCGTTCGTTCTCGCAGATAGCGTAGACAGCTCTACAAAATGACTTTCTTGAGGCTCTGAGAGGCTTATGACTTGTTACACAATAAATGTATTAACATTGAATAAATTGTTGCCCGCTTTAGGATTCCATTTATGAGAATAAACTCGTATATCATCATAGGGCTAAAAGCCAGCCATATTGGTTTTATTTTCGTATAATTTCAACCTTGGGTAGTCTATATAACATAGACTTGGGGCAAGGACATTCGATCGAAATTCTATAATCTGATGGATGAACCCATAGAGTAAGAATATTAATAGAGTGAGAGCTTTTGAACATTACAGAGTGAGCTGTTTACACATAGATGCATTCATCGATACCTAGTAGATCTTACACAAGTGATTGACTGTCAAAAGTATCGATAAAAATGAGAAATTGGCATTTATCATAGGTATGTATTTAACCCATTCCCTTTCACTCTCATTTGTGAAAGGAGGCCTGTGCTCAGCAGTGGGACATTATAGGCTGATGGATGGCGCATTTTATTTAACGAAAAACACAATTTCTTTTTAATAATCTTTGTTTAAAAATAGCAAATACAAATTCAAAAGCGATAACAGGTATGTGTTTTTCAATTTGTATTTGCTTTTTTGGCCTCACTCCCGTGTTTCGCGCTCCCTATCTGCCTTTTGTTCTATAATCCCAATTGAGCCCAAGGGAATAAAACTTAGACAGCAAATAAATTTTATGTACATAAATTAAATAACAAAATTTTGATTTAGGTTGGATAAGCAGCCAGAGGTGGAAAAGTTAATAAGACGGGGTGACGTTTGACATTCAAGAAAGTAGTAGAAGTCACCGATAAATCGGCCATCTCCGAAGGATTATGTTTTTATTTTAATATATAAAAATAACTTTATTTCGTTGTGATTCTGCATAATACATATTTATTAGGGTGATTAAGTTAATTAATCCATAAAGATTATCCTGCACATGATGTAGAAAAATCCTTGTGCATATATTATAATGAAGTGTTGAATATTATTAAATTAATTCTGGGTGTAACATTTGCGTTTATAACGTTTCGAAAATTATATAGAAATAAAAAACCGACCAAGTGCGAGTCAGACTCGCACATGGAGGGTTGGTTCCGTACATTATTTACTAACTCGACTTTGCTATGAAAAAAAAAAACCAAAAAACGTTTCTTGTATGGGGGGCGGGGCAGGCGTGGGAGGCGGGGCGGAGCTTGTTTATATTGGCAATAGAAATACATATTCTGTAAAAATTTCAGCTGTCTGCCCTTTACGGTTCAAGAGATACAGACAGTGCGCTGACAGACAGACGGACGGACGTACAGCGGAGGCTTAGTAAAAGGGGCCCGTTGGGCACCCTCTGGGTACGGAACCCTAAAAACGCAAGCTCAAATTACAATAAAAAAACCGGAAAAGTTCTTGACTAAAGAGTCTTGAGTCTGAGTCACGCATCGAGGGTTCCTAAGACGTATAGTTTTTTGGTTTAGGCCGTTAGAAAAATCCGCACCGGCAAATTTTTTTTTGAAACAGAATTTTGATGATTTCGAAAAAACTGTGGTGTGTAGTTAGAAACATCGTTCTTTTTTTCCTGTAATTATAACATCGATGTCTATCTACTGTAATTATTTGGTATTTTTTTGACATTTTTCATCATAAATCAAAAACTGTGCAACATAAAAGAAAATAAACGCCTGTTTTAGAATATCTACAAATGAAGCTCTTTGAAATGATACCTCACATAAACTTTAAGTCCCACTTAAAAATGTTGGTCCCCCATTTCGCGCCCCATCCCCCCCCCTTTTTACATTTTTTTTAAAAATATTATTGGATAAGCAATATTTATAACATCCAAATTTCAAAGCATCAGTGGTTGCTGAAATATACCGCTGTGACAGACGGAGTGGGTAAGGGTAACATAAGGGTTCACTTTTACCTTTCTGATTCAGAACCCTAAAACGCAAGGTTTCGTGTGCAACGGATTAATAACAATTAAAACGGCTATAAACCGGTTGCACAAACGAACAATAGCTACTCTATGACGTGCCAAACAACGCTCCGATTACCGGTTAATTCAACATCGATAATTTGAACAGCAATTGCTACACATCATTGCAGCATTGGAAAGGCAAAAGCTTCGGTTACGTAACAGTTTTCTTGTGTAAGCGACCGGTGAAAAGAGTTGTCCCACCACAAACTTGCTGCCGGCTGCAGTACAGCAGTATTGCTATAGCCATTATCACGGTCAGTCGACTCTGTGCTGGTGGCGAGCCGCGTCGCGCACGTGATTGTATGCCACAGCGAAACGGTGATATAAAACTTTTGGTTAACGCGATTGTGCAACCCAGGGATTTCAGTTTTGTGCATCACAGGTTTTGTTTGTGAAACAATGATTACATTAAAGTGAAGCTGTTTACATACAAGTATACAATCTCATTAACTTGTTGAATCACTTGTTTTCATACGTTTGACAGTATAATTATTGTCACCTACACATTTGTTGATAGTTTTGCAATTTGTGTTTTTGTTTTGCAAACTTCGCATAACAATTGACGTTTCAAGCATAAAAGTCACAAACAATCTTGGTACTTATCTTTATTTATGTTCACTTATACATTTTATCTTATTGTTGTTATTTACGCATTCTTGAACACTTGCAGTTGCATATATTTTAAATACAAAGTTGATATTAAAAAGAAAACCTATACAGTACATATCGTTCAGCAGTATTCGATTGTGATCCTTATACTTGTAGTTTTGAAGTTAGTTGTCACTTATGCTTTTACATTCAATCACTTTGAATAACAATGCATTTTAGTCTTTTAACGGTCGAATGAATTAGAAAGCATGCAGCCTTCCTTTCTATACAGCATTGGAAGGCCTACTTCGCAAGGTAAAGGTGACGATGCACTTAGTACCTTTTCCGTGTTATAGAACATAATAACGTGCGCGGCCTGACGAAGCGTGGCATTAAAATGCTGCTTCTCAGCCCTTTAAGTATAATTTTTCTTTCGGTCAGCATGTAATCTCCGGTCTTAAAAGAAGGACCATGACGTCTTCCTTTATTAAATTGTAGCTTTGAACTGCCGCCTATTTAGAACGTGTTGCAGCGCTCCACCTTAATTGATCCAAATTAGATACTTGTGTATATTAACATTATTTGTATGAGGAAATTGCGTTGCTTCTAGAGAGCTGAATTTGAATCCCGAGCTAGTGAAGGATTCGTGTGATACATAACATTTTTCACCTCTCTCAAGTATACTGTTCTACACATCATCCATTAACAATATGTATAGTGTAGCAATAGTGTTATATCATGAAAAGTCTTCTGTATTATTCTTGTATGTGAAAACTGTATAGCTTTTAGTTCTATTTCTACTAAAAAAGGAGATATGGACTTGCTTATGCGAACAACTTCATAAAGGTGGCATTATCTAATCGATAAAAATGCCTTTTTGGGTTTCCCTGGCGTTTGAGTTGCCTCGCATAAAGTTGAGTCATAAGTGCGAGGCTCCAATACAAAGGTCATCGAAGTAAACAAAAATGAACAGTATAAGAATGTAGAGCGCCCAATCACATGTTTTGATTCGATGATATATTGGCACATTTGGTACTTTCAATGCTCTTTCCTAAACAGTTCCATACGTTCTTCCAGACAGTTTATTTTATATTTATTGATGCACTAAATTTCTTTGGGTCATTTGATGTAATCCTCAGGTTGCGTCATATTGTGATCTTGTTATCGAATTTGCATAAAACATAATCCTTTACTTTTTGTGGTCAAATATCACTTCAGCTAAATTGTATGGCCACTGTCTTTAAGTATCTCTCGAGTCTTAAACCATTGACGTCATTAAAGCACAATTTATAATGCTTTATGCAAACATTGTTTTAAACAAATGTCTATTGTCGGAATAAAATTTTCCTGTTCTTTTTTATTTATTCGGCATATTATTTTATTCCGTGTTTACATATGCCAAATACTTGCTTAGGCGTGTACTCAGACTATTATTATGATCATGACATGCCATGACAATCGGAATTAATGTCCATTCGTAGATTTTACGGCGACATTAGACTGAGGCCGAAAATATGTTCGTGTTCGTATTGGTAATGCAAACAACAGTTATTCGACTTACTTTGTGTGTATAACAGTTTACGTATAGCCATAAAAGGACTTGGCACGTAGGTACCATTTAGTTCAGGTGTACTCAACTCGTGTTGACGGTTCTTTTTATTACGAATATTGAATTAAAATTGTAAGGTTTCGGTATGAAAGTCAAGGACATTCCATCCAAGCCATTTTGTCTAAGCAACACAAATAATCACCTATACGATCATTCTGTATGTACTTAACTTCAACTTCAACTTTACTATTTTTGTTAAATCGACAAAATGTTGAATACCACTCACATGTCATGATGTCGTTTATGACTTATGGTCATGAGTTTTTCCAACAACAACTTTATTACTATATACATAAGAACTACACGATTAATTTACACATGCCCAATATTAGTCAAGTAATACCTCTGTTATAGACATTCGCATACGTTGTCCCGAGTTTAAATACGTACCTGACCTTTAATTCCGGAGTAAGGCCGAATCTTTTTAATATGTCTCGCCATTTCCGTACTTATACTTGATGCTATGCTGTTTCGACTATGAGTCCTTGATAGTTTATTTCCCACCTTTGACACACAGTAGAAACTATAAACTCTTAACGATCTTGTTGGTTTTTAATATTATATGGGAGGATAGGGCTGGCAATCTTCATAATATTAAAATGATACTAAAAACATTGATAATTAAATTCAGCCCTTTATACTGACACAAGATAAATATAGAGACGAGAAGATATGAAAAGATGTATCAAACATTCTAGCGAAGGATACCGTTCGAACTGTAGTGCTATTCTGCGAGTAATCTCGACGCTGAAACCGGCGTGAGATTTCAAATCGGTATTCACAAACATGCAAATGTACATGTGGCGCCCCTCGCGTGATAGGGTCGTCGATGTGAAACTTGCCGGTAAATCGCACAACTCACTCGAACGAGATTTTTGACGTTTCTCTAAGGAAAATTTGTGGTATCGGCATTCTCGTCTAAAAAACCGCGATCACTTCGACGATCACTCACGATTTTATCTGTCAAATTAAAAGTTAATGTTTTGTAAGTGAGATCAAAGTAAATAAACTAGAAATTGTATTTTTACATGATTAATAATACAGCACAATGTTTCTACAGTTTTATTACATTATAGATATAGAAGATTTATACTGATATAAAAAAAAAACATTGAAATCTAAATATATTTTATTAATTATTATGGTGGGACCAAAGTGGGATACACCAACAACAATAATTAAATACATGAACACTGTTAACTTTGTAAATAATAACACTCTTTATCATTAATAATCGCCACTCCTGAAAGTCCAATCCATGTTAATCTATTATTAAAACCACCATCTTGGTATATTTATAAATAATTGATCATACTTTACCAGTGAAGTCTAGTTATAAAAATACTAGCTGTCCCTAGATAATGTAGCTTCCTATTAGTGAAAGAATTTTTTGAATCTGACTGGTATTTCCAGAGATTAGTCTCGTTTAAACAAACAAGAAAACTCTTCTGCTTTATTATTTTAGTATATATAATAAGAGATTAACATTAATCAGGCTTTTAGAAACGGGTAAGGTACTAAATCAAAATCAACAAATCAAAATCAAAAAGCATTTATTCAATTTAGCTGATAAGGCACATACGAACATTATCAAAAATGACAACACAGGTTCGGAATACAACTTGAACTGAGAAGGCTCCGGCAAGAAGAAACAATTATTTTATGTAGTCCTAATTTAATTTATTACAAGTCATTTTAATCTCCTAAGTGTGTATTTCTTACTATTCTAACATAACAAGAGAAAACACAACAAAAAGGTACCAAAAACAGGTTGGAGATACAAAACAGTTCTATACAAAAAAAAAATTAATAGCATCCCTTGTCCAATCTTCACCAAGCCTTCACCCAAAGACATCATAGCCCGTGCTGACATTCTGGAACTCTGTGCATTTTGGCTGATAATTGTTTCACAATATAAGTTTATCACAGACGGATAAATGACCATTTTGCTGCATTTTGCTCCTTCACATGCAAAAATCTCTCAGCAACACTTACAAATTGAGTTCAATATTGAGATGGTGATGAACCCATTGCTGCTATTCTCTGGTGTCTTGGAGCTAGAAATAAAGTAAATGTTGTTATAAAAGGTTTTAAACCTAACAAAGTTTTAAAAACCAACAACTTACTAGTTATGCCACTTTTGTGTGGAAATTGAGACGGTCCTATGTCCTAAGGCTGGAAGCCTCCTTATTATAGGTTCTTCTGCCTCCATCTCTGGGTGAAGTGTTAACTATAATCAAATGAATAATTTAAATACATTTTAAATATAGAAACTATAGTATTTATTGCTACCCAAGTACAAGTAAAAATAAACATGAATGTATTGATAATTTTATATGTAATGATTATTTATATAACACACAAATAGAAAGTTCTCTAATGTTTAAAAATAAAAAACTGCACCTTCATCCATTGCTTCCAAGTCTTGGTTGTCCTGCCACCAATACTATGCGTAACATGGGCTGCAATGTTACTCTCGGGGCGTTTTCTCTTGCACCCAGGGTCCTATTTAAGCCTTTGGCTAAGACAGGATGCTTTTAAGCTCACACACAAGATACACACAATATGAATATTAACTTCAAAATACAAAACGAAGCAATGCTACTTTTTTCTCGTAAAGATGCTTTACGCTAGTTTAATAATCATCTATGGATGCTTCTCATTGCTTCCCATTTAGGTTTGCTTGTAGAAAAAGGTAATATTTGTTTCATCTTGAGGAATTTATGAAGATTTTTCTCCAAACTAAACGTAAACATATTATTATTATAACCATGAAACATATAATTATAAACAAAAAAACGTCAATGATTTTTTAAATTCCTTCCCGCATTATAGGCACAAGTATTGAACCGTTCTGCCACATGTAGAAATTAATTTATTTTTCGAAGATATACATAAATATTCACTTTAAAATACATAAATATATAAGTAATAAGTAATATTATATATTTTTAATAATGTACAATAGTTGTATATCAAAAGAAATGCAAATAATGAAAAACCGATAAATATCGCTTCATAAAGACTGTCATGGCGTCAATCTCTAATTTATTGCCAACATCACGCTGATGTTTCAAACTCACTCCACTTCACTCAGACATATGAGGTGTTCGAGAATACCAATACCACATCGAAACTCGCTTGACGAAATCAACGTCGAAGGGAACGCGGTTCACTGGGTGAACCGCGTAGGTGAGTTTATGTTTCGCAGAATAGCATTGCTGTATTCATTCTACTAATCTTGGGACTACTAGGGACATACCGAGATCTAATGAAATAAAAACTCCGCTATATCCCAACTATTTATATTTAACTGCGACAAACGTACAAAGCTGCATGTATGTTACGTTTAAAGATAATTCTAATATTCACTATGTTATAAATTTTGCTTGCGTGAACAATAACATTGATAATAATCGCGTTGTAATCGTAACGAATGCAGGTGGTTATACCATTAAGTCAATTGTTACTGAAGACACATAAATTGTATGTGGTCAAAAACCTGTGTGCTTTAATAACACGCAATGTTCTCTGCAATTCGAAACACGACTCTATGGCAGTATATTCAAGATGGTTTTTATATGAGTTGCAGTTATGCAAACTATTCGTAGATATGTTCCATTAACCTCGTAACGAATCGAATGTTTTCGATCACTTAAGTTTCTATTACCCCAACATAATTAATTGCATTCGATAAATTACAAAAGTGATTTGTTCAGCGGATGGAATCGAATATGATACGGTGACTAATGATTTGAAAATGGTTTTCTGGTAAGGTATGTGTAATGGCTCTCTTAATAGGAAGAGATAAAGATCTTTTCTTTAAGAATCTTTTTATGGCCAATTTTGAACTAGCTTTGTAAAACACAATATACATATGAATTTAGCAAGGTCGATTACTAATTAAGAATAATAAAAATAGATGCCTCATTAGAATCTAATGAATATACCAATTTAAAAGCATTGTTAGTCTCTAATGATAAGAGCTAATGTAGCAATGTTAAGTTTAATTGTTCAATTGAAATGGGACTATATTTGATAGCACGTTTTACGTTATATCGTCACGCGACCATACAGAAATAACGTTTTAGTAATAACATTCAAAGTTTAATAGTTTGTCCGAATTTTATAAATTTGTGATAGGGAAATAACAATTTTATTTGCCTGCGAGACAAATGCTGAGTCATATGTTCCAAATATTTTCCCGCTAAGGATAAATGATACACCACGTGCATTAAAACTCACGTGATTGAAATAATTTCGACTTCCTTAAAACTTAATTACGAACCTACAAGGAATCTGGAAGTCAATTCTGCGGAAGTAATTGCAGATTCCAAAAGGGATCAAGAAGTCAAAGCGGAAGGAAATCAGAAACGTGGCAACGACGACGTTGATATTTAATTAAAACAACTTTATACGAACTTTAAAAATAATTTTGTTTGGGAAAGTAATGAAAAGCAAATCTCTCCGCAATTGTAATGTATTTTGTAAAATTATGTTAGTTTAAAGCATGTTGTCGTGTTGAATTGTACAGTCGTAAGAGAAAAAAAAAAAAAAGACACATTGACATAAAAAAAGGAACATAAATTATTTAAATTTTATAACGATAAAGTAAAATATGAAAGAGATTTCATACATACTCCACAGCCAGAAAATAGCAATACTTGCAGAAATAATCAGAATATATAATTGAAATAGCTAAAATCATTGTTAAGTATCTCTACCAAAGTTCAACTATTAATTATACAATAAGAATAGCATTGCTTGACCGTACTAAATTAAGGATACATAAGTAATTGCTAATTAGCTAAGCGAATAATGATAAAATCAAGTAAATTAATATCTCATTGTGAAAACAAAAGAAATGTTTTTATAACTCGAAGGACCTAATATTAAATAAAAGTAAAAGTGTTATTTATCTTGCAATAAAACTAATTTATGAATAGGACGATGATACTCACCAGTTGCAGTCTTTATAAGAACTGATCTAACAAGGTTATCATCTGAATTTTTGAAAATATTTATTACCTTACCCAAAGGCCAGCAAGAAGGCGGAGTATTTTCATCCTTAATGATCACTATATTGCCTATTTCTAAGTTATTAGACGTACCTAACCACTTAGACCTAGATTGTAGTTCTGACAAATATTGTTTATAAAATTGTTTCCAAAACATTTGTTTATGTCGAGTAATTCTTTGAAACAATGATAGTCTATTCTCAGAAATATTACATACATTTGGCTCAGGTAAATCCACAATAGGCGTCCCTATGATAAAATGAGCTGGCGTCAAGCAGCTAATGTCATTAGGTTCATCCATCATTGGGCACAATGGACGGCTATTGAGAATTCCTTCAATCTGAATGAGTACAGTATTTAAAAGTTCATATGACAACTTACTGTTACATAGTTGTTTTTTCAATAAAGATTTCACAGATTTAATTCCTGCTTCATATATGCCACCCATATGGCTAGCTAGAGGCACTGTGAAAGTCCACTCTATTTTGTTAGTGCTACAGAAATTAACAATATTACTATAAGATGTCTCATTAGAAAATAATTTATATAAGTCATTAAGTTCATTGTGAGCTCCTTTAAAATTGGTAGCATTGTCCGAATAAATATTGCTACATATACCACGTCGAGATATAAAACGCTTCAATGCATTTATAAACGAGTGACAAGATAAGTCATTGACTAATTCTAAATGAATAGCTCGTGTAGCTAGACAAATAATCAAACAAATATAACCTTTGGTGTACCTACAGTTACGTTGCATTGTATTTCTAATATTGATAGCACCACTGAAATCGATGCCGACCTGAGTGAACACACGTACAAGAGACACTCTTGGACTTGGCAAGGCAGCCATCTGCTGTTCACATGTTAGCGCTCTAAACCTAATGCATCGTACACACCGGTGAATTACCTTCTTAACTTCAACTCTACCTCTAATAGGCCAATACCTAAGTCTTAAATTGGCAAGTGTATTTTGTATGCCCGAGTGAAGTAACTTTAAATGGTATTGTTCTATTATGAGTGTTGTGATGTGTGTATGACTAGGTAAGATGACAGGATGTGCGTGGTTGTATTGAACATTTGAATGTTTAATCCTCCCCCCAACTCTAAGAATGCCACTATTATCCAAAAATGGATTAAGTTTTTTAATAGGGCTAGATTTGAATGTATAGCTTTTGTTGCTATCTGTACATTGTAATGACTTTAATTCTTTAATTTCTCTAGAAAAACACATATTTTGAACTGTAAGAATAATAAAGTTATGTGCATGTTCCAATTCTGACACTGAGAGAAAATAATACCTTTTTTTTCTATTCTTAATGCAATTGTTTGTAAATCTAAAAACGTATGCAATTACTCTATTTAATCGAGTAAAGATAGAAAATCTATGAAAATAATCAAAGAATGTTGAATTAGAAGTCGTAACTGTGTGAACCTGTTTCTTTGGCTGCACTAGTTCTAACCTACTATCAGATTCTGCTATATGTTGAGGTGTTGTGATAGGCCACTTACAAATATCTTGTGTTGTCCATTTGGGGCCATGCCACCATAATTGAGACTGCAGCAAATCTTCAGGATAAATACCGCGAGTTAATAGATCAGCTGGGTTTTCCTTCGTATTTACGTGATACCAACTGTCTATGGAGGTAGTTTCTATAATCTCCATTAACCTATTTGACACATAAATATTATATTTTTTATATGGAGACTTAAGCCAATGTAATACTATGGATGAGTCAGTAAAAAGATAAGTATTTTTTATGTTGAATTTAGCTAATATATTTTTGACATTGCTAACTATTCTTGCCAAAATTAAAGCAGAGTTCAATTCCATTCTAGGCATAGATATGATTTTGATTGGGGCAACCTTTGTTTTTGCCATTATAAAATTACAAGTAGGTTTCTTGTTAGGGTAAATAGCATGAAAATATATACATCCACCGTATGCCTGGGATGACGCGTCTGCATACCCTAATAAATTCATCTCACTAGGAATATCAGAAAAATAATAGCGTGGCAGCTCTATACCTTTTAAACATTGTAAACTTTTATAAAAATATAACCATTGCTTACCTAAATCAGTAGGTAAAGGACAATCCCAGTCTAGATTCAATCTCCAAATATTTTGCATCAGTATTTTTGCAGTTATGGTAGTAGGAGATAACAAACCTATAGGATCGAATATTTGAGCAATACTAGATAGGAATGTACGCTTTGTTATGTGAGAAATCTCTTTGTACGGTACTGAAACTATAAAAATATCTTGTTTGGGTTTCCATTGAATTCCTAAAGTTTTAACTAAATTGTCAGGTGAAAATTGATATGAAGTTGTGGTTGTCTTATTTGATGTTTTAGATGTCACATGTTGTAGAATTTCACTATGGTTTGCTGACCACTTATGAAGTACGAAACCTCCTTTTTGTAATAAGTCGATTAATTCATCACAAAGGTTTAAGACAGATTGAAGATCATTCGAAGTATTAAATGAGTCACCTAAACTACTAATAACATTTTTATTAATTGGTAAATTGACAGTGTATCGACCACTATCATCTTGGGTAGTAGTTTCGCTAAATAATTGTTCACAATAAACTTGATCAGGTGTAAGTACAGACTTATAACTAAGCTCTTCCTGTCCAAAGAACCTAGATAGCAACTTATCAGTACGAGTACCTTCATTGGTAAGATGCAGTGTAGTAAGCGTATGAGTACTGCATTGAAGTGCTTGTGTATCAAGAACTAATGAACCTGAAATAATCCAACCAAAAACTGAATTGATTAGGTGTGGTAGGTTAGGACCTAGGCTCATGTGACCTTGAATTAAAATCGAATAAAATAGCTGAGCACCTATGAGTAAATCTATCTCGCTGGGAATATTAAATGTGGGATCCGCAAGTGAGCGAGTAACATATGTAGGTATGTTCCAGTTGTTAGTGTGGATGTAGAAGTGTGGTAAACTGACAGTAATTGTATCCATCACTAAGCATGAAAGACTGGCTTTAAATTCACTGGTGCGTGACGCTATGTTGGTATCTATACATATATTTGAATGTACATTGGAAGAACCAATTCCTTTGATAGAGCAATAATTTATACTCGACTTACAGTTAAGTTTGAGCGCTAACCTGCTTGTAATAAGGTTTACCTCACTGCCAGAATCCAGAAGGGCTCGAGTGGTGTGCCACTGTCCAGTCGCATCTTGGATTCGAATAATAGCTGTGGAAAGCAACACATGAACACTGTTAGTTTGTTTTGTCATAGCTGTGTGAACAACAGGAGTGCTGTTGTCAGCGTGTGCTATTTGTTGTTGTAAAAATGTAGACTTTGAACTGTCATCAGATGTAGACTTTGTGAGCGCACACATCTGTGTAGGTGCAATTAGTAGCGGTGTTTGAGACGTAGAGGGCTCTACGTGCACGTTATCGATGGGTGATGATGGAAGCGAGGAGTGTAATGAATTTTTATTAATATTGGGTCGATCCAAATGTAACAAAGTATGATGACGACCACGGCAAGTGAAACATTTGTGTTTCGAGCATGTATGATTGAGCTTATATGGCTTAAGGCAGTTGTAACAAAGTGAATTTAGTTTTATAAAATCAATCCGCTGTTGTGTAGGCAACTTAAGAAAATCTGGACACTTAAATATCAAATGTTGAGCATTACACATCACACATACTGGATCACAACTATCTACTATAGCATTACATGATACCTTAGGCTTCACCGGTATATGCGATTTGTTGTCAATACTCTTGTCACTTAGTAATTCAAAGGCAGTCATTCGTAAGTTCAAAAAATTTAAAAGTTCCTCCATAGTTGGTATTGTAGATTCTTTCCTGCCAAGCTCCCAAGAAGCTCTCAATGAATTATCCATTTTTTGTGTAATTAGGAATACTAACAAAACATCCCAACTGTCAGTGCATATATCAAGCGCTTTCAAGGAATCTAAACTTTGTTGGAGCACTAAAAGATAATCTTTTAGGTTATTTCTAGTAATCAATTGATAGTTTACAAATGACTTAATATGATGATTAACTATAATTACTTTGTTCTCATACCTGTTGCTTAGAATTTGCATAGCTTTAGAATAATTTTCGTTGGTGATTAGCAAGGAACTAATTAATCCAGCAGCTTCTCCCTTAAGAGCAGATTTCAAGTACTGTAACTTCATGATTTCTGGTACACTGTTGTGATCAATCACCGACGTAAAGATATTCTTGAAATTAGGCCATTCTTTTAGGTTACCATCAAATGTGGGAAGTTGTATACGAGGTAGCTTGACATGTTGTAAGTCATAGTCATAGTTGTTTGTCTGTATTGGATTCACAGTGCTGCAATTGGACCTCACTCCTCCTCGAGACTCTATATTTTTCTGGAGTATTGCTTTAGTGCAATAGAATTTTTCTTCCACGGCAGACCTTTCATCCTCGTGATTTGAGATTTCGTCTTCTTCAATCTCAATCATGGATTGGATTTGGTTGTATCTGTCAAAAATGCTTTCTAAATCTTGTAATCTTACCGTAAAGTCTTGAATGTCTCCAGTAGGCCTATTTTGTAATTCCAAGGCATATTTATTAATTCTTGATATTCTCCCTTTTAATGATGTTCGTTGTTTAATGAGTTTTGATAAATCTTCTGCGCTAGACATGGTGTCTGTTGGTTCAGATTTCCGTATGACAATTTTATGTGGTTGTAATCCGTCGCTTTTTCCAGTGATCCGACTCCGTGGACCAAAGAATGTTTGGGAAAGTAATGAAAAGCAAATCTCTCCGCAATTGTAATGTATTTTGTAAAATTATGTTAGTTTAAAGCATGTTGTCGTGTTGAATTGTACAGTCGTAAGAGAAAAAAAAAAAAAAAGACACATTGACATAAAAAAAGGAACATAAATTATTTAAATTTTATAACGATAAAGTAAAATATGAAAGAGATTTCATACAAATTTGTTATTAGTATAAACGAAATTGTGTGGTTGGTGACGGAGTTTTGGTCAATTTCATAACACGTGGATGTTTTTAAATTGACAACGTGACCAAAAGTTGTATGAAGAAATATTTTATTATTTATACTATTTGCTAATTTATTCAATCTTAAAGTTAAAGTTGAAAATCTGTCGCCAAGCACCTTTCGGTGTGCCGATAGCTGCACTTGAGAGCCAGTTCCTTCTAGGCTTTGTGTGCTTACCACCTTCGGCCGCATCATCACTTACCATGGTGAGGTCTATAAATGATGATGATAAATGAAACACAGGTCTATAAACAGTAAAAAAAAAAAAAAAAACTTTATTGCTACAACTTAATATGCTGGGAAGTTTCTTCGCACAGCTATCTGATCCGAATCTAAGCAAATGTTGATGAGAACTTGTGTAGGCAAATTTGAATGGCAGTTTTTTAGGTGTGTACTCCCGATTGATATCATCATCATCATAACAGCCTAGGGATATCCACTGCTGAATATAGGCCTCCCCCATTAACTTCCACTTCGATTGATATACCCTTATAATATTAAATTAGAGATTAGTGTTTTTGCAGTTTCAATTGAAACTTCTTGGCTGAGTTTCCACTTAGTATCACGTGAGCAGCGTTGAGGTCAATGGATTGTAGAGTTGTAATAAATAAGCTAGCATGCGTCAACCATGGTCATGAGACAATCTACACGTCATGACGTGAATGACGTGACGCATGGGTCACATATCCGAAATTCAAATCCTGATTAACGCCTTCCAATATTTCTAGTTGGAGGCCTTCTAGGCGGCTTGAAAACTCCAACCGTAGGTTGACCACTAGCCTACGTCCACCGATCCGCAGTGGGCACGCGTGGTGGAGTATCTGCCCATTCCCTTTCACACTCATTTGTGAAAGGAGGCCTGTGCTCAGCAGTGGGACATGATAGGCTGATGATGATGATGATGAATATTTCTAGTAATGCCCATGCGTAATGGAATCTCGAAATTTTATGTGCAAGGAGAGTGAGTTTTCGAGTCTGCATTTAATATTAATTCTTAATATTTAATATTTCTTCCATTCAAATTTAAGCTTTCACAAGGTTTCACGTTTAATTTACTTTCGATTATTATTGCTAACGGTCATTGACTTCTGAAGTCATTCATTTCCCAATTGCAATGACTTATATCTAGTATTGGAATACATTGATGTCTTCAAATTGTAAAATTTACATAGAATTCAATGAATCATTATTGTTTTCATTTGACTCTGTTTCATATCAAAATATCTCGATAATCTTTCAGAATAAAACAGTTAAATGTTTATAAAGTATTTAAACATCAGCAGGGCCGGCCGTGCACTGATATGTTTTTATTTCTTATTATTAACTCGTCACATCTGTGGGCCTAGCATTCCAGGGGATAGTGGTGTTTAAGTTTTTCTCTTTTGTACAATTTCCATTTCCAACGTATAAATTGTGCAGTGCAACGAGCAATTTTTATGCTCTCTTAGCAAGCTCTGCTTAGTTTGGGATCAGATGACCGTGTGTGAGGAATGTCCCAGGTTTTTTTTTTTTTAAATCGTTAGAAGATGTGACTCATAACGACATGGTAGTATTTATTATTACAGGTTATTTAGTCCGAATAGTAGTATCTACCTTTTATCTTGAAGAAATGATGGTTCCATTTGATTGTTTGCACCTCTCGGTGGGTAAACCCTTACGTTAATCTTAGATATATGTGCATCTCTTATTATACAATGCGCAAAACTATGTATTGGTGCCGATTCTGTTGTAAATCGCACTAAACTAATTTTAGTTACATCTCATCTCTTTCTTACGAACATGATTGAAAAAGGATAGAACATATTTTAAGTTGTCAAATTAATCTTTGCCGTCTTATTTTGCGTGTATTTAGGCGTAACCGCGATAGATGGCGACTAAATTTATATTCAAAACAAGCATTGGACTAATTTGACAGAACTAAATTTCTTACATCCTTTTCTTATGTTCTTTGTTAGAAAGAGACATAGTGACATTAAAATTAGTTTAGTTGTGAACAACAGAATCAGGGCCATTATCTACTTCTCTACGACTATATTTGCCTATATCTAATTAATTCGCGGTTAATACCCCAGTTACAGTTCTTGGTAATAACCTTATAACCAACCACAAATAATAGGTCGGATTTATGAATAAAGATGGAAATGTTTGACCTTCATTGGAAAAGACCACCAGTTTAGTGGTTATTATAGGAGCAATCATTTATAAAAAGACTACGAACAATATTGCACGTTTTTATAAATAGGCTTATTTAAATAATCATTGATTTTAATGGTATCGTTTATACCAGTAGAGTCATTTACATTTTTGCAACATTACCGTAAAAAAAACTCTGTGGTATTCAAAACTGATGTCCCATATTTTCTACAAAGGTGACCAAAAGGTGTTGATCAAAAACAAGTGAATCCAAATATTAAAAGTCACTACAAGTGCGAAGTGATTGTGATGTGGTGAAGCAATATGTCGGCTGGTGTTTGGGATCTGATGCCGGTGCGGTGCAGGTGGATAGAGACCTTGAGGCACTGTGGGAAAACCCTCTTGCGACGTCAGCGGCGGCTGCTCAGACGCTTAAAAAAGGTAATTTTTACGATGTGTCACAATCAACAACTCGTAACACTTCTGCTATATGAATAACAGGCACAGCCAATGTGGATTTGTTCATGATATAACAATCTTATACGCAGAAGGTAACAAAATATTTGAACGTCTACAATAGAATCGGCCGTGGCCCATATATGCTACATAACAGCTAGATTTTGTTGTATAGATACGTTTCCATGCTGCTATTTTTTATTGTATTCAGTCTAGACAGTTTTCAGCCATTCTCTTAGCGAGGTTGTTTTAAAATAACTAATCTAGATTTTTGTTCTGTTTCAACCATCGTAAATTACTGACGCATTTGCAGAGCTAATGAACAGACCGTCAGATGCATTTATTTATACTGTTTTATCAGCCCATGATATTTTATTGAGTCCATTGAAATTTATTTATTATCAGTCATTAACGTCATAGTTATGGCATTCCGTGCATCAGCAATTGTAACATTTCCAACTAAATAATATAATACATCGCTTTTTCTATCCGTCTCTTTGTTTGTTATCTTTTAAACTATAATTTTGATAATGTATTCTGCTTATACATGTATAAAACATTAATATTAAATTGAAAGAAAGCTAAATCTCGATGTTTTTTTTAATCTAGTCATAAAAAGACGCATCAACCTGTTAGCTCGTAGATAGGACGAGTTAACTACTGATAAATTCTGGAGAACAATTCTAGGCACTATTCAAGTGATTAAGGTCTTGTGCCTTACGCTGACTAAACCTGGTAATTTTAAAGACCTACAGAAGTCCCTGCATGTCTATCTGCTAAGGATGTCCCAAGGTAACAATATTTGTATCTTTCAAGAAGCTGGGCTCTAGTTATTTTAGCTCGGTGTTATTTGCCGATCAGTTATGGCGCCGATCCCACAGAGAGAGTTCTGGAGTTCCGAGTTCCGAGTTCTGCATTCCGTGTTGATTATTGTGCACACAGCAAGCAGTCTAGAGTTCTAGAGTTCTGCAATATTCGCTACTGATCGCACATCATACACTTTTCTTACTATCAAAGGCCCCACATAGCTTACTTTCAACGCGGAATGCAGAACTCGGAACGCGGAACTCTAGAACTCTCTGTGGGATCGGCGCCTATGTCTTCGATTGCACTATTTATACAACGCAATAATAATTAATTCATGTTTAATTATATCTGGATTACTGTCTCTTTTTGATTGTCATGATTACACATTATTATTTTAAAGGTTGTTTTGTTTGTACGGTTGCGACAATCTACCTGGCTCTTGTATCCATCTACCTGTACTCTATACATTGTCCACTCAATCGCGCAATAAACAGGGACTGGACGACCATATAACAATAAAACGTTGTGAAATAGTTCGAAGTTTATCCTTCGGTGTTCATTGTTTTCGTCGTCTATTTAATTGGCCGGGGTATTGTCGCGCTGATTCAGTATTGCACGGAGAACGAGATCACCAGCGCCTGGTGCAATACTTTCTGTTCAGTTCAGTCATTCATTCAGTTCTTCATTTTGTTCAGTGAACGTTCAATTGACGGAAATATCTGGATAGTGCGAGTGCTTTAGTTCTAATTGGTAATGTTTTGATCATTTTTTAAGATTTATAATTTTCAATATCGGTGATGGACATGTATGTATCGAGGCAATAATGTATTGTAATTCTATGTACCTATTAATTATTATCCTTTTAGTTTTTTTTCGAACTTTTCGTTGGTTCCTTGTCGATGAATAAAGGACATTTGTAATTAAGGAAGCAATGTATAGTTCTATAACGTATCCCATAGATCTACTGCTAAATCATACAATTATGACTAATTGGAGCTTGTTTATGCAATAGATTAAATTCCAAGAAATATTTGTTATAAATTAAATTCAAATTGGGACCATAATAAATAACGTTAATATATGTTTTTAAACAATATTGTTTTCCTTATATAAAAAGAGGGTTAACGTGTTTTTGTAAGACCCATGTATACATTTGTGTTATAAATTTATTATCATTAATTCTGCAACGATAATTTGTTTGTTGTGTTTGACATGTCATCTTCTATACATATAAAATGCTTTGTCCTGAATGACTGACTGACAATCAACGCACAGCCTAAACCGCTGATCGTAGAGACCTGAAACTTGGAGGGTATGTTCTTTGTATGACGTAGGCATCCGATAAGAAAGGATTTTTCGAAATTCTACCCCTAAGGGGGTGAAAAACGGGGGCAAAGTTTGTATGGGACAACGTGATTCCTTGGTCCGATCAACTTCATATTTTGCATAAACATTCCTTAACAGAATTGATGGAAGACGTGTTTCGTATTTTATTGAAACTCATCGCCCAACGTGGTCAAAAAGGGGTAGAAAGTTATTTTAGGGGTGATTTGCATCGAAGTTGATATCAATACTCCTTAGTACTTTTGATTTAAATTACATTTTATTTTGACACACGTTTGAAAACTCAATCCGAATTTCACAGATTACAGAATAAGGCAGATGGGGCGCCCGGAACACGGGAGTTAGGCCAAAAAAGCAAATACAAATTGTAAAACACATACCTGGCCCCTATTTCACCAGACGGACAGGTGCGATAATTGTCATGAAAATATGGCAATTGCCGATATGTCACGATAATTATTGTTTCATAAACCTCTACCATATGTCAACAAAATCCGACGGTATGTCGGCTGATGACAGGTGTTATGTATTGAAAAATTACAATTCTCACGTCTCGCCGTTCGTAGGGCTAACTAATGCCCGGTTTTTATGAACAAAAACGCATCGTTTTGCTTACCAATGGTAGGTTTTTTTATTGTCAAACTATATACATCATTTTGTAAGCTAATTTTACCTGTGATAGCTACTTCCATATGGGAGGGTCTGCTATGCAAAGCTTTGAGGTCTTTGCTTCATTATTAGTAAAGATATAAGAGTCTTAATTTTAACCGATAACGGTCCATAAATTATAGAAATCGGCCATAAGATCACCAATTTCCACACATACTTATATATTTTTTGCTGCTACATAGTTGTTTTGTTGTTTTTATTTTATTTTTAACGGGCTATTCTCTAACATATTTTTAATTTGAATTAAATTACACTATTAAATAAATGGCATTTACTAAAAGCGTTTCAAATGAAATATAATAATTATCATATTTATCATGGATAACCAAAAAGATAAATTAATAAAAAAGATTCGCTAGGTAATCTGATTTTCTTTAAATGTTCGTTCTTTATAGTATGAGAACTCATTGAAACTATTATCGCCACCACTACCTACCTATTTACTGCCTTCGCGAAGAGCCAATTTGAAATGATCACAACAAAAACATGACAATTGTAGTAGAGAAAGCCGACACAGGTCTTGCCCCATGTCAATTATTTCCGACAAATCTACTAATATGTAGAGTTGTAAAAAATTAACATTGTTTCGTAACATAAAAATTTGCCTGTCATGCCTGTCATTGTAAAACTACAATTGTAGATAAATCTAAACATTATATCAAACAATAAATGTTTATGAAACGATTTTTTTGACAACTTTTCGCATTTCCTTAGTAATTTAATGCGAATTTGTAGAAGTGTCGCCTAACCTGTCACCTGTAAATTGTCACATATCACCTGTCACCTATCAGCTTGGTGAAATAGGGGCCTGGTATTCGCTTTTGAATTTGTATTTGCTTTGTTTAAAAAACTTTATTTAACGAAAAACACTTTCGTTTAAATAAACTTTGTGGTTTTTTTGGCCTTACTCCCGTGTTTCGCGCGCTCTATCTGCCTTTTGTTTTGTAATCTAAGCCGATTTTATTCAAAAAACTTGGTGCAGTGATGGTGCAATGCAATACTCTTTAAAATTGGAATGTCAAATATAAAAGAATATTTAAATCGGATTACAATTCGAAACTTAAATTGTTTTTTGTTCTTGCTTATTTGAATGAAAAACTTACCGTATGCCTTGATTTTCCTTGAAAATCTCTTAGATTACCTACTTAGCGAATATTTGCGATTGCTGTATAATTTGTTTGGAAGTTCACTTTCACTATTTAATTAGAATATTTTGATTGTAGTTAATTTAATTTGTTGTTATAATAATATATAAGATTCTTTGAGTTTTATTTGTTAGTGTATAATATTGGTTTTTAGTTTTAATAGTAAAAATATCCGTGTTTGATTTTTTGGGGTGATTTGCATCGAAGTTGATAGCAATACTCCTTAGTGATTTTGATTTAAATGTTCTTCTATTCCATTTTTTAAAGAGTATTGCATTGCACCAAGCTTTTATGTGAGTTCAACTTTTTTTGAATAAAATCGGATTGAGTTTTTAAACATTTTTGTCTGTCTGTTCCGGTTCATAGCTGATGTTATAAGAAGTAACTTAGAAACTTTTATTTTTGAAAAATTATATGATGAAACCGTACGCGGGTGAAGCCGCGGGGGTCTGCTAGTTTATATATAAAAAAATTGTAATTACGTTGTATACTAACATTACTCATACGTCGAGTGACCTATTGCTCATCGAGTCATTTACACCAAACGTAGTTTAGTTTTACTCGGTTTCTTTTCATTTCGCCGACGCTAAATCGGTCAAGGTCTAACCTCTAATAAATTATGGCCTGAAAAGCAGTTGCCACATCTTTCTCCTGAGTAATAAATAACGATAAAATAGGAAATCTTTTGAATTGCTTACGCTTTTCATTTTAATGCTATTCATGTAAAATTGCCTGCCGTCATACTTTTGATGAGTTTTTTGTTGTACAATAATAAGAAATTTTCTGTTGACACATCTTAAAATCTGGTTTCAGCCATTCTTCACGAAGATTATTAAGTCGGTTTAATTTTCTTTTCAGTTTTTTTTTTATTTCTTGTTGTTTTGTGATGACATTGCTTGTGTCGCTAAATGACAGCGGATATGTGACGTCCCAGTTTTTATTTTAACCTTTTTCTACCCTCTGTTTTTTTTTATTTAGACTTGATTTACGTTGAGTTTAACTACACGCACAAACACTGGTATTTATTTATTTTAGTTACATTTATCTTCTACATTGCGATACACTTTCGTTATTATTTATTTAATTTTAGCCTTTTTCGTGGACTTACGACCGTAACATCACTAAAGGCGTCAGCTGAAAATCAGCTCTGTTACTGACAGTATATAGTAACTTTGCACACATGTATCATAATTCTTTCACAACATAGTCAGATTGTCCAAAAAATATTAAAAATTGTAACCTTGCTAAGTTTCTTGCCGGATTCTTCTCAGTTGAAGGCCGAGTTCCGAACCGTTGGTAACTTCAGTAAGTGTGACTTTCATAAGTGCCCTTCTGGGGCCTAAATTGAATAAATGGCTTTGACTTTGACTTTCTTCATTAAATCCGAAACGGCCAAGCCACATATTTTGACTAAGGTGTAGAGTTTGTGAAGTTAGGGCTTGTATAGTTAGGGCGTGTAGAGTTATAAGCTTGGCTCTACATGAGATCTGATAACTTTTTGACAGTGCGACCCATATGGTCTCAATTGGCATCATTTTACATGAATATGTTTTTGGTGGGATGATTTTTCGGCTACTGTCTGTATCACACCCATACAAATATTTTGTCGGTTTGTCCTGCGGTAAAGTTTTGCAAGACGCCAGTAGGTGTGTGTTGCGCCATTGAACCGGAGAGCTTGCTTACTAAACTGTTCGTATGTCTGTTGTTATGTTATCGTCGGTTGCCGCAGAGATTTCACTTTTGCACAAAATCTTGATATATGGATGACGCATATCAATTGCGTCTTAAATTTTAATTTTAACACGAGTCGTACGTGGATTGGTTTTATGATTTTGGTTATTTTGGATGTCCAATTAGTCTCATTTAGAAACCTACGCGTTTTGTATATGAGAACTTTATAACTTACAATAAATTTAATATTGCTCTACCGGTCTCTATGTATTATTTACACATTTCGATTTCATATATGCTGTTTGTTTTTGCTATTTGTAAATTGTGTCACTTATGTACAATCAATTGTCATGCTATAGTGACTCATTCTTACACAATAAAATACTATAATTTATTATTGTTTATTCATAAAACTATACAATCGGTATTGTAATGAATAATAATTATATGTAAAAACTTGTATGTTTGTACTTACTTGTATCAAACATAAACATGTAAATGTACTGTTTTCCGAATAAAAATGTTAATTATGAAAATCTCTTGAATCGTTGTTTTTTTTCGAGATTTTAAGCCGTTTTTGAGTGTTCTTTTCCATTGTGATGCGTATACATTCAGTTTATTTAATCTTACCATCGAAAACTTATTTGAAAATACCACATTTGTTTATTTCTATTTTTTTTGGCAAATACTTAAAATATGTAATCTCATTTTTGTTTTTTCAAAGTGAATTATTATAGTATAATTAGTTTTTAATTAACCATATTGTTTCGCGCTCTATTGTTTACTCGTTTCCTGATTGCATGCAATAAAATTTTAATTAACGATGATTAATCAACTCATTGTAATTTTGAAGTTTCATTATTGAGTTGAAGGCCGAGTACGATTCTTGAACCGTTGATCTTGAACTTAGACTAATGTGCTACTTTTAACCAATTATTTAATTTATTGTCAATTGTGTAGTCCAATCCGTACCTATAAACAGTATAGGGTTGGTACTGGTTTTTTAAAAGTTTTGCTTATATGTAGAGGAGAGATTTTGCAGGGTCGGCAACACTTGCCACCGTAGTAGTACAAAAATAAACTATAACTGTAGTATTGATAAAATTAGATCCCTCGTCATCAATCAATAAGATTAGGTTCTCTGTAGGGCTATCCCAAGTTCCTATTCCATGCCGTTCATTGTTCTATTAAGTAAATTGTGCTAATAGAATGTTGTCTATTCCAGGTGTACCTACACAGTTGGCGCTCTGCAGACGAGCTGAACATGTTGGTGGGTGCTAAGATCGGCGGCGCGACACCCCTAGTAATCGCGTGCAGGAACGGACATTACGATGTGGCCGAGTATCTCATCGAGAGGTGCAAAGCTGATATTGAACAGCCTGGTTCAGGTGAGAGCGTATTCTTGATCGCTTACTATGATTATGGCACAGTCAGTGTGAAATGTTGATGTTTCCTATTACAATCTATTGACTGAATTTATCTTGACAGTATGAAAACTGACTTATTGTGTAAAGTGACACGGAATGAGCAGATACTTTTAACGCTGACTGTGCCTACCAGGTGTTGATCAATCCTTGATAATGAGACAGACGTTCTTAGACTAGAATAGAATAGAATAGAATAGAATAGAATAGAATAGAATAGAATAGAATAGAATAGAATAGAATAGAATAGAATAGAATAGAATAGAATAGAATAGAATAGAATAGAATAATTGTTTATTTCTTCACTTGAAAGATGAGAGAAAAACGTTTGTAGAGAGTTTATTAGAGATGGCTGCCTCAAACCAATATATTATTATATTCGCTCAAACAATTACCATAGTCTACTAACAATATGATACACGTTATTGTTATTGCAAGCACGTGTCTAAAACAAGTAGGAAAACATAATGAAAGAGACCGCAATGAATCATTCATGATTCTCGAAACTCTTGTTCTTAAATTTCATTTTTTGTGTTGCTTCCTCCAACGTGATTTTAAATAACTTAATTGGACCAGGACATTGACTTATTCTAATTAATATTGGCCCTGATTCTGTTGTTCACAACTAAACTAATTTTAATGTCACTATGTCTCTTTCTAACAAAGAACATTAGAAAAGGATGTAAGAACTTTAGTCCTGTCAAATTAGTCCAATGCTTGTTTTCAACATAAATTTAGTCGCCATCTATCGCGGTTACGCCTAAATACACGCAAAATAAAACGGCAAAGATTAATTTGACAACTTAAAATATGTTCTATCCTTTTTCAATCATGTTCGTAAAAAAGAGATGAGATGTGACTAAAATTAGTTTAGTGCGATTTACAACAGAATCAGCACCACTTATTCATTTCATTGCTAAAACTTTGAACTAAAACAAGCATCCGCTAATATTGATTCTTTGTTAGCAACGTAGTTAGTTTTTATCAGCTCGTAACTTTTAAGTATTATTTTATTGTATTAACTAATTAAATGTTAGAACTTGTTTTGTCGCCAATATCTCCAAGTAGGTACTTGTTATTGTTTTCCTATTGCGTCAATAGTTTGGCTAGAAGCCATTATATCTTTAACTGCGATAAAAATATCTTATATTACAATACGAATGGGAATTATTGGTTCATATACAATACTAGCTTACCGCCCGCGTTTTCATTGACATTTCCAGGATGAAAAGCACTTATTCTATGACCGTATGTAGGTACCAAATTAAAATCTGTTCCGCCGCTCTGACGTTGAGTGTTAACAAACACATCTGCATTAAAATTAAATTTTTGATACATTGGAAGAAATTTCGTATACAGTCTAACCTAATTCAGAATTCTGGTCGAAAAGAAAAAAAGCTTCTTTCATACCCTAATCTGCCAGTTCTGTTGACGTCCCATCATGTCATATGACGTGATTTGTAGATAGATCACATTTTTATATTCTTGCGTTATTTTGTATATGTGCTATTGATTTTATAGTATTTATTTGGACTATTAATATTTGCTACATTTTTTATATTTGGTAGTGAGTGTTTGTGATCATAATACTATTTACTTTCAACTCGGCCTTCGCGTGCTTAAACGATTAATTAACTTCCAGTGACATTCGACGGCGAAACGATAGAGGGTGCACCGCCCCTATGGTGCGCCGCAGCGGCGGGACACCTGCCCCTGGTGCGGCTGCTGGTTCGTGCTGGCGCGAACGTGAACTCTACCACGAGGACGCAGAGCACACCGCTTCGGGCCGCCTGCTTCGACGGCCACTATGATATTGTTAAGTTCCTAGTCGAAAACGGCGCCGGTGAGTTATCTTCACTCAAGTGTACATAATATTTTGTCTTCTTGGTGATTCTTCTAGCTATTTCTTGAAGGTCTGTCTGGTCTGTAAAGTGCTTAAATTTTTAGATAAAAGGTTTCATTTTGTTTTGAATTTTTAACAATTAATTTAATAGTTTTTTGTCAATATTGTGGGGAAGTACGTAAACATTATAAATTGAATTGTTAAACACACGGGTTTCCGTTAATTGAAGATCGTATGTTATTTAGAAGAATTGATCTTAACAACGACCGACCTTGACCCTTTTGATTGTTATCATAAAAATAAAGAATGAAAAAATTACAAGAAAACAACAACCTTAGGTATTTTTAATAATTTATTACCTACATGTTTTTAAACAATAAATGGTTTATTTTTTAAATTGATTATCATCTGACGTCCAACCACTATTCTGTGGATCAAAAATGCCAATTATCGTCTTATTTGCATTTTAATAATGCCCTTGCGATGCCTGTTTAGCTTGGTACATTTGTGTGCCTTGCGATTCGTCTTGTATGACCGCTAGATTGATTGGGTCATGGGAAGCCCGGGATGTTTATTTATTCATCTAACTAGGCAATCATGTCCACCTAACTGGCCACTGCTATACATAGGTCTCCCCTATAGATTACTGCAAAGAACGGTCTCGTCAGTATCGTATCGTTCGTCGTATCGTATCGTTCGTCATAAGGGTCTCTTTTCCCTTGTAGGAAGGTGATTAGAACTTATTCTATAAATAATTGCACTATATAAAAACTAATTTAAATTCAACTCTATAGCTTTTCCCGCAAGGAACATATGTAATCTTTAATTTAATCAATTTCAGATATAGAAATAGCAAACCGCCATGGTCACACGTGTCTGATGATAGCGTGCTACAAGGGCCACATTAGGATCGCCAAGTACCTTCTGTCGCTCAACGCAGATGTCAACAGAAAGAGTGTCAAAGGCAACACAGCGCTGCACGATTGCGCTGAAAGCGGCTCGTTACATATACTTAAAATGCTGTTGGGTCATGGTGCCACGATGGATGTAGATTCTTATGGTGAGTTCGCTTACGTTTTAGCTTAAAATCAGTTCCAGGGTCTCAAATATTTTATATATAATTTTAGGCTCAGTAGTTTCGACGATAAGCGACGAAAAATTAAAACTTGAAATTACAAAAATTGTATAAACGCAAAATAATGTTATTTTTATTCTATTGCTTCTTCTACAATATGACTTTGTTTAATATAAGACGACGTGCCTCTATTTTACAAGCTTTTATTTAACTTTTTATGTATGTATATAATTATGTTTGTTCGGGTGGAATCTTGCAAGTCGAATTTCACCCACTTACAGTGGTCGAATTTACTTGATATTTGGTATACATTAGTATATTAGAAGACAATGCAATTATAGCTAACAAAAAGTACAGTCACCAAAAAAAGCTTGTATTAAAAATGTTTTTTTAACAAAAACATATTTATAACTAACTGATGGCAAAAAAACTTTGTCACGAAGACGTCACAAAAGATATATTTTTTCTTTTTATACTATAAAGGTTTGTGTACCTAAGTCGGGTGTCACCTCCAAACGAGTGACACCGCTCCCTCTTGCTATGCCATTGAATTTACATATATAGTGCGTTCGAATTGGAGTGATGTCGTTTTTAACAGTTTCAAAATGGGCATTTTTTGTTTATGCGTTCGAATTTTCAACAATTTTGATTTTGGAACGATTTTTCCCAAATCGAACGATAAGATACAAAAATGACATTTGCATGCTCATCGCCTGCTTGTCACTTGTCTCAAACTACCTTTTTCCTTCAGATAATATATAATTTTTAATTTTTAATACAAGCTTTTTTGGTGACTGTACTTTTTGTTGACTGTAATTGCATTGTCTTCTAATATAATAATTTATACCAAATATCAAGTAAGTCCGACCACTGGAAGTGGGTGAAATTCGACATGCAAGATTCCACCCGAACAAATATACATTGCAAGTTAAATAAAAGCATGTAACAAAGTTAATCTGATAAATTATTTTCTTGCCTGTTAGTATTTCTATCAAATTTTAGAATAAAAATTATAATTTTCGCTTCCCGTTTGAATTTTTTGCCAAAACTTATCTGTCAGATTCAAAGATGTCAAAATATGATCACAAACGACCCTGCCTCGGAGGTTGGTCAAAATCTGCAGTTGACGTTGTCGTTTTTAACTGTTTTCATGTAAAACGAACGGTGAACGAAAACAGTTCAAAACGTCAATTTTGCCCACAACTTTCCAAATCGGACGCCAGTTGTGATAGTTTTTAGCATTTTTGACGTGTTATTTTTGCTACCGTACCCCAATTCGAACGCACCTATAATGTCAATATGAGTGTATGTAAATTAGGGTTTGGGTCCCGGGACTTCGAGACACGAACGTTTTCGTAATTTTAGTTGTCTCGAGTCCCGGTACTTGCGGTCGAGGCTCGAGATGAGACAAGATTGTCGAAATTGTTATATAAAAGACTGATTTATAAGTCAGTTTTATTATTTATATTTAGATTATTTAAATATGAAACAAATCTGTGATTATAAGAATTAAATGTTGTGATTATGAACAATGATTAGATACTAAGATTACTAGATAATAGTAAAGTTATTAAGAATTAGTATGATTTTTAACTAAGTTGGTTTTATAACTATAAGATTTATATGCTTAAAAGGGAATCTGTGTGTGATTAAAAGAAATAAACAAAGCAATTATTAAGACTATTGATTTTTATAAAAAAATGCCTTTTTTTAATAAAAATTAATTCAATTAAAATTCTTCAGACAAGGCTTACCCCTCTTAGAAAAAAAACAAAGAAAAAAAAACTTTTTCTTAAAAGTCTCGAAGTCCCGGGAATTCCCGGGACTTGGATTGTAGGCTGTCTCGTGTCCCTGGACTTTGAAATTCCCAAACCCCTCATGTACATGTACGTGTACAGGCATGACGCCGCTACTGTCGGCGTCAGTGACGGGGCACACGCACATCGTGGAGCACCTGATCACCGCCGAGCTGGGGCTGGTGTCGCGGCTGCAGCGCATCGACGCGCTCGAGCTGCTCGGCGCCACCTACGTCGACAAGCGCCGCGACATGGTCGGCGCGCTGGCGCTCTGGAAACGGGCCATGGATGACAGGTGATACTTATACCATACCTTCGCACGGGTACAGTATGAGGCACGAGTCGTGAGCACAGATAGGCAGTAGTGGGAGCAAGCTCGCGCATCTACACTTTTGGCCAAATCACAGTAGCTAAATGACACGCAAGAATCCAATAAAAGACGAGCATTAACTGACGAAACAATCGTTTCAAGCTCGGCGCTCCCACCTTCTTCATTCCGCCAAGCAGACCGAAAAATTTACTACTGCGCAAGTGTCAATCTGTGCTCACGAGTCGTGCCCCTTACTTATACCAGACTAGTTTTATCCGCGCGCCATGATTTTTTCCGACATCTTCAACAATCATCGTTATATTTCAGCCAGTTTTCACAAGGCAAACATCCCTTTTTTGATTTTTTTCAATCATGTTTTTTGAGCACTGAAGAAGTGAAAGCCAAAGTCGGACAGCGTCGAAAACGACCCATACAAATTGATCCAGAAATGTGACGTCACATCGCTGTACCGGTGGAACGTATGGAGATAACACGTAATTGGTTGTGATAATCTGCGTTTAAGTACATAGTTACTGCACAATTTCTTTTTTAATGAAGCGTAAGGGTTCTGAGTGTGGCTTTAAAATCTTTCCACTTTGTTACGGCATGTTTCAACTTCAACATGAGTCAATTCCTAATACACTGAAACCTTCCTCATAAATCACTACGTCTATTGGTGAAAACCGTATGAAAATTTCTTGTATTAACTATTTCTATCATTACAGGTTTCCACCAGACAACAGTGAGCCGATACCAAAACCTAAAGACATACCGCGCATAGAAGCGTACGACTACGCCGTGGAGCCGAGCAACGCGCAACAGCTGGAGGAAATACTCGCCGATCCCGACGCTATGAGGATGCAGGCTTTGGTCATCAGGGAGAGGATTCTAGGTAAAATATTTAAAAAAAAACATTTTTTTTTAATTAAATTGGCTTGCGTTTGGCGGCTGACCCGCCCATAAAGGGCGATGACGAAGCCTAAGATGAAACAGGCTTACCCAGAAGAAACCTATTCACTCTGACCTTGAAAGTACCTAGATTGTAGGCGTCAGGAATTTTTTTGACTCATTATCACCCTAAAATGTCCTACTGCTGAGCACAGTACTTATTTCAATGTGAAAGGAAATGAGCAAATGGTCCACCACGTACTATTATTTATTCTGTGCTACCGCCAAGACTGACCAATCAGGGACAGTTCACAAAACGGTTTAAAATGGATAGATTATAAACTATTGGAAATTAATACGTTATATTGTAAGCAGTATGGTACGTTTCAAAATGTATCGACAGTTTCAATCTCGCTATTATAAATTAACGGTTTTCAGAAAAATACGGTGACATACGGTTTGACGGGCCAGTTGGCGCAGTTGGTTAAGGTTCACCAAACGCGCGGCAGGTCGTGGGTTCGATTCCCACACAGGACATGTATTTGTGTGCATGAACATGTCTGTATACTTCTTGTGAAAAAATCTTACAAGTTTGTGAAAAAAAAGTTAGTTATTTAGAATCTCCAATACATTTGCAAGCCTGCTATCTAAATGTTTTCTTTACTTTTAAAATTTATAGGTTCATTAGATATGGCCAAAGTTCAGGTAAAATTTGAGCAAAAACGCTGTTTTTCGGAGGCTTTTACTGAATTTGTTTCACACTTTTTTTTAACTTCGCCTAGATACACGGCTAGGTATAGTGCACAAGATACTAATTTGTTCAAAACATCTATCGAAAAATGTTTAACAACGCCATAATAAGTACAGAGGTTTTGTATGAAAAGTATGGCGAATAGAGTGCTCTTAACCTATGTGTTGTTCGGTCGGTCGGTCAGGGCCGGCGCACCCGGACACGTCGTACTACGTGCGGTACCGCGGCGCGGTGTACGCGGACGCGGGCCGGTTCGCGCGCTGCCGCCAGCTGTGGCACCACGCGCTCGACATGCAGCGCGCCGTGCTGCCGCCGCTCTCGCCGCTCACGCAGTCCAGCCTCTACAGCTTCGCCGAGCTCTTCTCGTACATGCTGGCCGAGCGGGCCCGACCACCACTCAGAGGTATGTACAAAAAGCCTAAAACTAAAATTATCCCGGAAGTTCACTTGGTCCTAGAACGCGATTTTTCGCAGAAATTTTGAAAAAAAATAATAATATTAATATATACCGGGTGATTTGGAATTACTTGGCTATTTTTTTTCCCTCGGATCAGAATCACTAATAGAACACATCCGTGCAAAAAAAAGAACCTTTTTTTTCTCATAATTTTGTCATAAGAATATCCTAAATACTCCACATTGCTGGATAACGTTAACAAGTAGATGACCTTGAACTTCAGCTGGTAGACGTCACCGGAACATTGAAATATGCTGCGGAAATACGTGAATTCTTTCGTAACTCGCATTAGGTGGAAATTGTGTTTAATACCTACTAAAATATCACCATATTATTTTTCCATTTTCCATTCACAAAATTAAGTAATATCTGGAATAAACTCTTCATAATGTTGTTTACATTTCGGGTATTTTGATTAATAAAAACTGTCATTGAATCGAATCTGTCATTCATTAAAATCTTCTAAAATAAATTCTATTTTTCATTTTCACTAAGGAGGAAACTTATCTTTCAATAATTATTAACAATACATTAGGCAGCCCGCATGCATCATACAATCGCCGGCCAACTTTATGTCGGAAAGAGAAGAAAACTAGAATGACAGCTTTGTAAGCAGAAAACAGGATAGCTTTTCAAAACGTTTGACTTGGTTAATAACCCTTAAACGAACCTATCCTAGAAATAAACTCTAAAATTGCCTATTTCGCTAAAAACGTCTGATGTCAGTCGGTGGATTCAATTTTATAAGAGAATAAATTCTTTCGATTTGAGAGATTCAAATGTTCTTCGCATTAGAATTCCTTACTACACACGTCCTACAAAACCGCCCTAAAGGCCTCAAGTCGGACTGAGAGAGATTCAAATGTTCTTCTCATTTGAATTCCTTACTACCAAAGCACTCGTTTTACAAAGCCGCTCTAAAGGCCTCAAGTCGGACTGAAAGACATTCAAATGTTCTTCTCATTTGAATTCTTTACTAACAAAGCACTCGTCTTACAAAGCCGCTCTAAAGGCCTCAAATCGGAATGACAATTGGACTACCGATTGTCTGACGTGTGGAAGCGTCCTTATACGACACCTCTCTTCCCTTTTCTTTTAATTTCATACAAAGAATTTAAAAAAAAAATGCTACGATGTGTTTAGGTGTGCGTTCAGCTTAATACTTCATGTCAACCTATTTGAAATAATTTCTGATTATGAAAAAAAATATTTTGAGTTGCGCACGCAGGTATTCTCTGGTTACTGGTTGCTAGGGCAACGTTTTAGAAGATAAACAGTCGTTTCTGGGTGATAAAAAATATTTTTAAATTTAATTGAATAATTATGGAACTCTCTGGAGTACACTATCAGTTTGATCAATGGAGGGCTTCTGCCTCACACACGATGCCGTGCGGCGCGGGCGCCCGCCACCCCACCCAACTGTGCGCTTTGTGGTTGCAGATCACTGGAAGTGTGTTATTTAAAACCAAATAATAAGTTGTCAATAAACTGCAATATTCAGTTCAATGTGATTTTAAATTAGCCTTAAGCTGGCCCTAAAGTTTTAAAGTGTTACAACGATGCATATGTTAGAATTGTGATACGATGAGTATGTTTGTAATTGAGTTAATAAAAAAGTGAGTTACTGTATTTTTGTGGCTTCATTTTATAAATTTTAAACGGGTAAGAATACCGAGAGTGATGTATAGGATATTTAATTTGGATGGTGTTCGTGTTTTCGTATACATAGGCAGTATCTAACATTCTCGATTGTTGACAGCTATGTGACGTAGCGTATTGGCGCGCGGTACGACCAACGATTTCGGTAATTTTGAGAAAACTTTGGATCGTCATAACTTTATTTTTTTCTATAAAAATTATATCTAAAAATAAAACATGTATTTTTTATTTTTTATTAATGAGAAACTCCTTTAAAATAGCTAAGAAATTCAAAATCACCCTGTATATATAAAAATATTATAAAGAGGTAAGATTTGATTGTTTGTTTGCATTGAATAGGCTCCGAAACTACTGAATCGATTTGAAAAATTCTTTCCCTGCTGGGAAGCTATACTATCACCGGATGACAAAGGCTATATTATATTTTCAAGAAAATTAGGGATCCTTACTAAAACTCCAATAATGTAACTCAAGGTGTAAAACAACGGTTAAAAAAACGTGAACGAAGTCGCGCCGGGCAGCTAGTTTTATAATAATACTAGATGTCCCCCGCAGTTTCCCCATGCCATAGGCTATCTGCATGGCAAATTTCATAATGATCGGTTGAGTAGTTAAGGCATGAAAGCATAACAAACAAAAAATAAAAAAACTCACATTCACATTTAAACTCTTATGTAAGGATAACATAAGAAAGGGAGAGCGTAGCGTTTATTCGCTCAAAAAGCAGCTCGGTTGAGAAAGTAGCTCCACCTTACAGAATACCGCAACCAAATAATTTGGTTGTGTTACCCTACTATCCTAATGATCTGATTTTATCACGTTATTCAACTTGAACCAATGAGCTATTTTCGCCTTAAAAATAGCACCTGACGCTTCACTCTCTGAACATCCAGCGCGCTTGTACCTTGAACCCTAGTAATCATTATCAGCCTATAATGTTCCACTGCTGAGTACAGGCCTCCTTTTAAAAGAAATGGGCAATTACCATGCGTGTCCATTGCGTATTAGGAAGCCGCCTATGAGGCCTCCCAACTACCTTAAATACTATCATTAAGCGATATCCGGGACCAACGGCTTTACGTACCTTCCGAACCCCAGTAATCTCAAAAACATACCTTAAATTAACACCATTTTCAACCAACAGGTCGCATAGTACCACCAGTGACGTTCGAAGACATCGACCCAGTATTCAGGAAAGCGTTATCAGAGATCCACCGCGGTGTAGAGCTGTTAGGTTCTAAAGCGAGCATCGATAGGGAACAAACGTTGACAACGCTTCAGAGGGTGCTCGTGATATCTCTGCACCTCGCCGCTTTGATGGCCAGGCTGTTGGATGAGCCGGAATGTACTGAGGAGGTCTCCAGGGAGATTCATAAGGCTGTCTACTCGCTTATTAAGTTAGATATTAAGGTAAGTTTTTTTTTGTTTAAATCTTATACTATATGTATATGCCTGTGTTTGACCGCAATTTCACCATGGTAAGTGATGATGTGGCCGAAGGTGGTAAACACACAAAGTCTAGAGGGAACTGGCTCTCAAGTGTAGTTATCGGAACACACTGATAGGTGGATTTTTAACTTGAGGGTGGTAATCGGTCAGGTGGGTACTACATAGTACCCTACCACCGTGCTATGGTTTTTCCCTACCGTCCTGTGTGGGAATCGAA